>JASTWF010001996.1:0-45260 GCA_030390025.1 Squalus acanthias | reverse complement strand
CCCTTATTGGACAAGATCTTTGCACACCTTGAGAAGTGTCTTACTGAGTTCCAGTGAATGTTGAGACATAACTTCCTTTCCCCCACCCCCCGCCCCCCGCTATAGTGATGAGTGTGCATGGAATGGCTTGGACATTAAAGGGATGCCTCACGGTGACTGGTGTGGGATGGTGTCACCCTTGGCCCATCATGTGGCAGCCAGGGTTTACATCGTCAAGTGAAGAAAATCTGGCCATGGTGATGCCATCGCTGGCCTCCCGGGCAGCAATGTTGTCAGGGGCTGATGCCTTGTGTCCTGTGCAACATCAGGTGATGGCGGAGAAGGTTGGTGTTGTTGGTGATGTTGGTGTGCTTGCTGCTGTTGGTGTTGGGGTCTGAGCGTGGAAGGAATCAGAGGAAGCAAGGTGAGATAGTTTCTAGGGCCACCAATGTTGCTGCAAAGATGGCAGCTGCAGGTGAGATGACAGAAGTGAACAGTCAATGGTGAGAGAGGTTGTTCCAATGAGGTGGTACTGATTTATACAGTTGGCTCTAAACACTTGCAAGCTAAGAAATCTCTATATGTCTTAGAAATGCAGTTACCAACAGTTTCTGTGCTCTGAAACTGACCGTCTGCAACATGGCATCCTTTACACCACTTCTGTAGCTAGTCAGCTTATCAGAAACATCAGAGCAGACTCAACTCATTCCAGGGTGAGCTGGCGTGTTCCCCGAAGCAGCGGGTAACCCGTGGGGGGGAGCACGTAAAATTGGAAGTAAGCCTCAAAATAGCATTAAATTGGCTGTTAATAAGCCATTTAATGAGCTCAATTGTCCCCCCCGCTGCTTGGTGTCGGAGTCAGTTCTCCGCTGACAGACCCCGACACCTGGGAGACTCGCGTGGAGGCAGGTTGACAGCGGGGTTCCTACCTGCTGTCAGTCTTTGCTATTTTGACAGCGGACCCACCTCCAAACCCAACCTCTGAGCGCTGGCAAAATCCAGCCATAGTGTCTATCTGCTTGATAATATAAAATGTGCAGAAAAGGTGACTCAGATATTGCAAAGGTGTTGTATGCTGGTAGATGCAGTATGCTGGGAGATTAAAATCCAAAGATCAAAGCTGCATGTTGGATGTTGTTTGGTATTTTTGCCAGTATACTTGTCTTCTTGCACATTCAACTGCACTATCACCTTTTTTAACGACTGGAGGGGATCCGACTCCTAGAATTGTTTTAATCGTTGCCCCATGAAATGCATTCAATCTTGTTCTAATGCTTCTCCATTGATTTGCGCTGAAATTAAGGATGTTCTGTTCTACAGATTTAAGAACCATAATTGGAGATATTCATCAGTAATTTCCATGGAGATTGTCCACCGTAATTTCAGCGGCAGATCAATGGAAACCCCAGAGAAACAATGTAAATGGCAGAAGATTGGGGGATCCCCCCATGGAAATTTTACCCTATTTATTTCCCTTTTTTTTGCGCGTAGCCTAGAGATTTCTTCTCAAGCACTAAATAATAAAATAATAACACTTGCATTTATACTGCACTTTATCACATCCAAAAGTCTCCAGGCAAATTATTTTTGAAATGCGGTGACTGTTGTATAGGTAATTGTGAAGTGTGAGCTGTCAGCCAAACAGTTCTGTCGAGTTGTGCGAGATTAACCACTGCTCCTTTTGATTGAAGTATAATTTTTATGCATCGGCTTTGTGCCATTTTAAATGAAGGTTTTAACATAAATATATGTTCAGATGAATTTGGAAAGACACAGTAAAGTGCAAGTGAATGTCTCCTCTTACAACAAGCGGACTTTTCTCACAAGGAGCTGCAGAATCTATGAATACATTTCGGAATTTACTTTGAGTTGCTTTATACTCGCTGGCACTATCACTCTTTTTTCACTTCTGATCAATTCTGACTATCTGTCTGTCTTTTCCAGGGAAGTGCACTCACGGGTTTAGGTACAGATCACTGACTTGCCAATGTTAAGCAATTCCAATTTGGATCTGGATTTCTAAAGAACAAAAAGTAAATTCAAAATCAAATGCAACCAAAAAGACTCTGTCCCAGCTGTTTGTTTGAAATTTGGATTAAGTCGTAGGCTGATGGTGGCAAAGCAGTTTAGAGCTCCGATCTATCTTGCGACAGAGTAAGATGTTAAACATTCTGTTAAATAGTAACAGAGGCAAGTTCATATTCTGAGCTATTCTTTTAAGCGGTGGTACAGAAACAGAGACCATATGGAGCTCAGAGGAACAGGAGCTGAAACCACTCTGGGTTGCCGTCCGCATCACCCAGCAGACAGGTATAGGGCACACTGACAGGGGCATTGGAGCAGGTTAGCCACAGTCCTCTTGGATGGTATATTACGGACACAAGGATACCAAAGGGCTGATTTTCCGAATGCGCACTACCAGTGTGAAGCCTAACAATTAGCTATACGTATCAGGAATTGTAGGCACTATGCCATGATTATCCATCCATTTCAGTTTTAAAATGGAAAATTGTGGGTGGCAATTTCCCAATTATGCACAGTCGGTGGGTGAGGCTCCACTCTGGTAATATGCACAGTCGGTGGGTGAGACTCCACTCTGGTAATATGCACAGTCGGTGGGTGAGGGTCCACACTGGTAATATGCACAGTCGGTGGGTGTGGGTCCACACTGGTAATATGCACAGTTGGTGGGTGAGACTCCACTCTGGTAATATGCACAGTCGGTAGGTGAGGGTCCACTCTGGTAATATGCACAGTCGGTGGGTGAGACTCCACTCTGGTAATATGCACAGTCGGTGGGTGAGACTCCACTCTGGTAATATGCACAGTCGGTGGGTGAGGGTCCACTCTGGTAATATGCACAGTCGGTGGGTGAAGGTCCACTCTGGTAATATGCACAGTCGGTGGGTGAGACTCCACTCTGGTAATATGCACAGTCGGTGGGTGAGACTCCACTCTGGTAAATGCACAGTCGGTGGGTGAGGTCCACTCTGGTAATATGCACAGTCGGTGGGTGAGAGCTCCACTCTGGTAATATGCACAGTCGGTGGGTGAGACTCCACTCTGGTAATATGCACAGTCGGTGGGTGAGACTCCACTCTGGTAATATGCACAGTCGGTGGGTGAGGGTCCACTCTGGTAATATGCACAGTCGGTGGGTGAGGACCCACTCTGGTAATATGCACAGTCGGTGGTGAGACTCCACTCTGGTAATATGCACAGTCGGTGGGTGAGACTCCCACTTGGTAATATGCACAGTCGTGGTGAGGCTCCACTCTGGTAATATGACAGTCGGTGGGTGAGTCTCCACATTGGTAATATGCACAGTCGGTGGGTGAGTCTCCACTCCGGTAATATGCACAGTCGGTGGGTGAGGGTCGCACTCTGGTAATATGCACAGTCGGTGGGTGAGGACTCCACTCTGGTAATATGCACAGTCGGTGGGTGAGAGTCCACTCTGGTAATATGCACAGTCGGTGGGTGAGGACCACACTCTGGTAATATGCACAGTCGGTGGGTGAGGTCCACTCTGGTAATATGCACAGTCGGTGGGTGAGGTCCACTCTGGTAATATGCACAGTCGGTGAAGTGGCTCCACTCTGGTAATATGCACAGTCGGTGGAGTGAGACTCCACTCTGGTAAATGCACAGTCGGTGGGTGAGGCTCCACTCTGGTAATATGCACAGTCGGTGGGTGAGGCTCCACACTGGTAATATGCACAGTCGGTGGGTGAGACTCCACTCTGGTAATATGCACAGTCGGTGGGTGAGGGTCCACTCTGGTAATATGCACAGTCGGTGGGTGAGGTCCACTCTGGTAATATGCACAGTCGGTGGGTGAGACTCCACTCTGGTAATATGCACAGTCGGTGGGTGAGGGTCCACACTGGTAATATGCACAGTCGAGTGGGTGAGGTCCACTCTGGTAATATGCACAGGTCGGTGGGTGAGGGTCCACTCTGGTAATATGCACAGTCGGTGGGTGAGACTCCACTCTGGTAATATGCACAGTCGGTGGGTGAGACTCCACTCTGGTAATATGCACAGTCGGTGGGTGAGACTCCACTCTGGTAATATGCACAGTCGGTGGGTGAGGACTCCACTCTGGTAATATGCACAGTCGGTGGGTGAGGGTCCACTCTGGTAATATGCACAGTCGGTGGTGAGGACTCACACTGGTAATATGCACAGTCGGTGGGTGAGAGTCCACTCTGGTAATATGCACAGTCGGTGGGTGAGGTCCACTCTGGTAATATGCACAGTCGGTGGGTGAGACTCCACTCTGGTAATATGCACAGTCGGTGGGTGAGGGTCCACTCTGGTAATATGCACAGTCGGTGGGTGAGGGTCCACTCTGGTAATATGCACAGTCGGTGGGTGAGACTCCACTCTGGTAATATGCACAGTCGGTGGGTGAGTGTCCACACTGGTAATATGCACAGTCGGTGGTGAGACTCCACTCTGGTAATATGCACAGTCGGTGGGTGAGTCTCCACTCTGGTAATATGCACAGTCAGTGGGTGAGACTCCACTCTGGTAATATGCACAGTCGGTGGGTGAGACTCCACTCTGGTAATATGCACAGTCGGTGGGTGAGACTCCACTCTGGTAATATGCACAGTCGGTGGGTGAGACTCCACTCTGGTAATATGCACAGTCGGTGGGTGAGACTCCACTCTGGTAATATGCACAGTCGGTGGTGAGGGACCACTCTGGTAATATGCACAGTCGGTGGGTGAGACTCCACATCTGGTAATATGCACAGTCGGTGGGTGAGACTCCACACTGGTAATATGCACAGTCGGTGGGTGAGGGTCCACTCTGGTAATATGCACAGTCGGTGGGTGAGACTCCACTCTGGTAATATGCACAGTCGGTGGGTGAGAGTCCACTCTGGTAATATGCACAGTCGGTGGTGAGACTCCGCTATGGTAATATGCACAGTCGGTGGGTGAGAGTCCACTCTGGTAATATGCACAGTCGGTGGGTGAGAGTCCCACTCTGGTAATATGCACAGTCAGGTGGGTGAAATTCCACTCTGGTAATATGCACAGTCGGTGGGTGAGGGTCCACTCTGGTAATATGCACAGTCGGTGGTGAGGCTCCACACTGGTAATATGCACAGTCGGTGGGTGAGGGTCCACTCTGGTAATATGCACAGTCGGTGGGTGAGTGTCCACTCTGGTAATATGCACAGTTGGTGGGTGAGACTCCACATTGGAAATATGCACAGTCGGTGGGTGAGGGTCCACTCTGGTAATATGCACAGTCGGTGGGTGAGTGTCCACTCTGGTAATATGCACAGTTGGTGGGTGAGTCTCCACTCTGGTAATATGCACAGTCGGTGGGTGAGGGTCCACACTGGTAATATGCACAGTCGCTGGAGTGAGACTCCACTCTGGTAATATGCACAGTCGGTGGGTGAGACTCCACTCTGGTAATATGCACAGTCAGTGGGTGACGGTCCAATCTGGTAATATGCACAGTCGGTGGGTGAGACTCCAATCTGGTAATATGCACAGTCGGTGGGTGAGACTCCACTCTGGTAACATGCACAGTCGGTGGGTGAGTGTCCAATCTGGTAATATGCACAGTCGGTGGGTGAGGCTCCACTCTGGTAATATGCACAGTCGGTGAGTGAGTCTCCACTCTGGTAATATTCACAGTCGGTGGGTGAGGGTCCACTCTGGTAATATGCACAGTCGGTGGGTGAGACTCCACTCTGGTAATATGCACAGTCGGTGGGTGAGGGTCCACACTGGTAATATGCACAGTCGGTGGGTGAGGTCCACTCTGGTAATATGCACAGTCGGTGGGTGAGACTCCACTCTGGTAATATGCACAGTCGGTGGGTGAGGGTCCACTCTGGTAATATGCACAGTCGGTGGGTGAGGGTCCACACTGGTAATATGCACAGTCGGTGGGTGAGGGTCCACACTGGTAATATGCACAGTCGGTGGGTGAGGTCCACTCTGGTAATATGCACAGTCGGTGGGTGAGACTCCGACTCTGGTAATATGCACAGTCGGTGGGTGAGAGTCCACTCTGGTAATATGCACAGTCGGTGGATGAGACTAGACTCTGGTAATATGCACAGTCGGTGGGTGAGACTCCACTCTGGTAATATGCACAGTCGGTGGGTGAGAGTCCACTCTGGTAATATGCACAGTCGGTGGGTGAAATTCCACTCTGGTAATATGCACAGTCGGTGGGTGAATTCCACTCTGGTAATATGCACAGTCGGTGGGTGAGGGTCCACTCTGGTAATATGCACAGTCGGTGACTGAGGCTCCACTCTGGTAATATGCACAGTCGGTGGGTGAGAGTCCACTCTGGTAATATGCACAGTCGGTGGGTGAGACTAGACTCTGGTAATATGCACAGTCGGTGGGTGAAATTCCACTCTGGTAATATGCACAGTCGGTGGGTGAAATTCCACTCTGGTAATATGCACAGTCGGTGAGTGAGACTCCACTCTGGTAATATGCACAGTCGGTGGGTGAGACTCCACACTGGTAATATGCACAGTCGGTGGGTGAGACTCCACACTGGTAATATGCACAGTCGGTGGGTGAGACTCCACACTGGTAATATGCACAGTCGGTGGGTGAGGGTCCACTCTGGTAATATGCACAGTCGGTGGGTGAGATCTCCCACTCTGGTAATATGCACAGTCAGTGGGTGAGGCTTCCACTCTGGTAATATGCACAGTCGGTGGGTCGAGGGTCCACTCTGGTAATATGCACAGTCTCGGTGGGTGAGACTCCACTCTGGTAATATGCACAGTCGGTGGGTGAGGGTCCACACTGGTAATATGCACAGTCGGTGGGTGAGGGTCCACACTGGTAATATGCACAGTCGGTGGGTGAGACTCCACATTGGTAATATGCACAGTCGGTGGGTGAGGCTCCACTCTGGTAATATGCACAGTCGGTGGGGTGACGGTCCACTCTGGTAATATGCACAGTCGGTGGGTGAGACTCCACTCTGGTAATATGCACAGTCGGTGGTGAGACTCCACTCTGGTAATATGCCCAGTCGGTGGGTGAGGTCCACTCTGGTAATATGCACAGTCGGTGGGGTGAGGCTCCACTCTGGTAATATGCACAGTCAGGTGGGTGAGACTCCACTCTGGTAATATGCACAGTCGGTGGGTGAGGGTCCACTCTGGTAATATGCACAGTCGGTGGGTGAGACTCCACTCTGGTAATATGCACAGTCGGTGGGTGAGGACTCCACTCTGGTAATATGCACAGTCGGTGGGTGAGGTCCACACTGGTAATATGCACAGTCGGTGGGTGAGACTCCACTCTGGTAATATGCACAGTCGGTGGGTGAGACTCCACTCTGGTAATATGCACAGTCGGTGGGTGAGAGTCCACTCTGGTAATATGCACAGTCGGTGGGTGAGACTCCACTCTGGTAATATGCACAGTCGGTGGGTGAGACTCCACTCTGGTAATATGCACAGTCGGTGGGTGAGATTCCACTCCGGTAATATGCACAGTCGGTGGTGAGACTCCACTCTGGTAATATGCACAGTCGGTGGGTGAGACTCCACTCTGGTAATATGCACAGTCGGTGGGTGAGACTCCACTCTGGTAATATGCACAGTCGGTGGGTGAGGTCCACTCTGGTAATATGCACAGTCGGTGGGTGAGACTCCACTCTGGTAATATGCACAGTCGGTGGGTGAGACTCCACTCTGGTAATATGCACAGTCGGTGGGTGAGGACTCCACTCTGGTAATATGCACAGTCGGTGGATGAGGACTCCACTCTGGTAATATGCACAGTCGGTGGGTGAGAGTCCACTCTGGTAATATGCACAGTCGGTGGGTGAAGTCCACTCTGGTAATATGCACAGTCGGTGGGTGAGACTCCACTCTGGTAATATGCACAGTCGGTGGGTGAGGCTCCACTCTGGTAATATGCACAGTCGGTGGGTGAGACTCCACTCTGGTAAGATGCACAGTCGGTGGGTGAGGCTCCACTCTGGTAATATGCACAGTCGGTGGGTGAGACTCCACTCTGGTAATATGCACAGTCGGTGGGTGAGACTCCACACTGGTAATATGCACAGTCGGTGGGTGAGAGTCCACTCTGGTAATATGCACAGTCGGTGGGTGAGACTCCACTCTGGTAATATGCACAGTCGTGGGTGAGACTCCACTCTGGTAATATGCACAGTCGGTGGGTGAGGGTCCACTCTGGTAATATGCACAGTCGGTGGGTGAGACTCCACTCTGGTAATATGCACAGTCGGTGGGTGAGGCTCCACACTGGTAATATGCACAGTCGGTGGGTGAGGCTCCACACTGGTAATATGCACAGTCGGTGGGTGAGTGTCCACTCTGGTAATATGCACAGTCGGTGGGTGAGACTCCACTCTGGTAATATGCACAGTCGGTGGGTGAGACTCCACTCTGGTAATATGCACAGTCGGTGGGTGAGACTCCACTCTGGTAATATGCACAGTCGGTGGGTGAGGGTCCACACTGGTAATATGCACAGTCGGTGGGTGAAGGTCCACTCTGGTAATATGCACAGTCGGTGGGTGAGACTCCACACTGGTAATATGCACAGTCGGTGGGTGAGACTCCACTCTGGTAATATGCACAGTCGGTGGGTGAGACTCCACTCTGGTAATATGCACAGTCGGTGGGTGAGGCTCCACTCTGGTAATATGCACAGTCGGTGGGTGAGGTCCACTCTGGTAATATGCACAGTCGGTGGGTGAGACTCCACTCTGGTAATATGCACAGTCGGTGGGTGAGACTCCACTCTGGTAATATGCACAGTCGGTGGGTGAGGGTCCACTCTGGTAATATGCACAGTCGGTGGGTGAGACTCCACTCTGGTAATATGCACAGTCGGTGGGTGAGACTCCACTCTGGTAATATGCACAGTCGGTGGGTGAGACTCCACTCTGGTAATATGCACAGTCGGTGGGTGAGACTCCACTCTGGTAATATGCACAGTCGGTGGGTGAGAGTCCACTCTGGTAATATGCACAGTCGGTGGGTGAGATTCCACACTGGTAATATGCACAGTCGGTGGGTGAGACTCCACTCTGGTAATATGCACAGTCGGTGGGTGAGGGTCCACTCTGGTAATATGCACAGTCGGTGGGTGAGACTCCACTCTGGTAATATGCACAGTCGGTGGGTGAGAGTCCACTCTGGTAATATGCACAGTCGGTGGGTGAGACTCCACTCTGGTAATATGCACAGTCGGTGGGTGAGAGTCCACTCTGGTAATATGCACAGTCGGTGGGTGAGATTCCACTCTGGTAATATGCACAGTCGGTGGGTGAGATTCCACTCTGGTAATATGCACAGTCGGTGGGTGAAACTCCACTCTGGTAATATGCACAGTCGGTGGGTGAGGGTCCACTCTGGTAATATGCACAGTCGGTGGGTGAGACTCCACTCTGGTAATATGCACAGTCGGTGGGTGGGGGTCCACCTGGTAACATGTACTGTCGGTGGGTGAGACTCCACTCTGGTAATATGCACAGTCGGTGGGTGAGGGTCCACTCTGGTAATATGCACAGTCGGTGGGTGAGGCTCCACTCTGGTAATATGCACAGTCGGTGGGTGAGACCACACTGGTAATATGCACAGTCGGTGGGTGAGGGTCCACTCTGGTAATATGCACAGTCGGTGGGTGAGACTCCACTCTGGTAATATGCACAGTCGGTGGGTGAGACTCCACTCTGGTAATATGCACAGTCGGTGGGTGAGACTCCACTCTGGTAATATGCACAGTCGGTGGGTGAGACTCCACTCTGGTAATATGCACAGTCGGTGGGTGAGACTCCACTCTGGTAATATGCACAGTCGGTGGGTGAGACTCCACTCTGGTAATATGCACAGTCGGTGGGTGAGACTCCACTCTGGTAATATGCACAGTCGGTGGGTGAGACTCCACTCTGGTAATATGCACAGTCGGTGGGTGAGACTCCACTCTGGTAATATGCACAGTCGGTGGGTGAGACTCCACTCTGGTAATATGCACAGTCGGTGGGTGAGACTCCACTCTGGTAATATGCACAGTCGGTGGGTGAGACTCCACTCTGGTAATATGCACAGTCGGTGGGTGAGACTCCACTCTGGTAATATGCACAGTCGGTGGGTGAGACTCCACTCTGGTAATATGCACAGTCGGTGGTGAGGTCCACTCTGGTAATATGCACAGTCGGTGGTGAGACTCCACTCTGGTAATATGCACAGTCGGTGGGTGAGGGTCCAATCTGGTAATATGCACAGTCGGTGGGTGAGACTCCACACTGGTAATATGCACAGTCGGTGGGTGAGAGTCCACTCTGGTAATATGCACAGTCGGTGGGTGAGGGTACACTCTGGTAATATGCACAGTCGGTGGTGAGAGTCCACTCTGGTAATATGCACAGTCGGTGGGTGAGACTCCACTCTGGTAATATGCACAGTCGGTGGGTGAGACTCCACACTGGTAATATGCACAGTCGGTGGGTGAGGTCCACTCTGGTAATATGCACAGTCGGTGGGTGAGGTCACTCTGGTAATATGCACAGTCGGTGGGTGAGGTCCACTCTGGTAATATGCACAGTCGGTGGGTGAGGCTCCACTCTGGTAATATGCACAGTCGGTGGGTGAGGCTCCACACTGGTAATATGCACAGTCGGTGGGTGAGGTCCACACTGGTAATATGCACAGTCGGTGGGTGAGACTCCACTCTGGTAATATGCACAGTCGGTGGGTGAGGTCCACTCTGGTAATATGCACAGTCGGTGGGTGAGACTCCACTCTGGTAATATGCACAGTCGGTGGGTGAGATTCCACTCTGGTAATATGCACAGTCGGTGGGTGAGACTCCACACTGGTAATATGCACAGTCGGTGGGTGAGACTCCACTCTGGTAATATGCACAGTCGGTGGGTGAGGTCCACTCTGGTAATATGCACAGTCGGTGGGTGAGTGTCCACTCTGGTAATATGCACAGTCGGTGGGTGAGACTCCACTCTGGTAATATGCACAGTCGGTGGGTGAGACTCCACTCTGGTAATATGCACAGTCGGTGGTTGAGACTCCACACTGGTAATATGCACAGTCGGTGGGTGAGGTCCACTCTGGTAATATGCACAGTCGGTGGGTGAGGGTCCACTCTGGTAATATGCACAGTCGGTGGGTGAGACTCCACTCTGGTAATATGCACAGTCGGTGGGTGAGGGTCCACACTGGTAATATGCACAGTCGGTGGGTGAGACTCCACTCTGGTAATATGCACAGTCGGTGGGTGAGGTCCACTCTGGTAATATGCACAGTCGGTGGGTGAGTTCCACTCTGGTAATATGCACAGTCGGTGGTGAGACTCCACTCTGGTAATATGCACAGTCGGTGGGTGAGACTCCACTCTGGTAATATGCACAGTCGGTGGGTGAGGATCCACTCTGGTAATATGCACAGTCGGTGGGTGAGGCTCACACTGGTAATATGCACAGTCGGTGGTGAGGTCCACACTGGTAATATGCACAGTCGGTGGGTGAGACTCCACTCTGGTAATATGCACAGTCGGTGGGTGAGACTCCACTCTGGTAATATGCACAGTCGGTGGGTGAGGTCCACTCTGGTAATATGCACAGTCGGTGGGTGAGACTCCACTCTGGTAATATGCACAGTCGGTGGGTGAGACTCCACTCTGGTAATATGCACAGTCGGTGGGTGAGACTCCACTCTGGTAATATGCACAGTCGGTGGGTGAGAGTCCACTCTGGTAATATGCACAGTCGGTGGGTGAGACTCCACTCTGGTAATATGCACAGTCGGTGGGTGAGACTCCACTCTGGTAATATGCACAGTCGGTGGGTGAGGTCCACTCTGGTAATATGCACAGTCGGTGGGTGAGGCTCCACTCTGGTAATATGCACAGTCGGTGGGTGAGACTCCACTCTGGTAATATGCACAGTCGGTGGGTGAGACTCACTCTGGTAATATGCACAGTCGGTGGGTGAGACTCCACTCTGGTAATATGCACAGTCGGTGGGTGAGAGTCCACTCTGGTAATATGCACAGTCGGTGGGTGAGACTCCACTCTGGTAATATGCACAGTCGGTGGGTGAGACTCCACTCTGGTAATATGCACAGTCGGTGGGTGAGCGTCCACTCTGGTAATATGCACAGTCGGTGGGTGAGGCTCCACTCTGGTAATATGCACAGTCGGTGGGTGAGACTCCACTCTGGTAATATGCACAGTCGGTGGGTGAGAGTCCACTCTGGTAATATGCACAGTCGGTGGGTGAGACTCCACTCTGGTAATATGCACAGTCGGTGGGTGAGGGTCCACTCTGGTAATATGCACAGTCGGTGGGTGAGACTCCACTCTGGTAATATGCACAGTCGGTGGGTGAGACTCCACTCTGGTAATATGCACAGTCGGTGGGTGAGGCTCCACTCTGGTAATATGCACAGTCGGTGGGTGAGACTCCACTCTGGTAATATGCACAGTCGGTGGGTGAGACTCCACTCTGGTAATATGCACAGTCGGTGGGTGAGACTCCACTCTGGTAATATGCACAGTCGGTGGGTGAGACTCCACTCTGGTAATATGCACAGTCGGTGGGTGAGGGTCCACTCTGGTAATATGCACAGTCGGTGGGTGAGGTCCACTCTGGTAATATGCACAGTCGGTGGGTGAGAGTCCACTCTGGTAATATGCACAGTCGGTGGGTGAGTGTCCACTCTGGTAATATGCACAGTCGGTGGGTGAGACTCCACTCTGGTAATATGCACATTCGGTGGGTGAGACTCCACTCTGGTAACATGGCACAGTCGGTGGGTGAGACTCGGCTCTGGTAATATGCACAGTCGGTGGGTGAGGGTCACTCTGGTAATATGCACAGTCGGTGGTGAGGACCGCACTCTGGTAATATGCACAGTCGTGGGTGAGGAGCTCCCTGGTAATATGCACAGTCGTGGGTGAGATCCACACTGGTAATATGCACTGTCCGGTGGTGAGGTCACACTGGTAATATGCACAGTCGGTGGGTGAGACTCCACTCTGGTAATATGCACAGTCGGTGGGTGAGACTCCACTCTGGTAATATGCACAGTCGGTGGGTGAGACTCCACACTGGTAATATGCACAGTCGGTGGGTGAGATTCCACTCTGGTAATATGCACAGTCGGTGGGTGAGACTCCACTCTGGTAATAGCACAGTCGGTGGGTGAGACTCCACTCTGGTAAATGCACAGTCGGTGGGTGAGACTCCACACTGGTAATATGCACAGTCGGTGGGTGAGAATCCACTCTGGTAATATGCACAGTCGGTGGGTGAGGTCCACTCTGGTAATATGCACAGTCGGTGGGTGAGTCCACTCTGGTAAATGCACAGTCGGTGGTGAGACTCCACTCTGGTAATATGCACAGTCGGTGGGTGAGACTCCACTCTGGTAATATGCACAGTCGGTGGGTGAGGGTCCACTCTGGTAATATGCACAGTCGGTGGGTGAGATCCACACTGGTAATATGCACAGTCGGTGGGTGAGGTCCACTCTGGTAATATGCACAGTCGGTGGGTGAGGGTCCACTCTGGTAATATGCACAGTCGGTGGGTGAGACTCCACTCTGGTAATATGCACAGTCGGTGGGTGAGGGTCCACACTGGTAATATGCACAGTCGGTGGGTGAGACTCCACTCTGGTAATATGCACAGTCGGTGGGTGAGGTCCACTCTGGTAATATGCACAGTCGGTGGGTGAGGTCCACTCTGGTAATATGCACAGTCGGTGGGTGAGACTCCACTCTGGTAATATGCACAGTCGGTGGGTGAGACTCCACTCTGGTAATATGCACAGTCGGTGGGTGAGGCTCCACTCTGGTAATATGCACAGTCGGTGGTTGAGCTCCACACTGGTAATATGCACAGTCGGTGGGTGAGGTCCACTCTGGTAATATGCACAGTCGGTGGGTGAGACTCCACTCTGGTAATATGCACAGTCGGTGGGTGAGACTCCACTCTGGTAATATGCACAGTCGGTGGGTGAGGGTCCACTCTGGTAATATGCACAGTCGGTGGGTGAGACTCCACTCTGGTAATATGCACAGTCGGTGGGTGAGAGTCCACTCTGGTAATATGCACAGTCGGTGGGTGAGACTCCACTCTGGTAATATGCACAGTCGGTGGGTGAGACTCCACTCTGGTAATATGCACAGTCGGTGGGTGAGACTCCACTCTGGTAATATGCACAGTCGGTGGGTGAGACTCCACTCTGGTAATATGCACAGTCGGTGGGTGAGACTCCACTCTGGTAATATGCACAGTCGGTGGGTGAGAGTCCACTCTGGTAATATGCACAGTCGGTGGGTGAGAGTCCACTCTGGTAATATGCACAGTCGGTGGGTGAGGTCCACTCTGGTAATATGCACAGTCGGTGGGTGAGTGTCCATTCTGGTAATATGCACAGTCGGTGGGTGAGGACTCCACTCTGGTAATATGCACAGTCGGTGGGTGAGGTCCACTCTGGTAATATGCACAGTCGGTGGGTGAGACTCCACTCTGGTAATATGCACAGTCGGTGGGTGAGACTCCACTCTGGTAATATGCACAGTCGGTGGGTGAGGTCCACTCTGGTAATATGCACAGTCGGTGGGTGAGACTCCACTCTGGTAATATGCACAGTCGGTGGGTGAGACTCCACTCTGGTAATATGCACAGTCGGTGGGTGAGACTCCACTCTGGTAATATGCACAGTCGGTGGGTGAGACTCCACTCTGGTAATATGCACAGTCGGTGGGTGAGGTCCACTCTGGTAATATGCACAGTCGGTGGGTGAGACTCCACTCTGGTAATATGCACAGTCGGTGGGTGAGAGTCCACTCTGGTAATATGCACAGTCGGTGGGTGAGACTCCACTCTGGTAATATGCACAGTCGGTGGGTGAGAGTCCACTCTGGTAATATGCACAGTCGGTGGGTGAGACTCCACTCTGGTAATATGCACAGTCGGTGGGTGAGACTCCACTCTGGTAATATGCACAGTCGGTGGGTGAGAGTCCACTCTGGTAATATGCACAGTCGGTGGGTGAGACTCCACTCTGGTAATATGCACAGTCGGTGGGTGAGAGTCCACTCTGGTAATATGCACAGTCGGTGGGTGAGACTCCACTCTGGTAATATGCACAGTCGGTGGGTGAGACTCCACTCTGGTAATATGCACAGTCGGTGGGTGAGACTCCACTCTGGTAATATGCACAGTCGGTGGGTGAGACTCCACTCTGGTAATATGCACAGTCGGTGGGTGAGACTCCACTCTGGTAATATGCACAGTCGGTGGGTGAGACTCCACTCTGGTAATATGCACAGTCGGTGGGTGAGGGTCCACTCTGGTAATATGCACAGTCGGTGGGTGAGACTCCACTCTGGTAATATGCACAGTCGGTGGGTGAAGGTCCACTCTGGTAATATGCACAGTCGGTGGGTGAGACTCCACTCTGGTAATATGCACAGTCGGTGGGTGAGAGTCCACTCTGGTAATATGCACAGTCGGTGGGTGAGACTCCACTCTGGTAATATGCACAGTCGGTGGGTGAGACTCCACTCTGGTAATATGCACAGTCGGTGGGTGAGGTCCACTCTGGTAATATGCACAGTCGGTGGGTGAGACTCCACTCTGGTAATATGCACAGTCGGTGGGTGAGACTCCACTCTGGTAATATGCACAGTCGGTGGGTGAGACTCCACTCTGGTAATATGCACAGTCGGTGGGTGAGACTCCACTCTGGTAATATGCACAGTCGGTGGGTGAGGTCCACTCTGGTAATATGCACAGTCGGTGGGTGAGACTCCACTCTGGTAATATGCACAGTCGGTGGGTGAGGGTCCACTCTGGTAATATGCACAGTCGGTGGGTGAGAGTCCACTCTGGTAATATGCACAGTCGGTGGGTGAGACTCCACTCTGGTAATATGCACAGTCGGTGGGTGAGACTCCACTCTGGTAATATGCACAGTCGGTGGGTGAGGGTCCACTCTGGTAATATGCACAGTCGGTGGGTGAGAGTCCACTCTGGTAATATGCACAGTCGGTGGGTGAGACTCCACTCTGGTAATATGCACAGTCGGTGGGTGAAGGTCCACTCTGGTAATATGCACAGTCGGTGGGTGAGACTCCACTCTGGTAATATGCACAGTCGGTGGGTGAGAGTCCACTCTGGTAATATGCACAGTCGGTGGGTGAGACTCCACTCTGGTAATATGCACAGTCGGTGGGTGAGTTTCCACTCTGGTAATATGCACAGTCGGTGGGTGAGACTCCACTCTGGTAATATGCACAGTCGGTGGGTGAGACTCCACTCTGGTAATATGCACAGTCGGTGGGTGAGATCCACTCTGGTAATATGCACAGTCGGTGGGTGAGATTCCACACTGGTAATATGCACAGTCGGTGGGTGAGGTCCACTCTGGTAATATGCACAGTCGGTGGGTGAGGGTCCACTCTGGTAATATGCACAGTCGGTGGGTGAGACTCCACTCTGGTAATATGCACAGTCGGTGGTGAGGGTCCACACTGGTAATATGCACAGTCGGTGGGTGAGACTCCACTCTGGTAATATGCACAGTCAGTGGGTGAGGTCCACTCTGGTAATATGCACAGTCGGTGGGTGAGTTTCCACTCTGGTGAAATGCACAGTCGGTGGTGAGACTCCACTCTGGTAATATGCACAGTCGGTGGGTGAGACTCCACTCTGGTAAATGCACAGTCGGTGGGTGAGGATCCACTCTGGTAATATGCACAGTCGGTGGGTGAGGCTCCACACTGGTAATATGCACATTCGGTGGATGAGGTCCACACTGGTAATATGCACAGTCGGTGGGTGAGACTCCAATCTGGTAATATGCACAGTCGGTGGGTGAGACTCCACTCTGGTAATATGCACAGTCGGTGGGTGAGGGTCCACTCTGGTAATATGCACAGTCGGTGGGTGAGACTCGACTCTGGTAATATGCACAGTCGGTGGGTGAGAGTCCACTCTGGTAATATGCACAGTCGGTGGGTGAGACTCGACTCTGGTAATATGCACAGTCGGTGGGTGAGAGTCCACTCTGGTAATATGCACAGTCGGTGGGTGAAATTCCACTCTGGTAATATGCACAGTCGGTGGGTGAATTCCACTCTGGTAATATGCACAGTCGGTGGGTGAGGGTCCACTCTGGTAATATGCACAGTCGGTGGGTGAGGCTCCACTCTGGTAATATGCACAGTCGGTGGGTGAGAGTCCACTCTGGTAATATGCACAGTCGGTGGGTGAGACTCCACTCTGGTAATATGCACAGTCGGTGGGTGAGAGTCCACTCTGGTAATATGCACAGTCGGTGGGTGAGACTCCACTCTGGTAATATGCACAGTCGGTGGGTGAGATTCCACTCTGGTAATATGCACAGTCGGTGGGTGAGACTCCACTCTGGTAATATGCACAGTCGGTGGGTGAGACTCCACTCTGGTAATATGCACAGTCGGTGGGTGAGGTCCACACTGGTAATATGCACAGTCGGTGGGTGAGACTCCACTCTGGTAATATGCACAGTCGGTGGGTGAGATCCACTCTGGTAATATGCACAGTCGGTGGGTGAGGCTCCACTCTGGTAATATGCACAGTCGGTGGGTGAGACTCCACTCTGGTAATATGCACATTCGGTGGGTGAGGGTCCACTCTGGTAATATGCACAGTCGGTGGGTGAAGGTCCACTCTGGTAATATGCACAGTCGGTGGGTGAGACTCCACACTGGTAATATGCACAGTCGGTGGGTGAGACTCCACTCTGGTAATATGCACAGTCGGTGGGTGAGGCTCCACTCTGGTAATATGCACAGTCGGTGGGTGAGACTCCACACTGGTAATATGCACAGTCGGTGGGTGAGACTCCACTCTGGTAATATGCACAGTCGGTGGGTGAGACTCCACTCTGGTAATATGCACAGTCGGTGGGTGAGAGTCCACTCTGGTAATATGCACAGTCGGTGGGTGAGGCTCCACACTGGTAATATGCACAGTCGGTGGGTGAGGTCCACTCTGGTAATATGCACAGTCGGTGGGTGAGTTCCACTCTGGTAATATGCACAGTCGGTGGGTGAGACTCCACTCTGGTAATATGCACAGTCGGTGGGTGAGACTCCACTCTGGTAATATGCACAGTCGGTGGGTGAGGTCCACTCTGGTAATATGCACAGTCGGTGGTGAGACTCCACACTGGTAATATGCACAGTCGGTGGGTGAGTTCCACTCTGGTAATATGCACAGTCGGTGGGTGAGGTCCACTCTGGTAATATGCACAGTCGGTGGGTGAGACTCCACTCTGGTAATATGCACAGTCGGTGGTGAGGCTCCACTCTGGTAATATGCACAGTCGGTGGGTGAGACTCCACTCTGGTAATATGCACAGTCGGTGGGTGAGACTCCACTCTGGTAATATGCACAGTCGGTGGGTGAGAGTCCACTCTGGTAATATGCACAGTCGGTGGGTGAGACTCACTCTGGTAATATGCACAGTCGGTGGGTGAGAGTCCACTCTGGTAATATGCACAGTCGGTGGGTGAGGTCCACTCTGGTAATATGCACAGTCGGTGGGTGAGACTCCACTCTGGTAATATGCACAGTCGGTGGGTGAGGTCCACTCTGGTAATATGCACAGTCGGTGGGTGAGACTCCACTCTGGTAATATGCACAGTCGGTGGGTGAGGTCCACTCTGGTAATATGCACAGTCGGTGGGTGAGACTCCACTCTGGTAATATGCACAGTCGGTGGGTGAGGGTCCACTCTGGTAATATGCACAGTCGGTGGGTGAGACTCCACACTGGTAATATGCACAGTCGGTGGGTGAGACTCCACTCTGGTAATATGCACAGTCGGTGGGTGAGACGTCCACTCTGGTAATATGCACAGTCGGTGGGTGAGACTCCACACTGGTAATATGCACAGTCGGTGGGTGAGAGTCCACTCTGGTAATATGCACAGTCGGTGGGTGAGACTCCACACTGGTAATATGCACAGTCGGTGGGTGAGACTCCACTCTGGTAATATGCACAGTCGGTGGGTGAGGATCCACTCTGGTAATATGCACAGTCGGTGGGTGAGACTCCACTCTGGTAATATGCACAGTCGGTGGGTGAGGCTCCACTCTGGTAATATGCACAGTCGGTGGGTGAGACTCCACTCTGGTAATATGCACAGTCGGTGGGTGAGACTCCAGTCTGGTAATATGCACAGTCGGTGGTGAGGTCCACTCTGGTAATATGCACAGTCGGTGGGTGAGACTCCACTCTGGTAATATGCACAGTCAGTGGGTGAGGGTCCACTCTGGTAATATGCACAGTCGGTGGGTGAGTTTCCACTCTGGTGAAATGCACAGTCGGTTGGTGAGACTCCAATCTGGTAATATGCACAGTCGGTGGGTGAGACTCCACTCTGGTAAAATGCACAGTCGGTGGGTGAGGATCCACTCTGGTAATATGCACAGTCGGTGGTTGAGGCTCAACACTGGTAATATGCACATTTGGTGGATGATGGTCCACACTGGTAATATGCACAGTCGGTGGGTGAGACTCCAATCTGGTAATATGCACAGTCGGTGGGTGAGACTCCAATCTGGTAATATGCACAGTCGGTGGGTGAGGGTCCACTCTGGTAAT
Source organism: Squalus acanthias (assembly GCA_030390025.1). NCBI lineage: Eukaryota > Metazoa > Chordata > Chondrichthyes > Squaliformes > Squalidae > Squalus > Squalus acanthias. The sequence continues at coordinate 25,616 of JASTWF010001996.1, read as the reverse complement.
ATGCACAGTCGGTGGGTGAGACTCGACTCTGGTAATATGCACAGTCGGTGGGTGAGAGTCCACTCTGGTAATATGCACAGTCGGTGGTGAGACTCCACTCTGGTAATATGCACAGTCGGTGGGTGAGAGTCCACTCTGGTAATATGCACAGTCGGTGGGTGAGAGTCCACTCTGGTAATATGCACAGTCGGTGGGTGAGAGTCCACTCTGGTAATATGCACAGTCGGTGGGTGAGGGTCCACTCTGGTAATATGCACAGTCGGTGGCTGAGGCTCCACTCTGGTAATATGCACAGTCGGTGGGTGAGAGTCCACTCTGGTAATATGCACAGTCGGTGGGTGAGACTCACTCTGGTAATATGCACAGTCGGTGGGTGAGAGTCCACTCTGGTAATATGCACAGTCGGTGGGTGAGAATTCCACTCTGGTAATATGCACAGTCGGTGGGTGAGAATCCACTCTGGTAATATGCACAGTCGGTGGGTGAGACTCCACTCTGGTAATATGCACAGTCGGTGGGTGAGGTCCACTCTGGTAATATGCACAGTCAGTGGGTGAGACTCCACTCTGGTAATATGCACAGTCGGTGGGTGAGACTACACACAGGTAATATGCACAGTCGGTGGGTGAGCGTCCACACTGGTAATATGCACAGTCGGTGGGTTAGCGTCCACTCTGGTAATATGCACAGTTGGTGGGTGAGGCTCCACTCTGGTAATATGCACAGTCGGTGGGTGAGGGTCCACACTGGTAATATGCACAGTCGGTGGGTGAGGGTCCACACTGGTAATATGCACAGTCGGTGGGTGAGACTCCACTCTGGTAACATGCACAGTCGGTGGGTGACGGTCCACTCTGGTAATATGCACAGTCGGTGGGTGAGACTCCACACTGGTAATATGCACAGACGGTGGGTGAGATTCACTCTGGTAAATGCACAGTCGGTGGGTGAGACTCCACACTGGTAATATGCACAGTCGGTGGGTGAGACTCCACTCTGGTAAATGCACAGTCGGTGGGTGAGACTCCACACTGGTAATATGCACAGTCGGTGGGTGACGGTCCACTCTGGTAATATGCACAGTCGGTGGGTGAGACTCCACTCTGGTAATATGCACAGTCGGTGGTTGAGGCTCAACACTGGTAATATGCACAGTCGGTGGGTGAGGTCCACTCTGGTAATATGCACAGTCGGTGGGTGAGGGTCCACTCTGGTAATATGCACAGTCGGTGGGTGAGACTCCACTCTGGTAATATGCACAGTCGGGGTGAGGGTCCACTCTGGTAATATGCACAGTCGGTGGGTGAGACTCCACTCTGGTAATATGCACAGTCGGTGGGTGAGACTCACTCTGGTAATATGCACAGTCGGTGGGTGAGGGTCCACTCTGGTAATATGCACAGTCGGTGGGTGAGACTCCACTCTGGTAATATGCACAGTCGGTGGGTGAGGGTCCACACTGGTAATATGCACAGTCGGTGGGTGAGGTCCACTCTGGTAATATGCACAGTCGGTGGGTGAGACTCCACTCTGGTAATATGCACAGTCGGTGGGTGAGAGTCCAATCTGGTAATATGCACAGTCGGTGGGTGAGACTCCACACTGGTGATATGCACAGTCGGTGGGTGAGACTCCACTCTTGTAATATTCACAGTCTGTGGGTGAAGGTTCACTCTGGTAATATGCACAGTCGGTGGGTGAGACTCCACTCTGGTAATATGCACAGTCAGTGGGTGAGACTCCAATCTGGTAATATGCACAGTCGGTGGGTGAGACTCCACACTGGTGATATGCACAGTCGGTGGGTGAGACTCCACTCTGGTAATATGCACAGTCGGTGGGTGAGACTCCACACTGGTAATATGCACAGTCGGTGGGTGAGACTCCACTCTGGTAATATGCACAGTCGGTGGGTGAGGGTCCACTCTGGTAATATGCACAGTCGGTGGGTGAGGGTCCACTCTGGTAATATGCACAGTCGGTGAGTGAGACTCCACTCTGGTAATATGCACAGTCGGTGGGTGAGAGTCCACTCTGGTAATATGCACAGTCGGTGGGTGAGACTCCACTCTGGTAATATGCACAGTCGGTGGGTGAGGTCCACTCTGGTAATATGCACAGTCGGTGGGTGAGGTCCACTCTGGTAATATGCACAGTCGGTGGGTGAGACTCCACTCTGGTAATATGCACAGTCGGTGGGTGAGGTCCACTCTGGTAATATGCACAGTCGGTGGGTGAGGCTCCACTCTGGTAATATGCACAGTCGGTGGGTGAGGTCCACTCTGGTAATATGCACAGTCGGTGGGTGAGACTCCACTCTGGTAATATGCACAGTCGGTGGGTGAGACTCCACTCTGGTAATATGCACAGTCGGTGGGTGAGACTCCACTCTGGTAATATGCACAGTCGGTGGGTGAGACTCCACTCTGGTAATATGCACAGTCGGTGGGTGAGACTCCACTCTGGTAATATGCACAGTCGGTGGGTGAGACGTCCACTCTGGTAATATGCACAGTCGGTGGGTGAGGCTCCACTCTGGTAATATGCACAGTCGGTGGGTGAGGGTCCACACTGGTAATATGCACAGTCGGTGGGTGAGGGTCCACTCTGGTAATATGCACAGTCGGTGGGTGAGACTCCACTCTGGTAATATGCACAGTCGGTGGGTGACGGTCCACTCTGGTAATATGCACAGTCGGTGGGTGAGACTCCACTCTGGTAATATGCACAGTCGGTGGGTGAGACTCCACTCTGGTAATATGCACAGTCGGTGGGTGAGACTCCACTCTGGTAATATGCACAGTCGGTGGGTGAGGATCCACTCTGGTAATATGCACAGTCGGTGGTTGAGGCTCAACACTGGTAATATGCACAGTCGGTGGGTGAGGTCCACTCTGGTAATATGCACAGTCGGTGGGTGAGGTCCACTCTGGTAATATGCACAGTCGGTGGGTGAGACTCCACTCTGGTAATATGCACAGTCGGTGGCTGAGGGTCCACACTGGTAATATGCACAGTCGGTGGGTGAGACTCCACTCTGGTAATATGCACAGTCGGTGGGTGAGACTCCACTCTGGTAATATGCACAGTCGGTGGGTGAGGTCCACTCTGGTAATATGCACAGTCGGTGGGTGAGACTCCACTCTGGTAATATGCACAGTCGGTGGGTGAGGGTCCACACTGGTAATATGCACAGTCGGTGGGTGAGGACTCCACTCTGGTAATATGCACAGTCGGTGGGTGAGACTCCACTCTGGTAATATGCACAGTCGGTGGGTGAGGGTCCACTCTGGTAATATGCACAGTCGGTGGGTGAGACTCCACTCTGGTAATATGCACAGTCGGTGGGTGAGACTCCACTCTGGTAATATGCACAGTCGGTGGGTGAGGTTCCACTCTGGTAATATGCACAGTCGGTGGGTGAGACTCCACTCTGGTAATATGCACAGTCGGTGGGTGAGACTCCACTCTGGTAATATGCACAGTCGGTGGGTGAGACTCACTCTGGTAATATGCACAGTCGGTGGGTGAGTGTCCACTCTGGTAATTTGCACAGTCGGTGGATGATGGTCCACTCTGGTAATATGCACATTCGGTGGGTGAGACTCCACTCTGGTAATATGCACAGTCGGTGGATGATGGTCCACTCTGGTAATATGCACATTCGGTGGGTGAGACTCCACTCTGGTAATATGCACAGTCGTTGGGTGAGGGTCCACACTGGTAATATGCACAGTCGGTGGGTGAGACTCCACTCTGGTAACATGCACAGTCGGTGGGTGACGGTCCACTCTGGTAATATGCACAGTCGGTGGGTGAGACTCCACTCTGGTAATATGCACAGTCGGTGGGTGAGATGCCACTCTGGTGAAACTGCACAGTCGGTGGGTGAGACTCCACACTGGTAATATGCACAGTCGGTGGGTGAGACTCCACACTGGTAATATGCACAGCCGGTGGGTGAGACTCCACTCTGGTAATATGCACAGTCGGTGGGTGAGGATCCACTCTGGTAATATGCACAGTCGGTGGGTGAGGATCCACTCTGGTAATATGCACAGTCGGTGGTTGAGGCTCAACACTGGTAATATGCACAGTTCGTGGATGATGGTCCACTCTGGTAATATGCATATTCGGTGGGTGAGGGTCCACTCTGGTAATATGCACAGTCGGTGTGTGAGACTCCAATCTGGTAATATGCACAGTCGGTGGGTGAGACTCCAATCTGGTAATATGCACAGTCAGTGGGTGAGGGTCCACACTGGTAATATGCACAGTCGGTGGGTGAGACACCACTCTTGTAATATTCACAGTCTGTGGGTGAGACTCCAATCTGGTAATATGCACAGTCGGTGGGTGAGACTCCACTCTGGTAATATGCACAGTCAGTGGGTGAGACTCCACTCTGGTAATATGCACAGTCGGTCGGTGAGACTCCACACTGGTAATATGCACAGTCGCTGGGTGAGACTCCAATCTGGTAATATGCACAGTCGGTGGGTGAGACTCCACACTGGTGATATGCACAGTCAGTGGGTGAGACTCCACTCTGGTAATATGCACAGTCGGTGGGTGAGACTCCACTCTGGTAATATGCACAGTCGGTGGGTGAGGCTCCACACTGGTAATATGCACAGTCGGTGGGTGAGGTCCACTCTGGTAATATGCACAGTCGGTGGGTGAGGTCCACTCTGGTAATATGCACAGTCGGTGGGTGAGACTCCACTCTGGTAATATGCACAGTCGGTGGGTGAGGTCCACTCTGGTAATATGCACAGTCGGTGGGTGAGACTCCACTCTGGTAATATGCACAGTCGGTGGGTGAGACTCCACTCTGGTAATATGCACAGTCGGTGGGTGAGGTCCACTCTGGTAATATGCACAGTCGGTGGGTGAGACTCCACTCTGGTAATATGCACAGTCGGTGGGTGAGGGTCCACTCTGGTAATATGCACAGTCGGTGGGTGAGACTCCACTCTGGTAATATGCACAGTCGGTGGGTGAGACTCCACTCTGGTAATATGCACAGTCGGTGGGTGAAGGTCCACTCTGGTAATATGCACAGTCGGTGGGTGAGACTCCACACTGGTAATATGCACAGTCGGTGGGTGAGACTCCACTCTGGTAATATGCACAGTCGGTGGGTGAGTGTCCACTCTGGTAATATGCACAGTCGGTGGGTGAGACTCCACTCTGGTAATATGCACAGTCGGTGGGTGAGACTCCACTCTGGTAATATGCACAGTCGGTGGGTGAGACTCCACTCTGGTAATATGCACAGTCGGTGGGTGAGTGTCCACTCTGGTAATATGCACAGTCGGTGGTGAGGTCCACTCTGGTAATATGCACAGTCGGTGGGTGAGACTCCACTCTGGTAATATGCACAGTCGGTGGGTGAGGTCCACTCTGGTAATATGCACAGTCGGTGGGTGAGACTCCACTCTGGTAATATGCACAGTCGTTGGGTGAGGTCCACTCTGGTAATATGCACAGTCGGTGGGTGAGACTCCACTCTGGTAATATGCACAGTCGGTGGGTGACGGTCCACTCTGGTAATATGCACAGTCGGTGGGTGAGACTCCACTCTGGTAATATGCACAGTCGGTGGGTGAGATCCACTCTGGTAATATGCACAGTCGGTGGGTGAGACTCCACTCTGGTAATATGCACAGTCGGTGGGTGAGACTCCACACTGGTAATATGCACAGTCGGTGGGTGAGACTCCACTCTGGTAATATGCACAGTCGGTGGGTGAGGATCCACTCTGGTAATATGCACAGTCGGTGGGTGAGGATCCACTCTGGTAATATGCACAGTCGGTGGGTGAGGCTCCACTCTGGTAATATGCACAGTCGGTGGGTGAGGTCCACTCTGGTAATATGCACAGTCGGTGGGTGAGGGTCCACTCTGGTAATATGCACAGTCGGTGGGTGAGACTCCACTCTGGTAATATGCACAGTCGGTGGGTGAGACTCCACTCTGGTAATATGCACAGTCGGTGGGTGAGGGTCCACTCTGGTAATATGCACAGTCGGTGGGTGAGACTCCAAACGGGTATATGCACAGTACAGTGGGTGAGACTCCACTCTGGTAATATGCACATTCTGTGGCGAGACTCCACTCTGAAATAGCCACCGTCGGTGGTGAGACTCCACTCTGTAAAATGCACAGTCCCGGTGGGTAGACACCACTCTGGTAACATGCACAGACGTTGGGTGAGACTCCACACTGGTAATACGCACAGTCCGGTGGGTGAGGGTCCACACTGGTATATGTCACAGTCAGGTGTGTGAGGTCTCAATATGGTTATATGAACAGTCGGTGGGTGAGTCTCCACTCTGCTAATATGCACAGTCGGTGGGTGGAGTCTCCACTCTGGTAATATGCACTGTCGGTGGGGTGAGGCTCCACTCTGGTAATATGCACAGTCGGTGGGTGAGACTCCACTGCTGGTAATATGCACAGTCGGTGGGTGAGTTCCACTCTGGTAATATGCACAGTCGGTGGGTGAGACTCCACTCTGGTAATATGCACAGTCGTGGGTGAGACTCCACTCTGGTAATATGCACAGTCGGTGGGTGAGAGTCCACTCTGGTAATATGCACAGTCGGTGGGTGAGACTCCACTCTGGTAATATGCACAGTCGGTGGGTGAGACTCCACTCTGGTAATATGCACAGTCGGTGGGTGAGACTCCACTCTGGTAATATGCACAGTCGGTGGGTGAGACTCCACTCTGGTAATATGCACAGTCGGTGGGTGAGACTCCACACTGGTAATATGCACAGTCGGTGGGTGAGACTCCACTCTGGTAATATGCACAGTCGGTGGGTGAGGGTCCACTCTGGTAATATGCACAGTCGGTGGGTGAGACTCCACTCTGGTAATATGCACAGTCGGTGGGTGAGTGTCCACTCTGGTAATATGCACAGTCGGTGGGTGAGACTCCACTCTGGTAATATGCACAGTCGGTGGGTGAGAGTCCACTCTGGTAATATGCACAGTCGGTGGGTGAGACTCCACTCTGGTAATATGCACAGTCGGTGGGTGAGATTCCACTCTGGTAATATGCACAGTCGGTGGGTGAGAGTCCACTCTGGTAATATGCACAGTCGGTGGGTGAAATTCCACTCTGGTGACATGCACAGTCGGTGAGTGAGACTCCACTCTGGTAATATGCACAGTCGGTGGGTGAGACTCCAATCTGGTAAGGTGCACATTCTGTGGGTGAGCGTCCACTCTGGTAACATGCACAGTCGGTGGGTGAGACTCCACACTGGTAATATGCACAGTCGGTGGGTGAGATTCCACATTGGTGAAATGCACAGTCGGTGGGTGAGACTCCACACTGGTAATATGCACAGTCAGTGGGTGAGACTCCCCACTGGTAATATGCACAGTCGGTGGGTGACGGTCCACTCTGGGAATATGCACAGTCGGTGGGTGAGTTTCCACTCTGGTGAAATGCACAGTCGGTTGGTGAGACTCCACTCTGGTAATATGCACAGTCGGTGGGTGAGACTCCACTCTGGTAATATGCACAGTCGGTGGGTGAGATCCACTCTGGTAATATGCACAGTCGGTGGGTGAGGCTCCACACTGGTAATATGCACAGTCGGTGGGTGAGGTCCACTCTGGTAATATGCACAGTCGGTGGGTGAGGTCCACTCTGGTAATATGCACAGTCGGTGGGTGAGGGTCCACTCTGGTAATATGCACAGTCGGTGGGTGAGACTCCACTCTGGTAATATGCACAGTCGGTGGGTGAGACTCCACTCTGGTAATATGCACAGTCGGTGGGTGAGGCTCCACTCTGGTAATATGCACAGTCGGTGGGTGAGACTCCACTCTGGTAATATGCACAGTCGGTGGGTGAGACTCCACTCTGGTAATATGCACAGTCGGTGGGTGAGACTCCACTCTGGTAATATGCACAGTCGGTGGGTGAGCGTCCACTCTGGTAATATGCACAGTCGGTGGGTGAGGCTCCACTCTGGTAATATGCACAGTCGGTGGGTGAGACTCCACTCTGGTAATATGCACAGTCGGTGGGTGAGACTCCACTCTGGTAATATGCACAGTCGGTGGGTGAGGTCCACTCTGGTAATATGCACAGTCGGTGGGTGAGACTCCACTCTGGTAATATGCACAGTCGGTGGGTGAGACTCCACTCTGGTAATATGCACAGTCGGTGGGTGAGACTCCACTCTGGTAATATGCACAGTCGGTGGGTGAGACTCCACTCTGGTAATATGCACAGTCGGTGGGTGAGACTCCACTCTGGTAATATGCACAGTCGGTGGGTGAGAGTCCACTCTGGTAATATGCACAGTCGGTGGGTGAGGGTCCACTCTGGTAATATGCACAGTCGGTGGGTGAGACTCCACTCTGGTAATATGCACAGTCGGTGGGTGAGGCTCCACTCTGGTAATATGCACAGTCGGTGGGTGAGACTCCACTCTGGTAATATGCACAGTCGGTGGGTGAGACTCCACTCTGGTAATATGCACAGTCGGTGGGTGAGACTCCACTCTGGTAATATGCACAGTCGGTGGGTGAGACTCCACTCTGGTAATATGCACAGTCGGTGGGTGAGGTCCACTCTGGTAATATGCACAGTCGGTGGGTGAGACTCCACTCTGGTAATATGCACAGTCGGTGGGTGAGACTCCACTCTGGTAATATGCACAGTCGGTGGGTGAGACTCCACTCTGGTAATATGCACAGTCGGTGGGTGAGGCTCCACTCTGGTAATATGCACAGTCGGTGGGTGAGACTCCACTCTGGTAATATGCACAGTCGGTGGGTGAGACTCCACTCTGGTAATATGCACAGTCGGTGGGTGAGACTCCACTCTGGTAATATGCACAGTCGGTGGGTGAGACTCCACTCTGGTAATATGCACAGTCGGTGGGTGAGACTCCACTCTGGTAATATGCACAGTCGGTGGGTGAGACTCCACTCTGGTAATATGCACAGTCGGTGGGTGAGGTCCACACTGGTAATATGCACAGTCGGTGGGTGAGACTCCACTCTGGTAATATGCACAGTCGGTGGGTGAGGTCCACTCTGGTAATATGCACAGTCGGTGGGTGAGGGTCCACTCTGGTAATATGCACAGTCGGTGGGTGAGTCTCCACTCTGGTAATATGCACAGTCGGTGGGTGAGTGTCCACTCTGGTAATATGCACAGTCGGTGGGTGAGACTCCACTCTGGTAATATGCACAGTCGGTGGGTGAGACTCCACTCTGGTAATATGCACAGTCGGTGGGTGAGTGTCCACTCTGGTAATATGCACAGTCGGTGGGTGAGACTCCACTCTGGTAATATGCACAGTCGGTGGGTGAGACTCCACTCTGGTAATATGCACAGTCGGTGGGTGAGACTCCACTCTGGTAATATGCACAGTCGGTGGGTGAGACTCCACTCTGGTAATATGCACAGTCGGTGGGTGAGACTCCACTCTGGTAATATGCACAGTCGGTGGGTGAGACTCCACTCTGGTAATATGCACAGTCGGTGGGTGAGACTCCACTCTGGTAATATGCACAGTCGGTGGGTGAGGTCCACTCTGGTAATATGCACAGTCGGTGGGTGAGACTCCACTCTGGTAATATGCACAGTCGGTGGGTGAGACTCCACTCTGGTAATATGCACAGTCGGTGGGTGAGACTCCACTCTGGTAATATGCACAGTCGGTGGGTGAGACTCCACTCTGGTAATATGCACAGTCGGTGGGTGAGACTCCACTCTGGTAATATGCACAGTCGGTGGGTGAGACTCCACTCTGGTAATATGCACAGTCGGTGGTGAGACTCCACTCTGGTAATATGCACAGTCGGTGGGTGAGTGTCCACTCTGGTAATATGCACAGTCGGTGGGTGAGACTCCACTCTGGTAATATGCACAGTCGGTGGGTGAGTCTCCACTCTGGTAATATGCACAGTCGGTGGGTGAGAGTCCACTCTGGTAATATGCACAGTCGGTGGGTGAGCTCCACTCTGGTAATATGCACAGTCGGTGGGTGAGGGTCCACTCTGGTAATATGCACAGTCGGTGGGTGAGACTCCACTCTGGTAATATGCACAGTCGGTGGGTGAGACTCCACTCTGGTAATATGCACAGTCGGTGGGTGAGACTCCACTCTGGTAATATGCACAGTCGGTGGGTGAGGTCCACACTGGTAATATGCACAGTCGGTGGGTGAGCTCCACTCTGGTAATATGCACAGTCGGTGGGTGAGACTCCACTCTGGTAATATGCACAGTCGGTGGGTGAGACTCCACTCTGGTAATATGCACAGTCGGTGGGTGAGGCTCCACTCTGGTAATATGCACAGTCGGTGGGTGAGACTCCACTCTGGTAATATGCACAGTCGGTGGGTGAGACTCTACACTGGTAATATGCACATTCGGTGGGTGAGGGTCCACTCTGGTAATATGCACAGTCGGTGGGTGAGACTCCACTCTGGTAATATGCACAGTCGGTGGGTGAGACTCCACTCTGGTAATATGCACAGTCGGTGGGTGAGGGTCCACACTGGTAATATGCACAGTCGGTGGGTGAGACTCCACTCTGGTAATACGCACAGTCGGTGGGTGAGTGTCCACACTCGTAATATGCACAGTCGGTGTGTGAGGGTCCACTCTGGTAATATGCACAGTCGGTAGGTGAGTGTCCACTCTGGTAATATGCACATTCGGTGGGTGAGACTCCACACTGGTAACATGCACAGTCGGTGGGTGAGACTCCACTCTGGTAATATGCACAGTCGGTCGGTGATGGTCCACACCGGTAATATGCACCGTCGGTGAGTGAGACTCCACTCTGGTAATATGCACAGTCGGTGGGTGAGACTCCACTCTGGTAATATGCACATTCGGTGGGTTAGACTCCACTCTGGTAATATGCACCGTCGGTGAGTGAGGCTCCACTCTGGTAATATGCACAGTCGGTGGGTGAGACTCCACTCTGGTAATATGCACAGTCGGTGGGTTAGACTCCACTCTGGTAATATGCACCGTCGGTGAGTGAGACTCCACTCTGGTAATATGCTGTCCGTAGGTGAGTGTCCAATCTGGTAATAAGCACATTCGGTGGGTGAGACTCCACTCTGGTAATATGCAGTCGGTAGGTGAGTCTCCACTCTGGTAATATGCACAGTCGGTAGGTGAGGGTCCATCACCGGTAATATGCACCGTCGGTGAGTGAGGCTCCACTCTGGTAATATGCACAGTCGGTGGGTGAGGGTCCACACTGGTAATATGCACACTCGATGGTTGAGGCTCCACTCTGGTAATATGCACATTCGGTGGGTGAGCGTCCACTCTGGTAATATGCAGTCGGTGGGTGAGACTCCACTGTGGTAATATGCACAGTCGGTGGGTGAGGGTCCACACCGATAAAATGCACAGTCGGTGGTGAGAGTCCACTCTGGTAAAATGCACAGTCGGTGGGTGAGACTCCACTCTGGTAATATGCACTGTCGGTGGTTGAGGCTCAACACTGGTAATATGCACAGTTGGTGGATGATGGTCCACTCTGGAAATATGCATATTCGGTGGGTGAGGGTCCACTCTGGTAATATGCACAGTCGGTGGGTGAGACTCCACTCTGGTAATATGCAAAGTTGGTGGGTGAAATTCCACTCTGGTAATATGCACAGTCGGTGGGTGAGACTCCACAATGGTAATATGCACATTCGGTGCGTCAGGCTCCACTCTGGTAACATGCACAGTCGGTGGGTGAGACTCCACTCTGGTAATATGCACAGTCGGTGGCTGAGACTCCACTCTGGTAATATGCACAGTCGGTGGGTGAGACTCCACTCTGGTAATATGCACAGTCGGTGGGTGAGGGTCCACTCTGGTAATATGCACAGTCGGTGGGTGAGAGTCCACTCTGGTAATATGCACAGTCGGTGGGTGAGACTCCACTCTGGTAATATGCACAGTCGGTGGGTGAGTCTCCACTCTGGTAATATGCACAGTCGGTGGGTGAGACTCCACTCTGGTAATATGCACAGTCGGTGGGTGAGGTCCACACTGGTAATATGCACAGTCGGTGGGTGAGACTCCACTCTGGTAATATGCACAGTCGGTGGGTGAGGGTCCACTCTGGTAATATGCACAGTCGGTGGGTGAGGGTCCACTCTGGTAATATGCACAGTCGGTGGGTGAGGGTCCACACTGGTAATATGCACAGTCGGTGGGTGAGACTCCACTCTGGTAATATGCACAGTCGGTGGGTGTGACTCCACTCGGGTAATATGCACATTCGGTGTGTGAGCGTCCACTCTGGTAATATGCAGTCGGTGGGTGAGACTCCACTCTGGTAATATGCACAGTCGGTAGGTGAGGGTCCACACCGATAACATGCACAGTCGGTGGGTGAGAGTCCACTCTGGTAAAATGCACAATCGGTGAGTGAAAGTCTACTCTGGTAATATGCACAGTCGGTGCGTGAGGCTCCACTCTGGTAATATGCACAGTCGGTGGGTGAGACTCCACTCTGGTAATATGCACAGTCGGTAGGTGAGGGTCCACACCGGTAATATGCACCGTCGGTGAGTGAGGCTCCACTCTGGTAATATGCACAGTCGGTGGGTGAGACTCCACTCTGGTAATATGCCAAGTCGGTGGGTGAGGGTCCACTCTGATAATATGCACAGTCGGTGGGTGAGACTCCACACTGGTAATATACACAGTCGGTGGGTGAGACTCCACACTGGTAATATGTACAGTCGGTGGATGAGAATCCGCAATGTAATATGCACAGTCTGTGGGTGAGGGTACACTCTGGTAATATGCACAGTCGGTGGGTGAGGGTCCACACCGGTAATATGCACCGTCGGTGAGTGAGGCTTCACTCTGGTAATATGCACAGTCGGTGGATGAGAATCCACAATGTAATCTGCACAGTCGGTGGGTGAGTCTCCACACTGTTAATCTGCACAGTCGGTGGGTGAGAGTCCACTGTGATAATATGCACAGTCGGTGGGTGAGGGTCCACACTGGTAATATGCACAGTCGGTGGGTGAGGGTCCACTCTGGTAATATGCACAGTCGGTGGCTGAGACTCCACACTGGTAATATGCACATTCGGTGGGTTAGACTCCGCTCTGGGAATATGCACAGTCGGTGGGTGAGACTCCATTCTGGTAATATACAAAGTCGGTGGGTGAGGGTCCACACTGGTAAAATGTACAGTCAGTGGGTGAGACTCCACTCTGGTAATATGCACAGTCGGTGAGTGAGTGTCCACACTGTTAATATGCACAGTCGGTGGGTGAGACTCCACTCTGGTAATATGCACAGTCCGTGGGTGAGTGTCCACACTGGTAATATGCACAGTCGGTGGGTGAGTGTCCACACTGGTAATATGCACAGTCGGTGGGTGAGACTCCACTCTGGTAATATGCACAGTCGCTGGGTGAGTGTCCACACTGGTAATATGCACAGTCGGTGGGTGAGACTCCACTCTGGTAATATGCACAGTCGGTGGGTGAGGGTCCACTCTGGTAATATGCACAGTCGGTGGGTGAGGGTCCACACTGGTAATATGCACAGTCGGTGGGGAGACTCCACTCTGGTAATATGCAGTCGGTAGGTGAGTGTCCACTGTGGTAATATGCACATTCGGTGGGTGGGACTCCACTCTGGTAATATGCACATTCGGTGGGTGAGCGTCCACTCTGGTAATATGCAGTCGGTGGGTGAGACTCCACTCTGGTAAAATGCACAGTCGGTGGATGAGAATCCACAATGTAATCTGCACAGTCGGTGGGTGAGTCTCCACACTGTTAATCTGCACAGTCGGTGGGTGAGAGTCCACTCTGGTAATATGCACAGTCGGTGGGTGAGGGTCCACACTGGTAATATGCACAGTCGGTGGGTGGGACTCCACTCTGGTAATATGCACAGTCGGTGGGTGAGACTCCACACTGGTAATATGCACAGTCGGTGGGTGAGGGTCCACTCTGTTAATATGCACAGTCAGTGTGTGAGACTCCACACTGGTAATATGCACATTCGGTGGGTTAGACTCCGCTCTGGGAATATGCACAGTCGGTGGGTGAGACTCCATTCTGGTAATATACAAAGTCGGTGGGTGAGGGTCCACACTGGTAAAATGTACAGTCAGTGGGTGAGACTCCACTCTGGTAATATGCACAGTCGGTGAGTGAGTGTCCACGCTGTTAATATGCACAGTCGGTGGGTGAGACTCCACTCTGGTAATATGCACAGTCCGTGGGTGAGTGTCCACACTGGTAATATTCACAGTCGGTGGGTGAGTGTCCACACTGGTAATATGCACAGTCGGTGGGTGAGACTCCACTCTGGTAATATGCACAGTCGCTGGGTGAGTGTCCACACAGGTAATATGCACAGTCGGTGGGTGAGACTCCACTCTGGTAATATGCACAGTCGGTGGGTGAGGGTCCACTCTGGTAATATGCACAGTCGGTGGGTGAGGGTCCACACTGGTAATATGCACAGTCAGTGGGTGAGACTCCACTCTGGTAATATGCAGTCGGTAGGTGAGTGTCCACTGTGGTAATATGCACATTCGGTGGGTGGGACTCCACTCTGGTAATATGCACATTCGGTGGGTGAGCGTCCACTCTGGTAATATGCAGTCGGTGGGTGAGACTCCACTCTGGTAAAATGCACAATCGGTGAGTGAAAGTCTACTCTGGTAATATGCACAGTCGGTAGGTGAGGGTCCACACCGGTAATATGCACCGTCGGTGAGTGAGGCTCCACTCTGGTAATATGCACAGTCGGTGGGTGAGACTCCACTCTGGTAATATGCAAAGTCGGTGGGTCAGGGTCCACTCTGGTAATATGCACAGTCGGTGGGTGAGACTCCACACTGGTAATATACACAGTCGGTGGGTGAGGGTACAATCGGTAATATGCACAGTCGGTGGGTGTGGGTCCTCTCTTGTAATATGCACAGTCGGTGGGTGAGACTCCACACCGGTAATATGCACAGTCGGTGGGTGAGGGTACACTCTGGTAATATGCACAGTCGGTGGGTGAGACTCCACACTGGTAATATGCACAGTCGGTGGGTGAGGGTACACTCTGGTAATATGCACAGTCGGTGGGTGAGGCTTCACTCTGGTAATATGCACAGTCGGTGGATGAGAATCCACAATGTAATCTGCATAGTCGGTGGGTGAGAGTCCACTCTGGTAATATGCACAGTCGGTGGGTGAGGGTCCACACTGGTAATATGCACAGTCGGTGGGTGAGACTCCACTCTGGTAATATGCACAGTCGGTGGGTGAGCCTCCACTCTGGTAATATGCAGTCGGTGGGTGAGACTCCACTCTGGTAAAATGCACAATCGGTGGAGTGAAGTCTACTCTGGTAATATGCACAGTCGGTAGGTGAGGGTCCACACTGGTAATATGCACAGTCGGTGGGTGAGACTCCACTCTGGTAATATGCACAGTCGGTGGGTGAGACTCCACTCTGGTAATATGCACAGTCGGTGGGTGAGGGTCCACTCTGGTAATATGCACAGTCGGTGGGTGAGACTCCACACTGGTAATATGCACAGTCGGTGGGTGAGGTCCACTCTGGTAATATGCACAGTCGGTGGGTGAGGTCCACTCTGGTAATATGCACAGTCGGTGGGTGAGACTCCACTCTGGTAATATGCACAGTCGGTGGGTGAGAGTCCACTCTGGTAATATGCACAGTCGGTGGGTGAGACTCCACTCTGGTAATATGCACAGTCGGTGGGTGAGGTCCACTCTGGTAATATGCACAGTCGGTGGGTGAGACTCCACTCTGGTAATATGCACAGTCGGTGGGTGAGACTCCACTCTGGTAATATGCACAGTCGGTGGGTGAGAGTCCACTCTGGTAATATGCACAGTCGGTGGGTGAGGGTCCACTCTGGTAATATGCACAGTCGGTGGGTGAGGACTCCACTCTGGTAATATGCACAGTCGGTGGGTGAGACTCCACTCTGGTAATATGCACAGTCGGTGGGTGAGACTCCACACTGGTAATATGCACAGTCGGTGGTGAGAGTCCACTCTGGTAATATGCACAGTCGGTGGGTGAGGCTCCACTCTGGTAATATGCACAGTCGGTGGGTGAGACTCCACTCTGGTAATATGCACAGTCGGTGGGTGAGACTCCACTCTGGTAATATGCACAGTCGGTGGGTGAGCTCCACTCTGGTAATATGCACAGTCGGTGGGTGAGGGTCCACTCTGGTAATATGCACAGTCGGTGGGTGAGACTCCACTCTGGTAATATGCACAGTCGGTGGGTGAGACTCCACTCTGGTAATATGCACAGTCGGTGGGTGAGACTCCACTCTGGTAATATGCACAGTCGGTGGGTGAGACTCCACTCTGGTAATATGCACAGTCGGTGGTGAGACTCCACTCTGGTAATATGCACAGTCGGTGGTGAGACTCCACTCTGGTAATATGCACAGTCGGTGGGTGAGAGTCCACTCTGGTAATATGCACAGTCGTGGGTGAGACTCCACTCTGGTAATATGCACAGTCGGTGGGTGAGACTCCACTCTGGTAATATGCACAGTCGGTGGGTGAGTCTCCACTCTGCTAATATGCACATTCGGTGGGTGAGGGTCCACTCTGGTAATATGCACATTCGGTGGGTGAGGGTACAATCTGGTAATATGCACAGTCGGTGGGTGTGGGTCCTCTCTGGTAATATGCACAGTCGGTGGGTGAGACTCCACACTGGTAATATGTACAGTCGGTGGATGAGAATCCACAATGTAATATGCACAGTCGGTGGGTGAGGGTACACTCTGGTAATATGCACATTCGGTGGGTGAGGGTCCACACCGGTAATATGCACCGTCGGTGAGTGAGGCTTCACTCTGGTAATATGCACAGTCGGTGGGTGAGTGTCCACTCTGGTAATATGCACAGTCGGTGGGTGAGACTCCACTCTGGTAATATGCACAGTCCGTGGGTGAGTGTCCACACTGGTAATATGCACAGTCGGTGGGTGAGTGTCCACACTGTTAATATGCACAGTCGGTGGGTTAGACTCCACTCTGGTAATATGCACAGTCGGTGGGTGAGACTCCACTCTGGTAATATGCACAGTCGGTGGGTGAGTCTCCACTCTGGTAATATGCACAGTCGGTGGGTGAGACTCCACTCTGGTAATATGCACAGTCGGTGGGTGAGGACTCCACTCTGGTAATATGCACAGTCGGTGGGTGAGACTCCACTCTGGTAATATGCACAGTCGGTGGGTGAGGCTCCACACTGGTAATATGCACAGTCGGTGGGTGAGGCTCCACTCTGGTAATATGCACAGTCGGTGGGTGAGACTCCACTCTGGTAATATGCACAGTCGGTGGGTGAGACTCCACTCTGGTAATATGCACAGTCGGTGGGTGAGACTCCACTCTGGTAATATGCACAGTCGGTGGGTGAGAGCTCCACACTGGTAATATGCACAGTCGGTGGGTGAGACTCCACTCTGGTAATATGCACAGTCGGTGGGTGAGGTCCACTCTGGTAATATGCACAGTCGGTGGGTGAGACTCCACTCTGGTAATATGCACAGTCGGTGGTGAGACTCCACTCTGGTAATATGCACAGTCGGTGGGTGAGACTCCACTCTGGTAATATGCACAGTCGGTGGGTGAGGTCCACTCTGGTAATATGCACAGTCGGTGGGTGAGACTCCACTCTGGTAATATGCACAGTCGGTGGGTGAGACTCCACTCTGGTAATATGCACAGTCGGTGGGTGAGACTCCACTCTGGTAATATGCACAGTCGGTGGGTGAGACTCCACTCTGGTAATATGCACAGTCGGTGGGTGAGGTCCACTCTGGTAATATGCACAGTCGGTGGGTGAGACTCCACTCTGGTAATATGCACAGTCGGTGGGTGAGACTCCACTCTGGTAATATGCACAGTCGGTGGGTGAGACTCCACTCTGGTAATATGCACAGTCGGTGGGTGAGACTCCACTCTGGTAATATGCACAGTCGGTGGGTGAGACTCCACTCTGGTAATATGCACAGTCGGTGGGTGAGACTCCACTCTGGTAATATGCACATTCGGTGGGTGAGGGTCCACTCTGGTAATATGCACAGTCGGTGGGTGAAGGTCCACTCTGGTAATATGCACAGTCGGTGGGTGAGACTCCACACTGGTAATATGCACAGTCGGTGGTGAGAATCCACACTGGTAATATGCACAGTCGGTGGGTGAGGGTCCACTCTGGTAATATGCACATTCGGTGGGTGAGGGTCCACACTGGTAATATGCACAGTCGGTGAGTGAGGCTCCACTCTGGTAATATGCACAGTCGGTGGGTGAGTGTCCACTCTGGTAATATGCACAGTCGGTGGGTGAGACTCCACTCTGGTAATATGCACAGTCGGTGGGTGAGAGTCCACACTGGTAATATGCACAGTCGGTGGGTGAGGGTCCACTCTGGTAATATGCACAGTCGGTGTGTGAGACTCCACACTGGTAATATGCACATTCGGTGGGTGAGACTCCACTCTGGTAATATGCACAGTCGGTGGGTGAGACTCCACTCTGGTAATATGCACAGTCGGTGGGTGAGGGTCCACACTGGTAAAATGTACAGTCAGTGGGTGAGACTCCACTCTGGTAATATGCACAGTCGGTGAGTGAGTGTCCACGCTGTTAATATGCACAGTCGGTGGGTGAGACTCCACTCTGGTAATATGCACAGTCCGTGGGTGAGTGTCCACACTGGTAATATGCACAGTCGGTGGGTGAGTGTCCACACTGGTAATATGCACAGTCGGTGGGTGAGACTCCACTCTGGTAATATGCACAGTCGCTGGGTGAGTGTCCACACAGGTAATATGCACAGTCGGTGGGTGAGACTCCACTCTGGTAATATGCACAGTCGGTGGGTGAGGGTCCACTCTGGTAATATGCACAGTCGGTGGGTGAGGGTCCACACTGGTAATATGCACAGTCGTGGGTGAGACTCCACTCTGGTAATATGCAGTCGGTAGGTGAGTGTCCACTGTGGTAATATGCACATTCGGTGGGTGGGACTCCACTCTGGTAATATGCACAGTCGGTGGGTGAGCGTCCACTCTGGTAATATGCACAGTCGGTGGGTGAGACTCCACTCTGGTAATATGCACAGTCGGTGGGTGAGACTCCACTCTGGTAATATGCACAGTCGGTGGGTGAGGGTCCACACTGGTAATATGCACAGTCGGTGGGTGAGGCTCCACTCTGGTAATATGCACAGTCGGTGGGTGAGACTCCACTCTGGTAATATGCACAGTCGGTGGGTGAGAGTCCACTCTGGTAATATGCACAGTCGGTGGGTGAGACTCCACACTGGTAATATGCACAGTCGGTGGGTGAGGGTCCACTCTGGTAATATGCACAGTCGGTGGGTGAGGGTCCACTCTGGTAATATGCACAGTCGGTGGGTGAGACTCCACACTGGTAATATGCACAGTCGGTGGGTGAGCGTCCACTCTGGTAATATGCACAGTCGGTGGGTGAGGCTCCACTCTGGTAATATGCACAGTCGGTGGGTGAGACTCCACACTGGTAATATGCACAGTCGGTGGGTGAGAGTCCACTCTGGTAATATGCACAGTCGGTGGGTGAGGGTCCACTCTGGTAATATGCACAGTCGGTGGGTGAGGTCCACTCTGGTAATATGCACAGTCGGTGGGTGAGACTCCACACTGGTAATATGCACAGTCGGTGGTGAGACTCCACACTGGTAATATGCACAGTCGGTGGGTGAGGGTCCACTCTGGTAATATGCACAGTCGGTGGGTGAGGGTCCACTCTGGTAATATGCACAGTCGGTGGGTGAGGCTCCACTCTGGTAATATGCACAGTCGGTGGGTGAGACTCCACTCTGGTAATATGCACAGTCGGTGGGTGAGACTCCACTCTGGTAATATGCACAGTCGGTGGGTGAGAGTCCACTCTGGTAATATGCACAGTCGGTGGGTGAGTGTCCACACTGGTAATATGCACAGTCGGTGGGTGAGACTCCACTCTGGTAATATGCACAGTCGGTGGGTGAGGTCCACTCTGGTAATATGCACAGTCGGTGGGTGAGTGTCCACACTGGTAATATGCACAGTCGGTGGGTGAGACTCCACTCTGGTAATATGCACAGTCGGTGGGTGAGTGTCCACACTGGTAATATGCACAGTCGGTGGGTGAGTGTCCACACTGGTAATATGCACCATCGGTGAGTGAGGGTCCACACTCGTAACATGCACAGTCGGTGGGTGAGACTCCACTCTGGTAATATGCACAGTCGTTGGGTGAGACTACACACAGGTAATATGCACAGTCGGTGGCTGAGGGTCCACTCTGGTAATATGCACAGTCGGTGGGTGAGACTCCACACTGGTAATATGCACAGTCGGTAGGTGAGAGTCCACACGGTAATATGCACAGTCGGTGAGTGAGACTCCACTCTGGTAATATGCACAGTCGGTGGGTGAGGGTCCACAAAGGTAACATGCACAGTCGGTGTGTGAGACACCACTCTGGTAATATGCACAGTCGGTGGGTGAGTGTCCACTCTGGTAATATGCACAGTCGGTGGGTGAGACTCCACATTGGTAATATGCACAGTCGGTGGGTGAGTCTCCACACTGGTAATATGCACCGTCGGTGGGTGAGTCTCCACTCTGGTAATATGCACAGTCGGTGGGTGAGACTCCACTCTGGTAATATGCACAGTCGGTGGGGTGAGTCTCCACACTGGTAACTTTGCACTAGTCGGTGGGTGAGGTACCCACACTGTAATATGCTACGTCGGTGGGTGAGGGTCCACGCTAGGTAATATGCACGGTCGGTAGGTGAGGGTCCACTCTGGTAATATGCACAGTCGGTGGGTGAGACTAAATTGTGTAATATGTTACAGTCTGGTGGATGAGTCTCACTTGTTAATATGCACAGTGGTGGGTGAGTTATTGTAATATGCACAGTCGGTGGGTGAGACTCCACTCTGGTAATATGCACAGTCGGTGGTGGAGTCCATCTGGTAATATGCACAGTCCGGGTGAACTGGTAATATGCACAGTCGGTGGGTGAGACTCCACTCTGGTAATATGCACATTCGGTGGGTGAGTGTCCACTCTGGTAATATGCACATTCGGTGGGTGAGGGTACAATCTGGTAATATGCACAGTCGGTGGGTGTGGGTCCTCTCTGGTAATATGCACAGTCGGTGGGGTGAGACTCCACACTGGTAATATGTACAGTCGGTGGATGAGAATCCACAATGTAATATGCACAGTCGGTGGGTGAGGGTACACTCTGGTAATATGCACATTCGGTGGGTGAGGGTCCACACCGGTAATATGCACCGTCGGCGAGTGAGGCTTCACTCTGGTAATATGCACAGTCGGTGGGTGAGTGTCCACTCTGGTAATATGCACAGTCGGTGGGTGAGACTCCACTCTGGTAATATGCACAGTCGGTGGGTGAGACTCCACACTGGTAATATGCACAGTCGGTGGGTGAGGGTCCACTCTGTTAATATGCACAGTCAGTGTGTGAGACTCCACACTGGTAATATGCACATTCGGTGGGTTAGACTCCGCTCTGGGAATATGCACAGTCGGTGGGTGAGACTCCATTCTGGTAATATACAAAGTCGGTGGGTGAGGGTCCACACTGGTAAAATGTACAGTCAGTGGGTGAGACTCCACTCTGGTAATATGCACAGTCGGTGAGTGAGTGTCCACGCTGGTAATATGCACAGTCGGTGGGTGAGACTCCACTCTGGTAATATGCACAGTCCGGTGGGTGAGTGTCCACACTGGTAATATGCACAGTCGGTGGGTGAGTGTCCACACTGGTAATATGCACAGTCGGTGGGTGAGACTCCACTCTGGTAATATGCACAGTCGCTGGGTGAGTGTCACACAGGTAATATGCACAGTCGGTGGGTGAGACTCCACTCTGGTAATATGCACAGTCGGTGGGTGAGGGTCCACTCTGGTAATATGCACAGTCGGTGGGTGAGGGTCCACACTGGTAATATGCACAGTCGGTGGGTGAGACTCCACTCTGGTAATATGCAGTCGGTAGGTGAGTGTCCACTGTGGTAATATGCACATTCGGTGGGTGGGACTCCACTCTGGTAATATGCACATTCGGTGGGTGAGCGTCCACTCTGGTAATATGCAGTCGGTGGGTGAGACTCCACTCTGGTAAAATGCACAATCGGTGAGTGAAAGTCTACTCTGGTAATATGCACAGTCGGTAGGTGAGGGTCCACACCGGTAATATGCACCGTCGGTGAGTGAGGCTCCACTCTGGTAATATGCACAGTCGGTGGGTGAGACTCCACTCTGGTAATATGCAAAGTCGGTGGGTCAGGGTCCACTCTGGTAATATGCACAGTCGGTGGGTGAGACTCCACACTGGTAATATACACAGTCGGTGGGTGAGGGAACAATCTGGTAATATGCACAGTCGGTGGGTGAGGGTCCACACTGGTAATATGCACAGTCGGTGGGTGGGACTCCACTCTGGTAATATGCACAGTCGGTGGGTGAGACTCCACACTGGTAATATGCAGTCGGTGGGTGCAGGTCCACACTGGTAATACGCACAATCGGTAGTTGAGGGTCCACACCGATAATATGCACCGTCGGTGAGTGAGGCTCCACTCTGGTAATATGCACATTCGGTGGGTTAGACTCCAATCTGGTAATATGCACAGTCGGTGGGTGAGACTCCAATCTGGTAATATGCACAGACAGTGCGTGAGGGTCCACTCCGATAATATGCACAGTCGGTGGGTGAGACTCCAATCTGGTAATATGCACAGTCGGTGGGTGAGACTCCACTCTGGTAATATGCATAGTCAGTGAGTGAGACTATGCTCTGGTAATATGCACAGTCGGTGGGTGAGACTCCATTCTGGTAATATACCAAGTCGGTGGGTGAGTGTCCACACTGTTAATATGCACAGTCGGTGGGTGAGTGTCCACTCTGGTAATATGCACAGTCGGTGGGTGAGACTCCACTCTGGTAATATGCACAGTCCGTGGGTGAGTGTCCACACTGGTAATATGCACAGTCGGTGGGTGAGTGTCCACTCTGGTAATATGCACAGTCGGTGGGTGAGTGTCCACTCTGCTAATATGCACAGTCGGTGGGTGAGACTCCACTCTGGTAATATGCACAGTCAGTGGGTGAGTGTCCACACTGGTAATATGCACAGTCGGTGGGTGAGTGTCCACACCGGTAATATGCACCATCGGTGAGTGAGGCTTCACTCTGGTAATATGCACAGTCGGTGGATGAGACTCCAGTCTGGTAATATGCATAGTCGGTGGATGAGACTCCAGTCTGGTGATATGCACAGTCAGTGGGTGAGGGTCCACACTCGTAACATGCACAGTCGGTGGGTGAGACTCCACTCTGGTAATATGCACAGTCGTTGGGTGAGACGACACACAGGTAATATGCACAGTCGGTGGCTGAGGGTCCACTCTGGTAATATGCACAGTCGGTGGGTGAGACTCCACACTGGTAATATGCACTGTCGGGAGGTGAGTGTCCACACCGATAATATGCACCGGCGTTGAGTGAGACGCCACTCTGGTAATATGCACAGTCGCTGGGTGAGGGTCCACAAAGGTAACATGCACAGTCGGTGTGTGAGACACCACTCTGGTAATATACACAGTCGGTGGGTGAGTGTCCACAGTGGTAAGATGCACAGTCGGTGGGTGAGCGTCCACACATTTAATATGCACAGTCGCTGGGTGAGACTCCATACTGGTAATATGCACAGTCGGTGGGTGAGTCTCCACTCTGCTAATATGCACATTCGGTGGGTGAGGGTCCACTCTGGTAATATGCACATTCGGTGGTGAGGTACAATCTGGCTAATAGCCACAGTCGGTGGGTGTGGGTCCTCTCTGGTAATATGCACAGTCGGTGGGTGAGACTCCACACTGGTAATATGTACAGTCGGTGGATGAGAATCCACAATGTAATATGCGCAGTCGGTGGGTGAGGGTACACTCTGGTAATATGCACATTCGGTGGGTGAGGGTCCACACCGGTAAAATGCACCGTCGGTGAGTGAGGCTTCACTCTGGTTATATGCACAGTCGGTGGGTGAGTGTCCACTCTGGTAATATGCACAGTCGGTGGGTGAGTGTCCACACTGTTAATATGCACAGTCGGTGGGTGAGACTCCACTCTGGAAATATGCACAGTCCGTAGGTGAGTGTCCACACTGGTAATATGCACAGTCGGTGGGTGAGTGTCCACTCTGGTAATATGCACAGTCGGTGGGTGAGTGTCCACACTGTTAATATGCACAGTCGGTGGGTGAGACTCCACTCTGGAAATATGCACAGTCCGTAGGTGAGTGTCCACACTGGTAATATGCACAGTCGGTGGGTGAGGCTCCACTCTGGTAATATGCACAGTCGGTGGGTGAGTGTCCACACTGGTAATATGCACAGTCGGTGGGTGAGTGTCCACTCGGTAATATGCACAGTCGGTGGGTGAGAGTCCACACTGGTAATATGCACAGTCGGTGGGTGAGTGTCCACACCGGTAATATGCACCGTCGGTGAGTGAGGCTCCACTCTGGTAATATGCACAGTCGGTGGGTGAGACTCCACTCTGGTAATATGCACAGTCGGTGGGTGAGACTCCACTCTGGTAATATGCACAGTCGGTGGGTGAGGGTCCACACTGGTAATATGCACAGTCGGTGGGTGAGACTCCACTCTGGTAATATGCACAGTCGGTGGGTGAGACGACACACAGGTAATATGCACAGTCGGTGGGTGAGGTCCACTCTGGTAATATGCACAGTCGGTGGGTGAGACTCCACACTGGTAATATGCACAGTCGGGGGTGAGTGTCCACTCTGGTAATATGCACGTCGTGGGTGAGACGCCACTCTGGTAATATGCACAGTCGGTGGGTGAGGGTCCACACTGGTAATATGCACAGTCGGTGGGTGAGACTCCACTCTGGTAATATGCACAGTCGGTGGGTGAGTGTCCACAGTGGTAATATGCACAGTCGGTGGGTGAGAGTCCACACTGGTAATATGCACAGTCGGTGGGTGAGACTCCATACTGGTAATATGCACAGTCGGTGGGTGAGTCTCCACTCTGGTAATATGCACAGTCGGTGGGTGAGGGTCCACTCTGGTAATATGCACAGTCGGTGGGTGAGGGTCCACATCTGGTAATATGCACAGTCGGTGGTGGTGAGGTCCACTCTGGTAATATGCACAGTCGGTGGGTGAGACTCCACTCTGGTAATATGCACAGTCGGTGGGTGAGAGTCCACTCTGGTAATATGCACAGTCGGTGGGTGAGGGTCCACTCTGGTAATATGCACAGTCGGTGGGTGAGACTCCACTCTGGTAATATGCACAGTCGGTGGGTGAGTGTCCACTCTGGTAATATGCACAGTCGGTGGGTGAGTGTCCACACTGGTAATATGCACAGTCGGTGGGTGAGGCTTCACTCTGGTAATATGCACAGTCGGTGGGTGAGACTCCACTCTGGTAATATGCACAGTCGGTGGGTGAGACTCCACTCTGGTAATATGCACAGTCGGTGGGTGAG
>JASTWF010001995.1:0-45277 GCA_030390025.1 Squalus acanthias | reverse complement strand
CTCACCTGTCGCCGGACTCCGGGTGTGGGGGCGTGGTGCACTCTGGGGATGAAAGGTCATTGTCCCCTGACCCCGCGCTGACCCCACTCTGACCAGATTGTGACGGGACTACAATTCCCAGAGTGCTCTGCGGAACCCCGGGCAGCGCCCCCTCCCGGCAGGGCTGGTCATCAGCAGGCACTGGGGGGAGGTTCAGGCCTGAGCTACAGCTTCCTATCTTCCTATCTCGACTCTTTTTTTCCCCCTTGTCCAGTCTCTTCCCACCTACATCCGCGACTCTTCCGATGCCCTCCGCCATTTTAACAGTTTCCAGTTTCCCGGCCCCAACCGTCTCCTCTTCACTATGGACGTACAATCCCTCTACACCTCCATCCCCCACCAGGATGGCCTGAGGGCGCTCCGCTTCTTCCTTGAACAGAGGCCCAACCAGTCCCCATCCACCACCACCCTCCTCCGCCTGGCTGAACTTGTTCTCACATTGAACAACTTCTCCTTTGACTCCACTCATTTCCTCCAAATTAAAGGTGTTGCTATGGGTACCCGCATGGGTCCTAGCTATGCCTGCCTTTTCGTGGGATATGTGGAACACTCTTTGTTCCAGTCCTACTCGGGTCCCCTCCCTCACCTCTTTTTCCGGTACATTGATGACTGTATCGGTGCCGTCTCCTGCTCTCACCCTGAGCTAGAACATTTCATTCACTATGCTTCCAATTTCCACCCTTCCCTCACCTTCACATGGTCCATCTCCGACTCTTCCCTTCCCTTCCTCGACTTCTCCATCTCCATCTCTGGGGATAGGTTATTGACTAACATTCACTACAAGCCCACCGACTCCCACAGCTACCTGGACTACACTTCCTCCCACCCCCGCCTCCTGTAAGGACTCTATTCCATTCTCCCAGTTTCTCCGTCTCCGCCGCATCTGCTCTGATGATGCCACCTTCCATACCAATGCTTCCGACATTTCTTCCTTTTTCCTCAACCGAGGATTCCCCTCTACCGTGGTCGACACGGCCCTCGACCGTGTCCGTTCTATCTCCCGCACATCTGCCCTCACCCCTGCCCCTCCCTCCCGGAACCACGATAGGGTTCCCCTTGTCCTCACCTTTCACCCCACCAGCCTCCACATTCAACGGATCATCCTCCGCCATTTCCGCCACCTCCAGCGTGATCCCACCACCAAACACATCTTCCCCTCACCTCCCCTTTCAGCATTCCGTAGGGACCGCTCCCTCCGCGACACCCTAGTCCACTCCTCTACCACCCCCAGCACCCCTTCCCCTTCGCCCGGCACCTTCCCGTGCACGCGCAGGAGATGCAACACATGCCCTTAGACCTCCCCTCTTCCCACTGTCCAGGGCCCCAAACACCCCTTCCAGGTGAAACAGCGATTTACTTGTACTTCCTGCAATTTAGTATACTGTATTCGCTGCTCACGATGTGGACTCCTCTACATTGGGGAGACCAAACGCAGATTGGGTGACCGCTTTGCGGAACACCTCCGTTCAGTCCGTAAGGGGGACCCCGAGCTCCCGGTGGCCTGTCACTTTAATTCACCGCTTCACTCCCACTCTGACCTCACCGTCCTCGGCCTATCACACTGTTCCACGGAAGCTCAGCGTAAGCTCGAGGAACAGCACCTCATCTTTCGTTTAGGCACGCTACTGCCCTCTGGACTCAATATCGAGTTCAACAATTTTAGATCATAACCTCAGCTCCAATCACATTTATATTTTATTTTATCCACCCTTTTATTTGTCCCCCCCCACCTTTTTTTTCCTCCTAGAAGCTGGCAGCTGTCCTTCATTCTGCCAGTGGATTTCACACTTCATTCAGCCTTAATCTGTCACATTAACACCACCTATAGCCTTGCATATCTCTTAATGTCTCTTAATGTCTCTTCATCTCCACCTTTGTTCCTTTATCCCCTCCCCCTTTTCCCAGCTTTACCCTGGCCTTAAATCTATTTGATTTCCGGCTCTTCCCAGTTCTGATGAAAGGTCATCGACCTGAAACGTTAACTCTCTTTCTCTCTCCACGGATGCTGCCTGGCCTGCTGAGTTTTTCCAGCGTTTTCTGTTGTTATTTCTGAGCTACAGCTTAGTGGATGGGGAAGTGTCTGTGGATGTTGTCTGTTGTCTGTGGGTGTTGTCTGTTGTCTGTGGGTGTTGTCTGTTGTCTGTGGGTGTTGTCTGTTGTCTGTGGGTGTTGTCTATTGTCTGTGGGTGTTGTCTGTTGTCTGTGGATGTTGTCTATTGTCTGTGGGTGTTGTCTGTTGTCTGTGGGTGTTGTCTATTGTCTGTGGGTGTTGTCTGTTGTCTGTGGATGTTGTCTGTTGTCTGTGGATGTTGTCTGTTGTCTGTGGATGTTGTCTGTTGTCTGTGGATGTTGTCTGTTGTCTGTTGTCTGTGGATGTTGTCTATTGTCTGTGGGTGTTGTCTGTTGTCTGTGGGTGTTGTCTATTGTCTGTGGGTGTTGTCTGTTGTCTGTGGGTGTTGTCTATTGTCTGTGGATGTTGTCTATTGTCTGTGAATGTTGTCTGTTGTCTGTGGGTGTTGTCTGTTGTCTGTGGGTGTTGTCTGTTGTCTGTGGGTGTTGTCTGTTGTCTGTGGGTGTTGTCTGTTGTCTGTGGATGTTGTCTATTGTCTGTGGGTGTTGTCTGTTGTCTGTGGGTGTTGTCTGTTGTCTGTGGGTGTTGTCTGTTGTCTGTGGATGTTGTCTATTGTCTGGGTGTTGTCTGTTGTCTGTGGGTGTTGTCTGTTTGTGGGTGTTGTCTGTTTGTGGGTGTTGTCTATTGTCTGTGGGTGTTGTCTGTTGTCTGTGGATGTTGTCTGTTGTCTGTAGGTACTGTCTGTTGTCTGTGGGTGTTGTCTGTTGTCTGTGGGTGTTGTCTGTTGTCTGTGGGTGTTGTCTGTTGTCTGTGGGTGTTGTCTGTTGTCTGTGGGTGTTGTCTCTTGTCTGTGGGTGTTGTCTCTTGTCTGTGGGTGTTGTCTCTTGTCTGTGGGTGTTGTCTATTGTCTGTGGGTGCTGTCTATTGTCTGTGGATGTTGTCTATTGTCTGTGGATGTTGTCTGTGGGTGTTGTCTATTGTCTGTGGATGTTGTCTATTGTCTGTGGGTGTTGTCTATTGTCTGTGGGTGTTGTCTATTGTCTGTGGGTGTTGTCTATTGTCTGTGGGTGTTGTCTGTTGTCTGTGGGTGTTGTCTGTTGTCTGTGGGTGTTGCCTGTTGTCTGTGGGTGTTGTCTATTGTCTGTTGTCTGTGGATGTTGTCTATTGTCTGTTGTCTGTGGATGTTGTCTGTGGGTGTTGGATGTTGTCTGTGGGTGTTGGATGTTGTCTGTGGGTGTTGTCTATTGTCTGTGGATGTTGTCTGTTGTCTGTGGGTGTTGTCTATTGTCTGTGGATGTTGTCTGTTGTCTGTGGATGTTGTCTGTTGTCTGTGGGTGTTGTCTGTTGTCTGTGGCTGTTGTCTGTGGGTGTTGTCTATTGTCTGTGGGTGTTGTCTATTGTCTGTGGGTGTTGTCTATTGTCTGTGGGTGTTGTCTATTGTCTGTGAATGTTGTCTGTTGTCTGTGGATGTTGTCTGTTGTCTGTGGATGTTGTCTGTGGATGTTGTCTGTTGTCTGTGGATGTTGTCTGTTGTCTGTGGATGTTGTCTGTTGTCTGTGGATGTTGTCTGTGGATGTTGTCTATTGTCTGTGGATGTTGTCTGTTGTCTGTGGATGTTGTCTATTGTCTGTGGATGTTGTCTATTGTCTGTGGGTGTTGTCTGTTGTCTGTGGATGTTGCCTGTTGTCTGTGGATGTTGTCTGTTGTCTGTGGATGGTGTCTGTTTGTGGATGTTGTCTGTTGTCTGTTGTCTGTGGGTGTTGTCTATTGTCTGTGGGTGTTGTCTGTGGGTGTTGTCTGTTGTCTGTGGGTGTTGTCTGTTGTCTGTGGGTGTTGTTTGTTGTCTGTGGGTGTTGTTTGTTGTCTGTGGATGTTGTCTGTGGATGTTGTCTGTTGTCTGTGGATGTTGTCTGTGGGTGTTGTCTATTGTCTGTGGGTGTTGTCTGTGGATGTTGTCTGTTGTCTGTGGATGTTGTCTGTGGGTGTTGTCTATTGTCTGTGGGTGTTGTCTGTGGATGTTGTCTGTTGTCTGTGGATGTTGTCTATTGTCTGTGGGTGTTGTCTGTTGTCTGTGGGTGTTGTCTATTGTCTGTGTGTGTTTGTTGTCTGTGGATGTTGTCTGTGGGTGTTGTCTGTTGTCTGTGGATGTTGTCTGTGGGTGTTGTCTATTGTCTGTGGGTGTTGTCTGTGGATGTTGTCTGTGGGTGTTGTCTATTGTCTGTGGGTGTTGTCTGTGGATGTTGTCTGTTTGTGGGTGTTGTCAGTTGTCTGTGGATGTTGTCTGTTGTCTGTGGATGTTGTCTGTTGTCTGTGGATGTTGTCTGTTGTCTGTGGATGTTGTCTGTTGTCTGTGGGTGTTGTCTGTTGTCTGTGGATGTTGTCTGTTGTCTGTGGATGTTGTCTGTGGGTGTTGTCTGTTGTCTGTGGGTGTTGTCTGTTGTCTGTGGATGTTGTCTGTGGGTGTTGTCTATTGTCTGTGGGTGTTGTCTGTGGGTGTTGTCTATTGTCTGTGGGTGTTGTCTGTTGTCTGTGGGTGTTGTCTGTTGTCTGGGTGTTGTCTATTGTCTGTGGATGTTGTCTGTTGTCTGTCTGTGGATGTTGTCTATTGTCTGTGGGTGTTGTCTATTGTCTGTTGTCTGTGGATGTTGTTTATTGTCTGTGGGTGTTGTCTGTTGTCTGTGGATGTTTGTTGTCTGTGGATGTTGTCTATTGTCTGGATGTTGTCTGTTGTCTGTGGATGTTGTCTATTGTCTGTGGGTGTTGTCTATTGTCTGTGGGTGTTGTCTATTGTCTGTGGGTGTTGTCTATTGTCTGTGGGTGTTGTCTATTGTCTGTGGATGTTGTCTATTGTCTGTGGGTGTTGTCTATTGTCTATTGTCTGTGGGTGTTGTCTGTTGTCTGTGGATGTTGTCTGTTGTCTGTGGATGTTGTCTGTTTGTGGATGTTGTCTGTTGTCTGTGGATGTTGTCTATTGTCTGTGGATGTTGTCTGTTGTCTGTGGATGTTGTCTGTTTGTGGATGTTGTCTGTTGTCTGTGGATGTTGTCTATTGTCTGTGGATGTTGTCTGTTGTCTGTGGGTGTTGTCTGTTGTCTGTGGGTGTTGTCTGTGGGTGTTGTCTGTTGTCTGTGGATGTTGTTTATTGTCTGTGGGTGTTGTCTGTTGTCTGTGGATGTTTGTTGTCTGTGGATGTTGTCTATTGTCTGGATGTTGTCTGTTGTCTGTGGATGTTGTCTATTGTCTGTGGATGTTGTCTATTGTCTGTGGGTGTTGTCTATTGTCTGTGGATGTTGTCTATTGTCTGTGGGTGTTGTCTATTGTCTGTGGGTGTTGTCTGTGGATGTTGTCTATTGTCTGTGGATGTTGTCTATTGTCTGTGGATGTTGTCTGTTGTCTGTGGGTGTTGTCTATTGTCTGTGGGTGTTGTCTGGATGTTGTCTGTTGTCTGTGGATGTTGTCTGTGGGTGTTGTCTATTGTCTGTGGATGTTGTCTATTGTCTGTGAGTGTTGTCTATTGTCTGGGTGTTGTCTGTGGGTGTTGTCTGTGGGTGTTGTCTGTTGTCTGTGGATGTTGTCTGTTGTCTGTGGATGTTGTCTATTGTCTGTGGGTGTTGTCTGTGTGTGTTGTCTATTGTCTGTGGATGTTGTCTGTTGTCTGGATGTTGTCTGTTGTCTGTGGATGTTGTCTGTTGTCTGTGGATGTTGTCTGTTGTCTGTGGATGTTGTCTGTTGTCTGTGGATGTTGTCTGTTGTCTGTGGATGTTGTCTGTGGGTGTTGTCTGTTGTCTGTGGGTGTTGTCTGTTGTCTGTGGGTGTTGTCTGTTGTCTGTGGGTGTTGTCTATTGTCTGTGGGTGTTGTCTGTGGGTGTTGTCTATTGTCTGTGGATGTGGGTGTTGTCTGTTGTCTGTGGGTGTTGTCTGTTGTCTGTGGATGTTGTCTGTTGTCTGTGGATGTTGTCTATTGTCTGTGGATGTTGTCTGTTGTCTGTGGATGTTGTCTATTGTCTGTGGATGTTGTCTATTGTCTGTGGATGTTGTCTGTTGTCTGTGGATGTTGTCTGTGGGTGTTGTCTGTTGTCTGTGGATGTTGTCTGTTGTCTGTGGATGTTGTCTGTTGTCTGTGGGTGTTGTCTATTGTCTGTGGATGTTGTCTGTGGGTGTTGTCTATTGTCTGTGGATGTTGTCTGTTGTCTGTGGATGTTGTCTACTGTCTGTGGGTGTTGTCTGTGTGTGTTGTCTATTGTCTGTGGATGTTGTCTGTTGTATTTGGATGTTGTCTGTTGTCTGTGGATGTTGTCTATTGTCTGTGGATGTTGTCTATTGTCTGTGGATGTTGTCTGTTGTCTGTGGGTGTTGTCTATTGTCTGTGGATGTTGTCTATTGTCTGTGAGTGTTGTCTATTGTCTGGGTGTTGTCTGTGGGTGTTGTCTGTGGGTGTTGTCTGTTGTCTGTGGATGTTGTCTGTTGTCTGTGGATGTTGTCTATTGTCTGTGGGTGTTGTCTGTGTGTGTTGTCTATTGTCTGTGGATGTTGTCTGTTGTCTGGATGTTGTCTGTTGTCTGTGGATGTTGTCTGTTGTCTGTGGATGTTGTCTGTTGTCTGTGGATGTTGTCTGTTGTCTGTGGATGTTGTCTGTGGGTGTTGTCTGTTGTCTGTGGGTGTTGTCTGTTGTCTGTGGGTGTTGTCTATTGTCTGTGGGTGTTGTCTGTGGGTGTTGTCTATTGTCTGTGGATGTGGGTGTTGTCTGTTGTCTGTGGGTGTTGTCTGTTGTCTGTGGATGTTGTCTGTTGTCTGTGGATGTTGTCTATTGTCTGTGGATGTTGTCTGTTGTCTGTGGATGTTGTCTATTGTCTGTGGATGTTGTCTGTTGTCTGTGGATGTTGTCTGTGGGTGTTGTCTGTTGTCTGTGGATGTTGTCTGTGGATGTTGTCTGTTGTCTGTGGGTGTTGTCTATTGTCTGTGGATGTTGTCTGTGGGTGTTGTCTATTGTCTGTGGATGTTGTCTGTTGTCTGTGGATGTTGTCTACTGTCTGTGGGTGTTGTCTGTGTGTGTTGTCTATTGTCTGTGGATGTTGTCTGTTGTATTTGGATGTTGTCTGTTGTCTGTGGATGTTGTCTGTTGTCTGTGGATGTTGTCTATTGTCTGTGGATGTTTGTGGGTGTTGTCTGTTGTCTGTGGGTGTTGTCTGTTGTCTGTGGGTGTTGTCTGTTGTCTGTGGGTGTTGTCTGTTGTCTGTGGGCGTTGTCTGTTGTCTGTGGGTGTTGTCTGTTGTCTGTGGGTGTTGTCTGTTGTCTGTGGGTGTTGTCTGTTGTCTGTGGATGTTGTCTGTGGGTGTTGTCTATTGTCTGTGGATGTTGTCTATTGTCTGTGGATGTTGTCTGTGGGTGTTGTCTGTTGTCTGTGGGTGTTGTCTGTTGTCTGTGGGTGTTGTCTATTGTCTGTGGGTGTTGTCTATTGTCTGTGGATGTTGTCTGTGGATGTTGTCTGTTGTCTGTGGATGTTGTCTGTGGGTGTTGTCTATTGTCTGTGGGTGTTGTCTGTGGATGTTGTCTGTTGTCTGTGGATGTTGTCTGTGGGTGTTGTCTATTGTCTGTGGGTGTTGTCTGTGGATGTTGTCTGTTGTCTGTGGGTGTTGTCTGTTGTATTTGGATGTTGTCTGTTGTCTGTGGATGTTGTCTGTTGTCTGTGGATGTTGTCTATTGTCTGTGGATGTTGTCTGTGGGTGTTGTCTGTTGTCTGTGGGTGTTGTCTGTTGTCTGTGGGTGTTGTCTATTGTCTGTGGGTGTTGTCTGTTGTCTGTGGGTGTTGTCTGTTGTCTGTGGGTGTTGTCTGTTGTCTGTGGGTGTTGTCTGTTGTCTGTGGGTGTTGTCTGTTGTCTGTGGATGTTGTCTGTGGGTGTTGTCTATTGTCTGTGGATGTTGTCTATTGTCTGTGGATGTTGTCTGTGGGTGTTGTCTGTTGTCTGTGGGTGTTGTCTGTTGTCTGTGGGTGTTGTCTATTGTCTGTGGGTGTTGTCTATTGTCTGTGGATGTTGTCTGTGGATGTTGTCTGTTGTCTGTGGATGTTGTCTGTGGGTGTTGTCTATTGTCTGTGGGTGTTGTCTGTGGATGTTGTCTGTTGTCTGTGGATGTTGTCTGTGGGTGTTGTCTATTGTCTGTGGGTGTTGTCTGTGGATGTTGTCTGTTGTCTGTGGGTGTTGTCTGTTGTCTGTGGATGTTGTCTGTTGTCTGTGGATGTTGTCTGTTGTCTGTTGTCTGTGGATGTTGTCTGTTGTCTGTGGATGTTGTCTGTTGTCTGTGGGTGTTGTCTGTTGTCTGGGTGTTGTCTGTTGTCTGTGGATGTTGTCTGGGTGTTGTCTGTTGTCTGTGGGTGTTGTCTGTTGTCTGTGGGTGTTGTCTGTTGTCTGTGGGTGTTGTCTGTTGTTTGGGTGTTGTCTATTGTCTGTGGATGTTGTCTGTTGTCTGTCTGTGGATGTTGTCTATTGTCTGTGGGTGTTGTCTATTGTCGATTGTCTGTGGATGTTGTCTGTTTGTGGATGTTGTCTGTTGTCTGTGGATGTTGTCTATTGTCTGTGGATGTTGTCTGTTGTCTGTGGATGTTTTCTGTTTGTGGATGTTGTCTGTTGTCTGTGGATGTTGTCTATTGTCTGTGGATGTTGTCTGTTGTCTGTGGGTGTTGTCTGTTGTCTGTTGTCTGTGGGTGTTGTCTGTGGGTGTTGTCTGTTGTCTGTGGATGTTGTTTATTGTCTGTGGGTGTTGTCTGTTGTCTGTGGATGTTTGTTGTCTGTGGATGTTGTCTATTGTCTGGATGTTGTCTATTGTCTGGGTGTTGTCTATTGTCTGTGGATGTTGTCTATTGTCTGTGGGTGTTGTGTGTGGATGTCGTCTATTGTCTGTGGATGTTGTCTGTTGTCTGTGGGTGTTGTCTATTGTCTGTGGGTGTTGTCTGTTGTCTGGATGTTGTCTGTGGGTGTTGTCTATTGTCTGTGGGTGTTGTCTGTGGATGTTGTCTGTTGTCTGTGGATGTTGTCTGTGGGTGTTGTCTATTGTCTGTGGGTGTTGTCTGTGGATGTTGTCTGTTGTCTATTGGCTGTGGGTGTTGTCTGTTGTCTGTGGGTGTTGTCTATTGTCTGTGTGTGTTTGTTGTCTGTGGATGTTGTCTGTTGTCTGTGGATCTTGTCTGTGGGTGTTGTCTATTGTCTGTGGGTGTTGTCTGTGGATGTTTATTGTCTGTGGGTGTTGTCTGTGGATGTTGTCTGTTGTCTGTGGATGTTGTCTGTGGGTGTTGTCTATTGTCTGTGGGTGTTGTCTGTGGATATTGTCTGTTGTCTGTGGATGTTGTCTGTTGTCTGTGGATGTTGTCTATTGTCTGTGGATGTTGTCTGTTGTCTGTGGATGTTGTCTGTTGTCTGTGGATGTTGTCTGTTGTCTGTTGTCTGTGGGTGTTGTCTGTTGTCTGTGGATGTTGTCTATTGTCTGGATGTTGTCTGTGGGTGTTGTCTGTTTTCTGTGGGTGTTGTCTGTTGTCTGTGGATGTTGTCTGTGGGTGTTGTCTATTGTCTGTGGGTGTTGTCTGTGGGTGTTGTCTGTTGTCTGGGTGTTGTCTGTTGTCTGGGTGTTGTCTATTGTCTGTGGATGTTGTCTGTGGATGTTGTCTGTTGTCTATTGTCTGTGAATGTTGTCTGTTGTCTGTGGGTGTTGTCTGTGGGTGTTGTCTGTTGTCTGTGGGTGTTGTCTGTTGTCTGTGGGTGTTGTCTGTTGTCTGTGGATGTTGTCTATTGTCTGTGGGTGTTGTCTGTTGTCTGTGGATGTTGTCTATGGTCTGTGGGTGTTGTCTATTGTCTGTGGATGTTGTCTATTGTCTGGATGTTGTCTGTTGTCTGTGGGTGTTGTCTGTTGTCTGTGGGTGTTGTCTATTGTCTGTGGATGTTGTCTATTGTCTGTGGGTGTTGTCTATTGTCTGTGGATGTTGTCTGTGGGTGTTGACTATTGTCTGTGGATGTTGTCTATTGTCTGTGGGTGTTGTCTATTGTCTGTGGATGTTGTCTGTGGGTGTTGTCTATTGTCCGTGGGTGTTGTCTATTGTCTGTGGATGTTGTCTGTGGGTGTTGTCTATTGTCTGTGGATGTTGTCTGTGGGTGTTGTCTGTTGTCTGTGGGTGTTGTCTATTGTCTGTGTGTGTTGTCTATTGTCTGTGGATGTTGTCTGTTGTCTGTGGATGTTGTCTGTTGTCTGTGGATGTTGTCTATTGTCTGTGAATGTTGTCTGTTGTCTGTGGATGTTGTCTGTTGTCTGTGGGTGTTGTCTGTTGTCTGTGGGTGTTGTCTATTGTCTGTGGATGTTGTCTATTGTCTGTGGATGTTGTCTGTGGGTGTTGTCTGTTGTCTGTGGGTGTTGTCTATTGTCTGTGGATGTTGTCTGTGGCTGTTGTCTATTGTCTGTGGGTGTTGTCTGTTGTCTGTGGGTGTTGTCTATTGTCTGTGGATGTTGTCTATTGTCTGGATGTTGTCTGTGGGTGTTGTCTATTGTCTGTGGGTGTTGTCTATTGTCTGTGGATGTTGTCTGTTGTCTGTGGTGTTGTCTATTGTCTGTGGGTGTTGTCTATTGTCTGTGGGTGTTGTCTGTTGTCTGTGGATGTTGTCTATTGTCTGGATGTTGTCTGTGGGTGTTGTCTGTTGTCTGTGGGTGTTGTCTGTTGTCTGTGGGTGTTGTCTGTTGTCTGTGGGTGTTGTCTATTGTCTGTGGGTGTTGTCTATTGTCTGGGTGTTGTCTGTTGTCTGGATGTTGTCTGTTGTCTATGGGTGTTGTCTATTGTCTGTGGGTGTTGTCTGTTGTCTGTGGGTGTTGTCTGTTGTCTGTGGGTGTTGTCTGTTGTCAGTGGATGTTGTCTATTGTCTGTGGATGTTGTCTATTGTCTGTGGATGTTGTCCGTTGTCTGTGGATGTTGTCCGTTGTCTGTGGATGTTGTCTGTTGTCTGTGGATGGTGTCTGTTTGTGGATGTTGTCTGTTGTCTGTGGATGTTGTCTGTTGTCTGTGGGTGTTGTCTATTGTCTGTGGGTGTTGTCTGTTGTTTGTGGGTGTTGTCTGTTGTCTGTGGGTGTTGTCTGTGGGTGTTGTTTGTTGTCTGTGGGTGTTGTCTGTGGATGTTGTCTGTTGTCTGTGGATGTTGTCTGTGGGTGTTGTCTATTGTCTGTGGGTGTTTGTGGATGTTGTCTGTTGTCTGTGGATGTTGTCTGTGGGTGTTGTCTATTGTCTGTGGGTGTTGTCTGTGGATGTTGTCTGTTGTCTGTTGGCTGTGGGTGTTGTCTGTTGTCTGTGGGTGTTGTCTATTGTCTGTGGGTGTTGTCTGTGGATGTTGTCTGTGGGTGTTGTCTATTGTCTGTGGATGTTGTCTGTGGGTGTTGTCTATTGTCTGTGGATGTTGTCTGTGGATGTTGTCTGTTGTCTGTGGATGTTGTCTGTGGGTGTTGTCTATTGTCTGTGGGTGTTGTCTGTGGGTGTTGTCTGTTGTCTGTGGGTGTTGTCTGTTGTCTGTGAGTGTTGTCTGTGGATGTTGTCTATTGTCTGTGGGTGTTGTCTGTTGTCTGTGGATGTTGTCTATTGTCTGTGGATGTTGTCTGTTGTCTGTGGATGTTGTCTGTTGTCTGTGGATGTTGTCTGTTGTCTGTGGGTGTTGTCTGTTGTCTGGGTGTTGTCTATTGTCTGTGGATGTTGTCTGTTGTCTGTGGATGTTGTCTGTTGTCTATTGTCTGTGAATGTTGTCTGTGGGTGTTGTCTGTTGTCTGTGGGTGTTGTCTGTTGTCTGTGGATGTTGTTTATTGTCTGTGGGTGTTGTCTGTTGTCTGTGGATGTTGTCTATGGTCTGTGGGTGTTGTCTATTGTCTGTGGATGTTGTCTATTGTCTGGATGTTGTCTGTTGTCTGTGGGTGTTGTCTATTGTCTGTGGATGTTGTCTGTGGGTGTTGTCTATTGTCTGTGGATGTTGTCTGTGGGTGTTGTCTATTGTCTGTGGATGTTGTCTATTGTCTGTGGGTGTTGTCTATTGTCTGTGGGTGTTGTCTGTTGTCTGGGTGTTGTCTATTGTCTGGATGTTGTCTGTTGTCTGTGGATGTTGTCTGTTGTCTATTGTCTGTGAATGTTGTCTGTTGTCTGTGGGTGTTGTCTGTGGCTGTTGTCTGTGGGTGTTGTCTGTTGTCTGTGGATGTTGTCTATTGTCTGTGGGTGTTGTCTGTTGTCTGTGGATGTTGTCTATGTCTGTGGGTGTTGTCTATTGTCTGTGGATGTTGTCTATTGTCTGGATGTTGTCTGTTGTCTGTGGGTGTTGTCTGTTGTCTGTGGGTGTTGTCTATTGTCTGTGGGTGTTGTCTATTGTCTGTGGATGTTGTCTATTGTCTGTGGGTGTTGTCTATTGTCTGTGGATGTTGTCTGTGGGTGTTGACTATTGTCTGTGGATGTTGTCTATTGTCTGTGGGTGTTGTCTATTGTCTGTGGATGTTGTCTGTGGGTGTTGTCTATTGTCCGTGGGTGTTGTCTATTGTCTGTGGATGTTGTCTGTGGGTGTTGTCTATTGTCTGTGGATGTTGTCTGTGGGTGTTGTCTGTTGTCTGTGGGTGTTGTCTATTGTCTGTGTGTGTTGTCTATTGTCTGTGGATGTTGTCTGTTGTCTGTGGATGTTGTCTGTTGTCTGTGGATGTTGTCTATTGTCTGTGAATGTTGTCTGTTGTCTGTGGATGTTGTCTGTTGTCTGTGGGTGTTGTCTGTTGTCTGTGGGTGTTGTCTATTGTCTGTGGATGTTGTCTATTGTCTGTGGATGTTGTCTGTGGGTGTTGTCTGTTGTCTGTGGGTGTTGTCTGTTGTCTGTGGGTGTTGTCTATTGTCTGTGGATGTTGTCTGTGGCTGTTGTCTATTGTCTGTGGGTGTTGTCTATTGTCTGTGGGTGTTGTCTATTGTCTGTGGATGTTGTCTGTTGTCTGTGGTGTTGTCTATTGTCTGTGGGTGTTGTCTATTGTCTGTGGGTGTTGTCTGTTGTCTGTGGATGTTGTCTATTGTCTGGATGTTGTCTGTGGGTGTTGTCTGTTGTCTGTGGGTGTTGTCTATTGTCTGTGGGTGTTGTCTATTGTCTGTGGGTGTTGTCTATTGTCTGTGGGTGTTGTCTATTGTCTGGATGTTGTCTGTTGTCTATGGGTGTTGTCTATTGTCTGTGGGTGTTGTCTGTTGTCTGTGGGTGTTGTCTGTTGTCTGTGGGTGTTGTCTGTTGTCAGTGGATGTTGTCTATTGTCTGTGGATGTTGTCTATTGTCTGTGGATGTTGTCTGTTGTCTGTGGATGTTGTCCGTTGTCTGTGGATGTTGTCTGTTGTCTGTGGATGGTGTCTGTTTGTGGATGTTGTCTGTTGTCTGTGGGTGTTGTCTATTGTCTGTGGGTGTTGTCTGTTGTTTGTGGGTGTTGTCTGTTGTCTGTGGGTGTTGTCTGTGGGTGTTGTTTGTTGTCTGTGGGTGTTGTCTGTGGATGTTGTCTGTTGTCTGTGGATGTTGTCTGTGGGTGTTGTCTATTGTCTGTGGGTGTTGTCTGTGGATGTTGTCTGTTGTCTGTGGATGTTGTCTGTGGGTGTTGTTTATTGTCTGTGGGTGTTGTCTGTGGATGTTGTCTATTGTCTGTGGGTGTTGTCTGTGGATGTTGTCTGTTGTCTGTGGATGTTGTCTGTTGTCTGTGGATGTTGTCTATTGTCTGTGGATGTTGTCTGTTGTCTGTGGATGTTGTCTGTTGTCTGTGGATGTTGTCTGTTGTCTGTGGGTGTTGTCTGTTGTCTGGGTGTTGTCTATTGTCTGTGGATGTTGTCTGTTGTCTGTGGATGTTGTCTGTTGTCTATTGTCTGTGAATGTTGTCTGTTGTCTGTGGGTGTTGTCTGTGGGTGTTGTCTGTTGTCTTTGGGTGTTGTCTGTTGTCTGTGGATGTTGTTTATTGTCTGTGGGTGTTGTCTGTTGTCTGTGGATGTTGTCTATGGTCTGTGGGTGTTGTCTATTGTCTGTGGATGTTGTCTCTTGTCTGGATGTTGTCTGTTGTCTGTGGGTGTTGTCAGTTGTCTGTGGGTGTTGTCTATTGTCTGTGGATGTTGTCTGTGGGTGTTGTCTATTGTCTGTGGATGTTGTCTGTGGGTGTTGTCTATTGTCTGTGGATGTTGTCTATTGTCTGTGGGTGTTGTCTATTGTCTGTGGATGTTGTCTGTGGGTGTTGTCTATTGTCCGTGGGTGTTGTCTATTGTCTGTGGATGTTGTCTGTGGGTGTTGTCTATTGTCTGTGGATGTTGTCTGTGGGTGTTGTCTGTTGTCTGTGGGTGTTGTCTATTGTCTGTGGATGTTGTCTGTTGTCTGTGGATGTTGTCTGTTGTCTGTGGATGTTGTCTATTGTCTGTGAATGTTGTCTGTTGTCTGTGGATGTTGTCTGTTGTCTGTGGATGTTGTCTATTGTCTGTGGATGTTGTCTGTTGTCGGTGGGTGTTGTCTGTTGTCTGTGGGTGTTGTCTGTTGTCTGTGGGTGTTGTCTGTGGGTGTTGTCTATTGTCTGTGGATGTTGTCTATTGTCTGTGGATGTTGTCTGTGGGTGTTGTCTGTTGTCTGGGGGTGTTGTCTATTGTCTGTTGATGTTGTCTGTGGCTGTTGTCTATTGTCTGTGGGTGTTGTCTATTGTCTGGATGTTGTCTGTGGGTGTTGTCTATTGTCTGTGGGTGTTGTCTATTGTCTGTGGATGTTGTCTGTTGTCTGTGGGTGTTGTCTATTGTCTGTGGGTGTTGTCTATTGTCTGTGGATGTTGTCTATTGTCTGTGGATGTTGTCTGTTGTCTGTGGGTGTTGTCTATTGTCTGTGGGTGTTGTCTGTTGTCTGTGGATGTTGTCTGTTGTCTGTGGGTGTTGTCTATTGTCTGTGGGTGTTGTCTGTTGTCTGTGGATGTTGTCTATTGTCTGGATGTTGTCTGTGGGTGTTGCTTATTGTCTGTGGGTGTTGTCTATTGTCTGTGGGTGTTGTCTATTGTCTGTGGGTGTTGTCTATTGTCTGGATGTTGTCTGTTGTCTGTGGGTGTTGTCTATTGTCTGTGGGTGTTGTCTGTTGTCTGTGGGTGTTGTCTGTTGTCTGTGGGTGTTGTCTGTTGTCAGTGGATGTTGTCTATTGTCTGTGGATGTTGTCTATTGTCTGTGGATGTTGTCTATTGTCTGTGGATGTTGTCTGTTGTCTGTGGATGTTGTCCGTTGTCTGTGGATGTTGTCTGTTGTCTGTGGATGGTGTCTGTTTGTGGATGTTGTCTGTTGTCTGTGGATGTTGTCTGTTGTCTTTGGGTGTTGTCTATTGTCTGTGGGTGTTGTCTGTTGTTTGTGGGTGTTGTCTGTGGGTGTTGTCTGTGGGTGTTGTTTGTTGTCTGTGGGTGTTGTCTGTGGATGTTGTCTGTTGTCTGTGGATGTTGTCTGTGGGTGTTGTCTATTGTCTGTGGGTGTTGTCTGTGGATGTTGTCTGTTGTCTGTGGATGTTGTCTGTGGGTGTTGTCTATTGTCTGTGGGTGTTGTCTGTGGATGTTGTCTGTTGTCTATTGGCTGTGGGTGTTGTCTGTTGTCTGTGGGTGTTGTCTATTGTCTGTGTGTGTTTGTTGTCTGTGGATGTTGTCTGTTGTCTGTGGATGTTGTCTGTGGGTGTTGTCTATTGTCTGTGGGTGTTGTCTGTGGGTGTTGTCTATTGTCTGTGGATGTTGTCTGTGGGTGTTGTCTATTGTCTGTGGATGTTGTCTGTGGATGTTGTCTATTGTCTGTGGGTGTTGTCTGTTGTCTGTGGGTGTTGTCTGTTGTCTGTGGATGTTGTTTATTGTCTGTGGCTGTTGTCTGTGGATGTTGTCTGTGGGTGTTGTCTATTGTCTGTGGGTGTTGTCTGTGGATGTTGTCTGTTGTCTGTGGATGTTGTCTGTTGTCTGTGGATGTTGTCTATTGTCTGTGGATGTTGTCTGTTGTCTGTGGATGTTGTCTGTTGTCTGTGGATGTTGTCTGTTGTCTGTGGGTGTTGTCTATTGTCTGGATGTTGTCTGTGGGTGTTGTCTGTTGTCTGTGGTGTTGTCTGTTGTCTGTGGATGTTGTCTGTGGGTGTTGTCTATTGTCTGTGGGTGTTGTCTGTGGGTGTTGTCTGTTGTCTGGGTGTTGTCTATTGTCTGTGGATGTTGTCTGTTGTCTGTGGATGTTGTCTGTTGTCTGTGAATGTTCTCTGTTGTCTGTGGGTGTTGTCTGTGGGTGTTGTCTGTTGTCTGTGGGTGTTGTCTGTTGTCTGTGGATGTTGTTTATTGTCTGTGGGTGTTGTCTGTTGTCTGTGGATGTTGTCTATGGTCTGTGGGTGTTGTCTATTGTCTGTGGATGTTGTCTATTGTCTGTGGATGTTGTCTGTGGGTGTTGTCTATTGTCTGTGGATGTTGTCTGTGGATGTTGTCTGTTGTCTGTGGATGTTGTCTGTGGGTGTTGTCTATTGTCTGTGGGTGTTGTCTGTGGGTGTTGTCTGTTGTCTGTGGGTGTTGTCTGTTGTCTGTGAGTGTTGTCTGTGGATGTTGTCTATTGTCTGTGGGTGTTGTCTGTTGTCTGTGGATGTTGTCTATTGTCTGTGGATGTTGTCTGTTGTCTGTGGATGTTGTCTGTTGTCTGTGGATGTTGTCTGTTGTCTGTGGGTGTTGTCTGTTGTCTGGGTGTTGTCTATTGTCTGTGGATGTTGTCTGTTGTCTGTGGATGTTGTCTGTTGTCTATTGTCTGTGAATGTTGTCTGTGGGTGTTGTCTGTTGTCTGTGGGTGTTGTCTGTTGTCTGTGGATGTTGTTTATTGTCTGTGGGTGTTGTCTGTTGTCTGTGGATGTTGTCTATGGTCTGTGGGTGTTGTCTATTGTCTGTGGATGTTGTCTATTGTCTGGATGTTGTCTGTTGTCTGTGGGTGTTGTCTATTGTCTGTGGATGTTGTCTGTGGGTGTTGTCTATTGTCTGTGGATGTTGTCTGTGGGTGTTGTCTATTGTCTGTGGATGTTGTCTATTGTCTGTGGGTGTTGTCTATTGTCTGTGGGTGTTGTCTGTTGTCTGGGTGTTGTCTATTGTCTGGATGTTGTCTGTTGTCTGTGGATGTTGTCTGTTGTCTATTGTCTGTGAATGTTGTCTGTTGTCTGTGGGTGTTGTCTGTGGCTGTTGTCTGTGGGTGTTGTCTGTTGTCTGTGGATGTTGTCTATTGTCTGTGGGTGTTGTCTGTTGTCTGTGGATGTTGTCTATGGTCTGTGGGTGTTGTCTATTGTCTGTGGATGTTGTCTATTGTCTGGATGTTGTCTGTTGTCTGTGGGTGTTGTCTGTTGTCTGTGGGTGTTGTCTATTGTCTGTGGGTGTTGTCTATTGTCTGTGGATGTTGTCTATTGTCTGTGGGTGTTGTCTATTGTCTGTGGATGTTGTCTGTGGGTGTTGACTATTGTCTGTGGATGTTGTCTATTGTCTGTGGGTGTTGTCTATTGTCTGTGGATGTTGTCTGTGGGTGTTGTCTATTGTCCGTGGGTGTTGTCTATTGTCTGTGGATGTTGTCTGTGGGTGTTGTCTATTGTCTGTGGATGTTGTCTGTGGGTGTTGTCTGTTGTCTGTGGGTGTTGTCTATTGTCTGTGTGTGTTGTCTATTGTCTGTGGATGTTGTCTGTTGTCTGTGGATGTTGTCTGTTGTCTGTGGATGTTGTCTATTGTCTGTGAATGTTGTCTGTTGTCTGTGGATGTTGTCTGTTGTCTGTGGGTGTTGTCTGTTGTCTGTGGGTGTTGTCTATTGTCTGTGGATGTTGTCTATTGTCTGTGGATGTTGTCTGTGGGTGTTGTCTGTTGTCTGTGGGTGTTGTC
Source organism: Squalus acanthias (assembly GCA_030390025.1). Lineage (NCBI taxonomy): Eukaryota > Metazoa > Chordata > Chondrichthyes > Squaliformes > Squalidae > Squalus > Squalus acanthias. The sequence goes on along the minus strand of JASTWF010001995.1, from coordinate 27,298 downwards.
TGTTGTCTGTGGGTGTTGTCTATTGTCTGTGGATGTTGTCTGTGGCTGTTGTCTATTGTCTGTGGGTGTTGTCTATTGTCTGTGGGTGTTGTCTATTGTCTGTGGATGTTGTCTGTTGTCTGTGGTGTTGTCTATTGTCTGTGGGTGTTGTCTATTGTCTGTGGGTGTTGTCTGTTGTCTGTGGATGTTGTCTATTGTCTGGATGTTGTCTGTGGGTGTTGTCTGTTGTCTGTGGGTGTTGTCTATTGTCTGTGGGTGTTGTCTATTGTCTGTGGGTGTTGTCTATTGTCTGTGGGTGTTGTCTATTGTCTGGATGTTGGTCTGTTGTCTATGGGTGTTGTCTATTGTCTGTGGGTGTTGTCTGTTGTCTGTGGGTGTTGTCTGTTGTCTGTGGGTGTAGTCTGTTGTCAGTGGATGTTGTCTATTGTCTGTGGATGTTGTCTATTGTCTGTGGATGTTGTCTGTTGTCTGTGGATGTTGTCCGTTGAGTCTGTGGATGTTGTCTGTTGTCTGTGGATGGTGTCTGTTTGTGGATGTTGTCTGTTGTCTGTGGGTGTTGTCTATTGTCTGTGGGTGTCTGTCTGTTGTTTGTGGGTGTTGTCTGGTTGTCTGTGGGTGTTGTCTGTGGGTGTTGTTTGTTGTCTGTGGGTGTTGTCTGTGGATGTTGTCTGTTGTCTGTGGATGTTGTCTGTGGGTGTTGTCTATTGTCTGTGGGTGTTGTCTGTGGATGTTGTCTGTTGTCTGTGGATGTTGTCTGTGGGTGTTGTTTATTGTCTGTGGGTGTTGTCTGTGGATGTTGTCTGTTGTCTATTGGCTGTGGGTGTTGTCTGTTGTCTGTGGGTGTTGTCTATTGTCTGTGTGTTTGTTGTCTGTGGATGTTGTCTGTTGTCTGTGGATCTTGTCTGTGGGTGTTGTCTATTGTCTGTGGGTGTTGTCTGTGGATGTTGTCTGTGGGTGTTGTCTATTGTCTGTGGATGTTGTCTGTGGGTGTTGTCTATTGTCTGTGGATGTTGTCTGTGGATGTTGTCTGTTGTCTGTGGATGTTGTCTGTGGGTGTTGTCTATTGTCTGTGGGTGTTGTCTGTGGGTGTTGTCTGTTGTCTGTGGGTGTTGTCTGTTGTCTGTGAGTGTTGTCTGTGGATGTTGTCTATTGTCTGTGGGTGTTGTCTGTGGATGTTGTCTGTTGTCTGTGGATGTTGTCTGTTGTCTGTGGATGTTGTCTATTGTCTGTGGATGTTGTCTGTTGTCTGTGGATGTTGTCTGTTGTCTGTGGATGTTGTCTGTTGTCTGTGGGTGTTGTCTGTTGTCTGGGTGTTGTCTATTGTCTGTGGATGTTGTCTGTTGTCTGTGGATGTTGTCTGTTGTCTATTGTCTGTGAATGTTGTCTGTTGTCTGTGGGTGTTGTCTGTGGGTGTTGTCTGTTGTCTTTGGGTGTTGTCTGTTGTCTGTGGATGTTGTTTATTGTCTGTGGGTGTTGTCTGTTGTCTGTGGATGTTGTCTATGGTCTGTGGGTGTTGTCTATTGTCTGTGGATGTTGTCTCTTGTCTGGATGTTGTCTGTTGTCTGTGGGTGTTGTCAGTTGTCTGTGGGTGTTGTCTATTGTCTGTGGATGTTGTCTGTGGGTGTTGTCTATTGTCTGTGGATGTTGTCTGTGGGTGTTGTCTATTGTCTGTGGATGTTGTCTATTGTCTGTGGGTGTTGTCTATTGTCTGTGGGTGTTGTCTATTGTCCGTGGGTGTTGTCTATTGTCTGTGGATGTTGTCTGTGGGTGTTGTCTATTGTCTGTGGATGTTGTCTGTGGGTGTTGTCTGTTGTCTGTGGGTGTTGTCTATTGTCTGTGGATGTTGTCTGTTGTCTGTGGATGTTGTCTGTTGTCTGTGGATGTTGTCTATTGTCTGTGAATGTTGTCTGTTGTCTGTGGATGTTGTCTGTTGTCTGTGGATGTTGTCTATTGTCTGTGGATGTTGTCTGTTGTCGGTGGGTGTTGTCTGTTGTCTGTGGGTGTTGTCTGTTGTCTGTGGGTGTTGTCTGTTGTCTGTGGGTGTTGTCTATTGTCTGTGGATGTTGTCTATTGTCTGTGGATGTTGTCTGTGGGTGTTGTCTGTTGTCTGGGGGTGTTGTCTATTGTCTGTTGATGTTGTCTGTGGCTGTTGTCTATTGTCTGTGGGTGTTGTCTATTGTCTGGATGTTGTCTGTGGGTGTTGTCTATTGTCTGTGGGTGTTGTCTATTGTCTGTGGATGTTGTCTGTTGTCTGTGGGTGTTGTCTATTGTCTGTGGGTGTTGTCTATTGTCTGTGGATGTTGTCTATTGTCTGTGGATGTTGTCTGTTGTCTGTGGGTGTTGTCTATTGTCTGTGGGTGTTGTCTGTTGTCTGTGGATGTTGTCTGTTTGTGGGTGTTGTCTATTGTCTGTGGGTGTTGTCTGTTGTCTGTGGATGTTGTCTATTGTCTGGATGTTGTCTGTGGGTGTTGCTTATTGTCTGTGGGTGTTGTCTATTGTCTGTGGGTGTTGTCTATTGTCTGTGGGTGTTGTCTATTGTCTGGATGTTGTCTGTTGTCTGTGGGTGTTGTCTATTGTCTGTGGGTGTTGTCTGTTGTCTGTGGGTGTTGTCTGTTGTCTGTGGGTGTTGTCTGTTGTCAGTGGATGTTGTCTATTGTCTGTGGATGTTGTCTATTGTCTGTGGATGTTGTCTATTGTCTGTGGATGTTGTCTGTTGTCTGTGGATGTTGTCCGTTGTCTGTGGATGTTGTCTGTTGTCTGTGGATGGTGTCTGTTTGTGGATGTTGTCTGTTGTCTGTGGATGTTGTCTGTTGTCTTTGGGTGTTGTCTATTGTCTGTGGGTGTTGTCTGTTGTTTGTGGGTGTTGTCTGTGGGTGTTGTCTGTGGGTGTTGTTTGTTGTCTGTGGGTGTTGTCTGTGGATGTTGTCTGTTGTCTGTGGATGTTGTCTGTGGGTGTTGTCTATTGTCTGTGGGTGTTGTCTGTGGATGTTGTCTGTTGTCTGTGGATGTTGTCTGTGGGTGTTGTCTATTGTCTGTGGGTGTTGTCTGTGGATGTTGTCTGTTGTCTGTGGGTGTTGTCTGTTGTCTGTGGGTGTTGTCTATTGTCTGTGTGTGTTTGTTGTCTGTGGATGTTGTCTGTTGTCTGTGGATGTTGTCTGTGGGTGTTGTCTATTGTCTGTGGATGTTGTCTGTGGATGTTGTCTATTGTCTGTGGGTGTTGTCTGTTGTCTGTGGGTGTTGTCTGTTGTCTGTGGATGTTGTTTATTGTCTGTGGCTGTTGTCTGTGGATGTTGTCTGTGGGTGTTGTCTATTGTCTGTGGGTGTTGTCTGTGGATGTTGTCTGTTGTCTGTGGATGTTGTCTGTTGTCTGTGGATGTTGTCTATTGTCTGTGGATGTTGTCTGTTGTCTGTGGATGTTGTCTGTTGTCTGTGGATGTTGTCTGTTGTCTGTGGGTGTTGTCTATTGTCTGGATGTTGTCTGTGGGTGTTGTCTGTTGTCTGTGGGTGTTGTCTGTTGTCTGTGGATGTTGTCTGTGGGTGTTGTCTATTGTCTGTGGGTGTTGTCTGTGGGTGTTGTCTGTTGTCTGGGTGTTGTCTATTGTCTGTGGATGTTGTCTGTTGTCTGTGGATGTTGTCTGTTGTCTGTGAATGTTCTCTGTTGTCTGTGGGTGTTGTCTGTGGGTGTTGTCTGTTGTCTGTGGGTGTTGTCTGTTGTCTGTGGATGTTGTTTATTGTCTGTGGGTGTTGTCTGTTGTCTGTGGATGTTGTCTATGGTCTGTGGGTGTTGTCTATTGTCTGTGGATGTTGTCTATTGTCTGGATGTTGTCTGTTGTCTGTGGGTGTTGTCTGTTGTCTGTGGGTGTTGTCTATTGTCTGTGGATGTTGTCTATTGTCTGTGGATGTTGTCTATTGTCTGTGGGTGTTGTCTATTGTCTGTGGATGTTGTCTTTGGGTGTTGTCTATTGTCTGTGGATGTTGTCTATTGTCTGTGGATGTTGTCTATTGTCTGTGGGTGTTGTCTATTGTCTGTGGATGTTGTCTGTGGGTGTTGTCTATTGTCTGTGGATGTTGTCTATTGTCTGTGGGTGTTGTCTATTGTCTGTGGGTGTTGTCTATTGTCCGTGGGTGTTGTCTATTGTCTGTGGATGTTGTCTGTGGGTGTTGTCTATTGTCTGTGGATGTTGTCTGTGGGTGTTGTCTGTTGTCTGTGGGTGTTGTCTATTGTCTGTGTGTGTTGTCTATTGTCTGTGGATGTTGTCTGTTGTCTGTGGATGTTGTCTGTTGTCTGTGGATGTTGTCTATTGTCTGTGGATGTTGTCTGTTGTCTGTGGATGTTGTCTATTGTCTGTGGATATTGTCTGTGGGTGTTGTCTGTTGTCTGTGGGTGTTGTCTGTGGGTGTTGTCTGTTGTCTGTGGGTGTTGTCTATTGTCTGTGGATGTTGTCTATTGTCTGTGGATGTTGTCTGTGGATGTTGTTTATTGTCTGTGGGTGTTGTCTGTTGTCTGTGGATGTTGTCTATGGTCTGTGGGTGTTGTCTATTGTCTGTGGATGTTGTCTATTGTCTGGATGTTGTCTGTTGTCTGTGGGTGTTGTCTGTTGTCTGTGGATGTTGTCTATTGTCTGTGGGTGTTGTCTATTGTCTGTGGGTGTTGTCTATTGTCTGTGGATGTTGTCTGTGGGTGTTGTCTATTGTCTGTGGATGTTGTCTATTGTCTGTGGATGTTGTCTATTGTCTGTGGGTGTTGTCTATTGTCTGTGGATGTTGTCTGTGGGTGTTGTCTATTGTCTGTGGATGTTGTCTATTGTCTGTGGGTGTTGTCTATTGTCTGTGGGTGTTGTCTATTGTCAGTGGGTGTTGTCTATTGTCTGTGGATGTTGTCTGTGGGTGTTGTCTATTGTCTGTGGATGTTGTCTGTGGGTGTTGTCTGTTGTCTGTGGGTGTTGTCTATTGTCTGTGTGTGTTGTCTGTTGTCTGTGGATGTTGTCTGTTGTCTGTGGATGTTGTCTATTGTCTGTGAATGTTGTCTGTTGTCTGTGGATGTTGTCTGTTGTCTGTGGATGTTGTCTATTGTCTGTGGATATTGTCTGTGGGTGTTGTCTGTTGTCTGTGGGTGTTGTCTGTTGTCTGTGGGTGTTGTCTGTTGTCTGTGGGTGTTGTCTATTGTCTGTGGATGTTGTCTATTGTCTGTGGATGTTGTCTGTGGGTGTTGTCTGTTGTCTGTGGGTGTTGTCTATTGTCTGTGGATGTTGTCTGTGGCTGTTGTCTATTGTCTGTGGGTGTTGTCTGTTGTCTGTGGGTGTTGTCTATTGTCTGTGGATGTTGTCTATTGTCTGGATGTTGTCTGTGGGTGTTGTCTATTGTCTGCGGGTGTTGTCTATTGTCTGTGGATGTTGTCTGTTGTCTGTGGTGTTGTCTATTGTCTGTGGGTGTTGTCTATTGTCTGTGGGTGTTGTCTGTTGTCTGTGGATGTTGTCTATTGTCTGGATGTTGTCTGTGGGTGTTGTCTGTTGTCTGTGGGTGTTGTCTATTGTCTGTGGGTGTTGTCTATTGTCTGTGGGTGTTGTCTATTGTCTGTGGGTGTTGTCTATTGTCTGGATGTTGTCTGTTGTCTATGGGTGTTGTCTATTGTCTGTGGGTGTTGTCTGTTGTCTGTGGGTGTTGTCTGTTGTCAGTGGATGTTGTCTATTGTCTGTGGATGTTGTCTATTGTCTGTGGATGTTGTCTGTTGTCTGTGGATGTTGTCCGTTGTCTGTGGATGTTGTCTGTTGTCTGTGGATGGTGTCTGTTTGTGGATGTTGTCTGTTGTCTGTGGATGTTGTCTGTTGTCTGTGGGTGTTGTCTATTGTCTGTGGGTGTTGTCTGTTGTTTGTGGGTGTTGTCTGTTGTCTGTGGGTGTTGTCTGTGGGTGTTGTTTGTTGTCTGTGGGTGTTGTCTGTGGATGTTGTCTGTTGTCTGTGGATGTTGTCTGTGGGTGTTGTCTATTGTCTGTGGATGTTGTCTGTGGGTGTTGTCTATTGTCTGTGGGTGTTGTCTGTGGATGTTGTCTGTTGTCTATTGGCTGTGGGTGTTGTCTGTTGTCTGTGGGTGTTGTCTATTGTCTGTGTGTGTTTGTTGTCTGTGGATGTTGTCTGTTGTCTGTGGATGTTGTCTGTTGTCTGTGGATGTTGTCTGTGGGTGTTGTCTATTGTCTGTGGGTGTTGTCTGTGGATGTTGTCTGTGGGTGTTGTCTATTGTCTGTGGGTGTTGTCTATTGTCTGTGGATGTTGTCTGTTGTCTGTGGATGTTGTCTGTGGGTGTTGTCTATTGTCTGTGGGTGTTGTCTGTGGATGTTGTCTGTTGTCTGTGGATGTTGTCTGTGGGTGTTGTCTATTGTCTGTGGGTGTTGTCTGTGGATGTTGTCTGTTGTCTGTGGGTGTTGTCTGTTGTCTGTGGATGTTGTCTGTTGTCTGTGGATGTTGTCTATTGTCTGTGGATGTTGTCTGATGTCTGTGGATGTTGTCTGTTGTCTGTGGGTGTTGTCTGTTGTCTGTGGGTGTTGTCTGTTGTCTGTGGATGTTGTCTATTGTCTGGATGTTGTCTGTGGGTGTTGTCTGTTGTCTGTGGGTGTTGTCTGTTGTCTGTGGATGTTGTCTGTGGGTGTTGTCTGTTGTCTGGGTGTTGTCTATTGTCTGTGGATGTTGTCTGTTGTCTGTGGATGTTGTCTATTGTCTGTGGGTGTTGTCTATTGTCTATTGTCTGTGGATGTTGTCTGTTGTCTGTGGATGTTGTCTATTGTCTGTGGGTGTTGTCTATTGTCTATTGTCTGTGGGTGTTGTCTGTTTGTGGATGTTGTCTGTTGTCTGTGGATGTTGTCTATTGTCTGTTGTCTGGATGTTGTCTGTTTGTGGATGTTGTCTGTTGTCTGTGGATGTTGTCTATTGTCTGTGGATGTTGTTTATTGTCTGTGGGTGTTGTCTGTTGTCTGTGGATGTTGTCTGTGGATGTTGTCTGTTGTCTGTGGATGTTGTCTGTTGTCTGTGGGTGTTGTCTGTTGTCTGTGGATGTTGTCTGTTGTCTGTGGATGTTGTCTGTGGGTGTTGTCTGTTGTCTGTGGGTGTTGTCTGTTGTCTGTGGGTGTTGTCTATTGTCTGTGGGTGTTGTCTATTGTCTGTGGGTGTTGTCTGTTGTCTGTGGATGTTGTCTGTTGTCTGTGGATGTTGTCTGTTGTCTGTGGATGTTGTCTGTGGATGTTGTCTATTGTCTGTGGATGTTGTCTGTGGATGTTGTCTGTTGTCTGTGGATGTTGTCTGTGGGTGTTGTCTATTGTCTTTGGATGTTGTCTGTTGTCTGTGGATGTTGTCTATTGTCTGTGGGTGTTGTCTATTGTCTGTGGATGTTGTCTGTTGTCTGTGGGTGTTGTCTGTTGTCTGTGGGTGTTGTCTGTTGTCTGTGGATGTTGTCTATTGTCTGTGGATGTTGTCTGTGGGTGTTGTCTGTTGTCTGTGGGTGTTGTCTGTTGTCTGTGGATGTTGTCTGTGGGTGTTGTCTATTGTCTGTGGGTGTTGTCTGATGTCTGGGTGTTGTCTATTGTCTGGATGTTGTCTGTGGATGTTGTCTATTGTCTATTGTCTGTGGATGTTGTCTATTGTCTGTGGGTGTTGTCTACTGTCTATTGTCTGTGGATGTTGTCTGTGGATGTTGTCTGTTGTCTGTGGATGTTGTCTGTGGGTGTTGTCTGTTGTCTGTGGATGTTGTCTATTGTCTGTGGGTGTTGTCTATTGTCTGTGGATGTTGTCTGTGGGTGTTGTCTGTTGTCTGTGGGTGTTGTCTGTTGTCTGTGGATGTTGTCTGTTGTCTGTGGATGTTGTCTATTGTCTGTGGGTGTTGTCTGTTGTCTGTGGATGTTGTCTGTGGGTGTTGTCTGTTGTCTGTGGGTGTTGTCTGTTGTCTGTGGATGTTGTCTGTTGTCTGTGGATGTTGTCTATTGTCTGTGGGTGTTGTCTGTTGTCTGTGGGTGTTGTCTCTTGTCTGTGGATGTTGTCTATTGTCTGTGGATGTTGTCTGTGGGTGTTGTCTGTTGTCTGTGGGTGTTGTCTGTTGTCTGTGGGTGTTGTCTGTTGTCTGTGGGTGTTGTCTGTGGATGTTGTTTATTGTCTGTGGGTGTTGTCTGTTGCCTGTGGATGTTGTCTATGGTCTGTGGGTGTTGTCTGTTGTCTGTGGGTGTTGTCTATTGTCTGGATGTTGTCTGTTGTCTGTGGATGTTGTCTATTGTCTGTGGGTGTTGTCTATTGTCTGTGGGTGTTGTCTATTGTCTGTGGATGTTGTCTGTGGGTGTTGTCTATTGTCTGTGGGTGTTGTCTGTGGGTGTTGTCTATTGTCTATGGGTGTTGTCTATTGTCTGTGGATGTTGTCTGTGGGTGTTGTCTATTGTCTGTGGATGTTGTCTGTGGGTGTTGTCTATTGTCTGTGGGTGTTGTCTGTTGTCTGTGGATGTTGTCTGTTGTCTGTGGGTGTTGTCTGTGGGTGTTGTCTATTGTCTGTGGGTGTTGTCTATTGTCTGTGGATGTTGTCTGGGTGTTGTCTATTGTCTGTGGATGTTGTCTGTGGGTGTTGTCTATTGTCTGTGGGTGTTGTCTGTGGATGTTGTCTGTTGTCTGTGGGTGTTGTCTATTGTCTGTGGATGTTGTCTGTGGGTGTTGTCTGTTGTCTGTGGATGTTGTCTATTGTCTGTGGGTGTTGTCTGTGTGGTGGGTGTTGTCTGTGTGTGTTGTCTATTGTCTGTGGATGTTGTCTGTTGTCTGTGAATGTTGTCTGTTGTCTGTGGGTGTTGTCTGTTGTCTGTGGGTGTTGTCTGTTGTCTGTGGGTGTTGTCTATTGTCTGTGGGTGTTGTCTATTGTCTGTGGATGTTGTCTATTGTCTGTGGATGTTGTCTGTGGGTGTTGTCTATTGTCTGTGGATGTTGTCTATTGTCTGGATGTTGTCTGTGTGTGTTGTCTGTTGTCTGTGGGTGTTGTCTATTGTCTGTGGGTGTTGTCTATTGTCTGTGGATGTTGTCTGTTGTCTGGATGTTGTCTGTTGTCTGTGGGTGTTGTCTGTGGCTGTTGTCTGTGGCTGTTGTCTGTGGGTGTTGTCTGTGGGTGTTGTCTATTGTCTGTGGATGTTGTCTGTTGTCTGGATGTTGTCTGTTGTCTGTGGGTGTTGTCTGTGGGTGTTGTCTGTGGCTGTTGTCTGTGGGTGTTGTCTGTGGGTGTTGTCTGTTGTCTGTGGATGTTGTCTATTGTCTGGATGTTGTCTGTGGGTGTTGTCTGTGGGTGTTGTCTGTTGTCTGTGGATGTTGTCTATTGTCTGGATGTTGTCTGTGGGTGTTGTCTGTTTGTGGGTGTTGTCTATTGTCTGTGCGTGTTGTCTATTGTCTGTGGATATTTTCTGTGGGTGTTGTCTATTGTCTGTGGATGTTGTCTATTGTCTGTGGGTGTTGTCTGTGGGTGTTGTCTGTTGTCTGTGGGTGTTGTCTGTTGTCTGTGAGTGTTGTCTGTGGGTGTTGTCTGTTGTCTGTGGGTGTTGTCTGTTGTCTGTGGGTGTTGTCTGTTGTCTGTGGGTGTTGTCTTTTGTCTGTGCGTGTTGTCTGTGGGTGTTGTCTGTTGTCTGTGGGTGTTGTCTGTGGGTGTTGGGTGTTGTCTGTGGGTGTTGTCTGTTGTGTGGGTGTTGTCTGTTGTCTGTGGGTGTTGTCTGTTGTCTGTGGGTGTTGTCTGTGGGTGTTGTCTGTTGTCTGTGGGTGTTGTCTGTGGGTGTTGTCTGTTGTCTGTGGGTGTTGTCTGTTGTCTGTGGGTGTTGTCTGTTGTCTGTGGGTGTTGTCTGTTGTGTGGGTGTTGTCTGTTGTCTGTGGGTGTTGTCTATTGTCTGTGGGTGTTGTCTATTGTCTGTGGATGTTGTCTGTGGATGTTGTCTATTGTCTGTGGGTGTTGTCTATTGTCTGTGGATGTTGTCTGTGGGTGTTGTCTATTGTCTGTGGGTGTTGTCTGTGGGTGTTGTCTATTGTCTGTGGGTGTTGTCTATTGTCTGTGGATGTTGTCTGTGGGTGTTGTCTATTGTCTGTGGATATTTTCTGTGGGTGTTGTCTATTGTCTGTGGATGTTGTCTATTGTCTGTGGGTGTTGTCTGTGGGTGTTGTCTGTTGTCTGTGGGTGTTGTCTGTTGTCTGTGAGTGTTGTCTGTGGGTGTTGTCTGTTGTCTGTGGGTGTTGTCTGTTGTCTGTGGGTGTTGTCTGTTGTCTGTGGGTGTTGTCTTTTGTCTGTGCGTGTTGTCTGTGGGTGTTGTCTGTTGTCTGTGGGTGTTGTCTGTGGGTGTTGGGTGTTGTCTGTGGGTGTTGTATGTTGTGTGGGTGTTGTCTGTTGTCTGTGGGTGTTGTCTGTTGTCTGTGGGTGTTGTCTGTGGGTGTTGTCTGTTGTCTGTGGGTGTTGTCTGTGGGTGTTGTCTGTTGTCTGTGGGTGTTGTCTGTTGTCTGTGGGTGTTGTCTGTTGTCTGTGGGTGTTGTCTGTTGTGTGGGTGTTGTCTGTTGTCTGTGGGTGTTGTCTATTGTCTGTGGGTGTTGTCTATTGTCTGTGGATGTTGTCTGTGGATGTTGTCTATTGTCTGTGGGTGTTGTCTATTGTCTGTGGATGTTGTCTGTGGGTGTTGTCTATTGTCTGTGGGTGTTGTCTGTGGGTGTTGTCTATTGTCTGTGGGTGTTGTCTATTGTCTGTGGATGTTGTCTGTGGGTGTTGTCTATTGTCTGTGGATGTTGTCTGTGGGTGTTGTCTATTGTCTGTGGGTGTTGTCTGTTGTCTGTGGATGTTGTCTGTTGTCTGTGGGTGTTGTCTATTGTCTGTGGGTGTTGTCTATTGTCTGTGGATGTTGTCTGTGGGTGTTGTCTATTGTCTGTGGGTGTTGTCTATTGTCTGTGGGTGTTGTCTATTGTCTGTGGGTGTTGTCTATTGTCTGTGGATGTTGTCTGTGGGTGTTGTCTATTGTCTGTGGATGTTGTCTGTGGGTGTTGTCTATTGTCTGTGGGTGTTGTCTATTGTCTGTGGATGTTGTCTGTGGGTGTTGTCTATTGTCTGTGGATGTTGTCTATTGTCTGGATGTTGTCTGTGGGTGTTGTCTGTTGTCTGTGGGTGTTGTCTATTGTCTGTGGGTGTTGTCTATTGTCTGTGGATGTTGTCTGTTGTCTGGATGTTGTCTGTTGTCTGTGGGTGTTGTCTGTTGTCTGTGGGTGTTGTCTGTGGGTGTTGTCTGTGGGTGTTGTCTGTTGTCTGTGGATGTTGTCTATTGTCTGGATGTTGTCTGTGGGTGTTGTCTGTGGGTGTTGTCTGTTGTCTGTGGATGTTGTCTATTGTCTGGATGTTGTCTGTGGGTGTTGTCTATTGTCTGTGGATGTTGTCTGTGTGTGTTGTCTATTGTCTGTGGATGTTGTCTGTGGGTGTTGTCTATTGTCTGTGGATGTTGTCTATTGTCTGTGGGTGTTGTCTGTGGGTGTTGTCTGTTGTCTGTGGGTGTTGTCTGTTGTCTGTGGATGTTGTCTGTGGGTGTTGTCTATTGTCTGTGGGTGTTGTCTGTTGTCTGTGGGTGTTGTCTGTTGTCTGTGGGTGTTGTCTGTTGTCTGTGGGTGTTGTCTGTTGTCTGTGGGTGTTGTCTTTTGTCTGTGCGTGTTGTCTGTGGGTGTTGTCTGTTGTCTGTGGATGTTGTCTGTTGTCTGTGGGTGTTGTCTATTGTCTGTGGATGTTGTCTGTTGTCTGTGCGTGTTGTCTGTGGGTGTTGTCTGTTGTCTGTGGGTGTTGTCTGTTGTCTGTGGGTGTTGTCTGTTGTCTGTGGGTGTTGTCTGTTGTCTGGATGTTGTCTGTGGGTGTTGTCTGTGGGTGTTGTCTGTGGGTGTTGTCTGTTGTGTGGGTGTTGTCTGTTGTCTGTGGGTGTTGTCTGTTGTCTGTGGGTGTTGTCTGTTGTCTGGATGTTGTCTGGATGTTGTCTGTGGGTGTTGTCTGTTGTCTGTGGGTGTTGTCTGTTGTGTGGGTGTTGTCTGTTGTCTGTGGGTGTTGTCTGTTGTCTGTGGGTGTTGTCTGTTGTCTGTGGGTGTTGTCTGTTGTCTGTGGGTGTTGTCTGTTGTCTGTGGGTGTTTGTTGTTGGAGGGAGGAGACAGAGAGTAGGGATAAAAGGTTCGTCTCTGATTGTTGGGTGGTCTGTATCGGGGCCTCAGCTTTTTACCATATTTATCAATGGCTTGGATGCAGGAATAGAGAGTTGTATATCCAGGTTTGCAGATGACACTAAGTTAGGAGGCTCAGTAAGTTGTGTGGATGGGAACAAGAACTTACAAAAGGACACAGACACTCAGTGAGTGGGGAATACCATGGCAGATAGAGTTCAATATGAGCAGTGTGAGGTTATGCAGTTTGGATCTGAGAAAGATAGATCAGTGTATTTTCCATGGAGGCGCAAAGAGATTTAGGTGTCGAAACACAAATCATTTAAAGCTCGTGCACAGTTACAAAAAGCAATCAAAATGGCTCACAGAATGTTGGCCTTTATCTCAGGGGGCTGGAATACAAACGGTGGAAGTGATGTTACAGTTTATTTCAAGCTCTGGTTAGACCCCATCTGGAGTAACTGCGTTCAGTTCTGGGCCCCGCACCTCAGGAAGGATATACTGGCCTTGGAGGGGGTGCAGCGGAGATTCACCAGAACGATACCGGGGCTTAGAGGGTTACATTATGAGGACAGGTTGTACAGACTGAGCTTGTATTCCCTCGAGTGTCGAAGGTTGAGGGGTGATCTGACCGAGGTGTCGGTGCTGTGTGGGGTTTCGGTCGTGTGTCATTTGCTGTAAATTGTGTGTGGTCACAGCCGAGGCTTCCTGTTGCTTTTTGTGCAGCACCTGCCTGAATCAAACCGAGCCCAGCTGGAGGCCAGCAGGCAAAGGAACGCGCTGGTAATGGAGGTCATCAAGGCATCGGCAGAGACTGAGAAGAACGTGGCTCGGAAAATGGACTGGAACAAACCGTCCCGGTCAGATCCCTGAATTGAAAGCTTTCGCAGTGACAGAGCTAAAGCACACGAGATGCCGAAGAGGGTCGGAGGAGACATGGAGCTTGGAATACAGCGGAATCCTTGGCTTCACCAGCCCAAGGCTAGTACTAGCAACAATTCCAGGACATTCTCAGCGGTCAAAGCCTGTCATCTAATGCACAACAGCGGAGCCATCACCTGAAATGTAAATATTGGATCTTTCTGTGTATTTGATTAAAGTTTTGATGGTGAACAGCTTCTACCTGTCTTGAGCTCTGCCTTTCACCCGGTGAAGGCGGCAGGTTCTTGCAACTTTACTGTCGGCCTGCCCCACCCATCCCTTCCGCCCGCCCGCATTACACTGTCTCACCCATCCTGTCCTCCCACACCGCACTGTCCCTTACGGCCAGTGCCACCCACCCGGTCCGCCCAGTGCCACCCACCCGGTCCGCCCAGTGCCACCCACCCCGCCCGCCCAGTGCCACCCACCCGTCCGCCCAGTGCCGTCCACCCAGTGCCACCCACCCGGTCCGCCCAGTGCCACCCACCCCGTGCGCCCAATGCCGCCCAGTGCCGTCTACCCAGTGCCACCCACCCGGTCCGCCCAGTGCCACCCACCCCGTCCGCCCAATGCCGCCCAGTGCCGTCTACCCAGTGCCACCCACCCGGTCCGCCCAGTGCCACCCACCCCGTCCGCCCAACGCCGTCTACCCAGTGCCACCCACCCGGTCCGCCCAGTGCCACCCACCCGGTCCGCCCAGTGCCACCCACCCCGTCCGCCCAGTGCCGTCTACCCAGTGCCACCCACCCGGTCCGCCCAGTGCCACCCACCCCGTCCGCCCAATGCCGCCCAGTGCCGTCTACCCAGTGCCACCCACCCGGTCCGCCCAGTGCCACCCACCCGGTCCGCCCAGTGCCACCCACCCCGTCCGCCCAATGCCGCCCAGTGCCGTCTACCCAGTGCCACCCACCCGGTCCGCCCAGTGCCACCCACCCCGTCCGCCCAATGCCGCCCAGTGCCGTCTACCCAGTGCCACCCACCCGGTCCGCCCAGTGCCACCCACCCGGTCCGCCCAGTGCCACCCACCCCGTCCGCCCAATGCCGCCCAGTGCCGTCTACCCAGTGCCACCCACCCGGTCCGCCCAGTGCCACCCACCCCGTCCGCCCAATGCCGCCCAGTGCCGTCTACCCAGTGCCACCCACCCGGTCCGCCCAGTGCCACCCACCCGGTCCGCCCAGTGCCACCCACCCCGTCCGCCCAATGCCGCCCAGTGCCGTCTACCCAGTGCCACCCACCCGGTCCGCCCAGTGCCACCCACCCCGTCCGCCCAATGCCGCCCAGTGCCGTCTACCCAGTGCCACCCACCCGGTCCGCCCAGTGCCACCCACCCGGTCCGCCCAGTGCCACCCACCCCGTCCGCCCAATGCCGCCCAGTGCCGTCTACCCAGTGCCACCCACCCGGTCCGCCCAGTGCCACCCACCCCGTCCGCCCAATGCCGCCCAGTGCCGTCTACCCAGTGCCACCCACCCGGTCCGCCCAGTGCCACCCACCCCGTCCGCCCAATGCCGCCCAGTGCCGTCTACCCAGTGCCACCCACCCGGTCCGCCCAGTGCCACCCACCCGGTCCGCCCAGTGCCACCCACCCCGTCCGCCCAATGCCGCCCAGTGCCGTCTACCCAGTGCCACCCACCCGGTCCGCCCAGTGCCACCCACCCCGTCCGCCCAATGCCGCCCAGTGCCGTCTACCCAGTGCCACCCACCCGGTCCGCCCAGTGCCACCCACCCGGTCCGCCCAGTGCCACCCACCCCGTCCGCCCAATGCCGCCCAGTGCCGTCTACCCAGTGCCACCCACCCGGTCCGCCCAGTGCCACCCACCCCGTCCGCCCAATGCCGCCCAGTGCCACCCACCCCGTCCGCCCAATGCCGCCCAGTGCCGTCTACCCAGTGCCACCCACCCGGTCCGCCCAGTGCCACCCACCCCGTCCGCCCAATGCCGCCCAGTGCCGTCTACCCAGTGCCACCCACCCGGTCCGCCCAGTGCCACCCACCCCGTCCCGCAGTCACTGGTTACCCAGTGATGTCACAAAGCTGCACTAATATGACACGTGGCAACTGTCGGGTTCCAGACCCAATGGGGTTACAGCTCTGACAGGCAGCCTGTGGGAACGGCCCTTTCTGATTCTCCGAGATGAATGTTATATCTAAGCTTTAAAAATGCAGGTGGAGGAGGAGCCTGTGCTGTCTGCGGACTACCCGGACCCCCATCCCCACGGGTAAGGAGCCTGTGCGGACCCCCATGGTAAGGAGTGTCCATGGGTGATCAGCCCCACATATTAACCCCCCCCACCCTCTTTAAAGCGACATTCAGGGACATGGAATCGAACGTTAACCCTTTGTGATTACAGAGCTGAAGCAGCCTGGGTCTGACACTGGATGCAGACTGTGCTAAACTGTACTGCAGTCTGTGTGGGATTCCCACCGTCCGCAATGTATTGGGTGAAACACTGAACCGGATTCACACAGGCCAAAATGACAAGTGTGATTTATTTATACTTAAAGATTATACAGAATGAAATACCATGCATTCACTATCCAGTGCAGGCAGTGATTTATGTCACATACAACTGGCGAGCTCAGTCTCCTCCAGCTACACATTACTTCGGGGTGCTACAGTCTCTTGCCTAATACGTGAGCTTGAGGAGCTCTTTAAACCAGGGGTGCTAATCAATTCTCAGTAAAGTATTGTTGACACGACAATAACACAGATTCTTTAAGGTTTGATCAGGGTGTCATGAGATAGAAACCCCATGGAATGCGAGGGAGAAGGTAAACCCCCAAATCATCGGAATCTGCAGCCAGAGGATAGCGACCCCACCTCCAAGCTCACAACAAGCGTCCCACCAACTCCCTGTAGTTCTCTCACTCGGGGTGTGGGGGTTGGATGAGTGAGCAGTGCCAGACTCCTGGGGTTGTGTATTACCCGGGGGCTCCGAGCACATCACCCCCTCCGTGAGCGTCGCCAGAGATTTAAAGCCCTCCCCACCCTCACCCTCGTGGCTCAGTGGCGCCTCCCAGCGTTGGCCGAGCCTGGGAGACCGCTGATCTCAGGGGTGGGATCCCCGGACCGTGCTGTCAGTTGGCCTCAGTGCCCCCGAGCTCGGAGCCGGTGGGGTCATAGCCCCGGGTTGCTAACCGGTGACCCCTGCTAGTAAGCGCCCGTATCTGCAGGTGTCGGGAGACTGCCTCTTTGCATTGGGCCGACAGTTTAGGGGTGGGTTATGGTTTTTTTTCCCTACTGAAATGCTTCTTCCCCCCCCCCCCCCCTCACAGATTTGGTGCTGTTTGTAGTTGCCATTATGACCTGTGTCCTCATCATACAAGCCCTGCCGTGTGTCACTATGAAGAGGAAACGACAAAGAGAGAGGTCTGATTATGTGAGGGTCCGCTTTGCCCCATCTCGATCCGGATACGTCA
This sequence comes from Squalus acanthias, assembly GCA_030390025.1. NCBI lineage: Eukaryota > Metazoa > Chordata > Chondrichthyes > Squaliformes > Squalidae > Squalus > Squalus acanthias. The sequence continues at coordinate 10,799 of JASTWF010001995.1, read as the reverse complement.
CTTCCAGCTCCGCAGAATCCATTTGGTATTCAGTGCTTTCCCTTTCTCAGACTGCGGGCGGTGACTGTCTGATTGCCAGGAGTGAAACAGCAGCCCACGACCCCTCCGGCCCTCTTGACCCCTCATCTCTGGCTCTCGCCGGCCATGGAGGTGACCACTGCCAGTGAGCGCCCGTACCCCCTAACCCCGGCCCAGCCCAAAGAGAGATCTCTTTCTGGCTTAAATACCCGGATGAGTGGCACCAAACACTCCCTCCCGCTGCCCTCAGCCCCCTGGGGTGCGTCTCCAGCCTCAGTCTCGCCAGGTACCCGATTCCCGATCACTCTGTCCAATTTAAACCCCACTTTCAGCCTTGGGCCTTCTAGAGACCAGGGGGTGAAGCCTCCCTCTAGCCCAAGAGAAAGAAGATGGTCTACAGTGTCCAGTACAGCAGATGGTGAATGTCCAGAAAAGGACGGTGTTCCTCACAGCCTTATGAACCATTATTCACATCAGTCTGTGCTGGGGTCAACTTCCAATCCAAGCTCTCCAGCTGTGCCCAGTGCTGATTCTTGGTCTTCAGATCTTGCAGACTCTACCACTGAGGAAGGAACAAAGACCTCGGCAACACCTCATCAGCTGGCCCAGACGCCCGGGATATGGGTTCTAGCAGCCAGGGAAAGCCAGGCTTCCCACCAGACACCAAATTCTGCGAGTCGTCCGCAGGGCAAGTCACCAAAACCAAGCTCAAGCCTTGAAGGCTTAGCTGGTCAGAACAGTGAGGTTCTGGTCCCAACGCCCAACCCAAATATCGCCACTGCTTCTTCATCAGCTGGTCGGCCGAAGAGGTCAACTGGAGGTTATTCGTCAGGGTTGAGGTCAACTGCAGGAGCAAGTGACCAGAATAGACTGCGTCCCAAAGTAGCGGACGGTGATGGCCCATTCACCATTTCACACCTCGCCAACTCTGCGCATCTTGGAAGCCCAGGAGTCAATGGAACCAAAGATTATTCCATGAAGCGGTCGCCAAGCCAGATGTCGGTCCCTCGACACTGTCAAAGTCCACAATTAATCCCAGTACAATCTGCATCTGTCTCAAGCTTAGAGTGGAAGCCAGGGCCATCCTTCCCAGCTCCGAATCACACCAGACCCTCGAAATGTGATGAGTTTGTTGAGATATCGCTTGACGAAATATTCCCTCCGAATCCCAAAATGCTTCCCGAAAGCAAGACGTGGTCGGGAATCTCGGAGCCCCTGTCAGAGTTCTGGACCAAGATTCTCCCGTCTTCGATCTTTAACTGTTTCCACCACCCAGCGACAGAAAAGCTCCCAGCTCCCGAAGGGAAGAGTCCGGCTCCAACATCCAGCAACACCCTGAGTGTCCGAGTTGAGTCGGATGCCCCTGGCTCGGGACCAGGCTGGATGCGGGAGATGTATGGGGGAAGATTTTGACCGTTTCTAGATCCAGCCACACACCGTTACCGTGGGGGAAAGTGTTTGCTGATCTGCTGTTCCAAGAATTCTTCAAACCAACTGAAATTCTTAAAGGCAACCAGACCGTCCCTACCAGAGGAGCAGAGTGGCGTGGACAGTTCGAGCGTCCGCTGCCATCCGTGAAGACATCGATGACCCACAAAGACCTAGACAGTGCAAAAAGCACAACCCCTGTCAACAAAGATGTCCATTCCAGCCCCTGGGCAACCTACCAGACCAGAACCATTGGTCCAAGTATCCCCCTCCTGGGCGATCGTCCCTTCCCTGGGCAGGATCCCAGCATGGCTGTAAATCAGATCCTCCCATTGGTCCCCTCGTCTGTTTGAATGAGCTTCAGCTTCCAAGATCAGACCTCCAGCATTGAGCACGAGGAGGAGCTGGGATTGCACATGTTACCGAAAGTATTCCAGAGCAAGATTTGTTCCAATGCTATCTCTAAATAATCTTTAACTTTTGTAGATTATTGCCCCTCCCTCCCCCAAAACAATCTGATTTATTGGAGCTTGCAGATGGTCAATAAATAATGTTCTTTCTTTGGATGTTGTGGGTGAGTTTGAGGCTACGGATGGAGCGAGATTGATGGGCTGAATGGTCTTTTGTCACAGTGGAGTTCCGATCGCAGTGCAAATGGGGGGGGGTAGGGCAGGGTGACTGCGAGGGAGTGGGGCAGGGTGCGAGGGAGTGGGGCAGGGTGCGAGGGAGTGGAGCAGGGGGCGAGGGAGTGGGGCAGGGGGCGAGGGAGTGGGGCAGGGGGCGAGGGAGTGGGGCAGGGGGCGAGGGAGTGGGGCAGGGGGGCGAGGGAGTGGAGGAGGCTGGGGGGGAGGGAGTGGAGGAGGCTGGGGGGGGAGTGGAGGAGGCTGGGGGGGAGTGGAGAGGCTGGGGGGGAGGGGAGGGGTGGAGTGGAAGAGGGTGGAGTGGAAGGGGGGAGTGGAGGCTGGGAGGAGGGGAAGAGGGGGGAGTGGAGGCTGGGAGGAGGGGAAGAGGGGGGAGTGGAGGCTGGGAGGAGGGGAAGAGGGGGGAGTGGAGGCTGGGAGGAGGGGAGGAGTGGAGGAGGGGAGGAGTGGGGAGGGAGGAGTTGGGGAGTGGGGTGAGTGGGGCTGGGGGGGCGTGGTGGGGCTGGGGGGGGCGTGGGGCTGGGGGGAGTGGGGCGGGGGGACGTGGGGCTGGGGGGAGTGGGGCGTGGGGCTGGGAGGAGGGGAGTGGGGGGAGGTGGGGCTGGGGGAGTGGGGCAGGGAGGAGTTGGGGAGTGGGAGTGGGGCGTGGTGGGGCTGGGGGGAGTGGGGCGTGGGGCTGGGAGGAGGGGAGGAGTGGGGCTGGGGGGAGGTGGGGCGTGGGACTGGGGGGAGTGGGGCTGGGGGGAGGTGGGGGGAGGTGGGGCTGGGGGGAGTGGGGGGAGGTGGGGCGTGGGGCTGGGGGGAGTGGGGCTGGGGGGAGTGGGGGGAGGTGGGGCTGGGGGGAGTGGGGCTGGGGGGAGGTGGGGGGAGGTGGGGCGTGGGGCTGGGGGGAGTGGGGCGGGGGGACGTGGGGCTGGGGGGAGTGGGGCTGGGGGGGCGTGGGGCTGGGGGGAGTGGGGCTGGGGGGGCGTGGGGCTGGGGGGCGTGGGGCTGGGGGGAGTGGGGCTGGGGGGGGCATGGGGCTGGGGGGGCGTGGGGCTGGGGGGCATGGGGCTAGGGGGGCGTGGGGCTGGGGGGCGTGGGGCTGGGGGGAGTGGGGGGAGGTGGGGCTGGGGGGAGTGGGGGGAGGTGGGGCTGGGGGGAGTGGGGGGAGGTGGGGCTGGGGGGGCGTGGGGCTGGGGGGAGTGGGGGGAGGTGGGGCTGGGGGGGCGTGGGGCTGGGGGGCGTGGAAGGCAGGGGGTGATGTAAATAGGGTATGGGGTCATTACGACATCTGACCCTGATTAAGTTGGTTGTGCTGCTGGCTGGACCTCTGCCCACTAATGACAGTGGACGGGGCTTTGGGACCTGAAGATCACCCCCTTACTCTTCAATTCTCTGAATCTCTGAAACTTCTCAACACCCTCATGACTTTTCCACCATGTGGGGGTGGATGCAGTCTGGTTCTCACCGGGCTTTGCCTTTTTTTATTCATTCTTGGTCTGTGGGCATCGCTGCCCATCCCTAACTGCCATTGAGAAGGTGGCGGTGAGCTTCCAGAGCTGTTAGGGAGGGAGTTCCAGGATTCCAGGGAGGGGAAAGAGTCCCAACTCCCAAAACATCCAATCTCCATCTGTGTGTGCGGGTGTGTGTGTGAGCGTGTGTGCGGGTGTGTGTACATATGCATCAGTACAGGAAATACTCGTGTGTCTGATTATTTATAATGAGGATAAAATATTTTTTACACATTTACAATTATTTTGTCGGGTTCCTGAGGGACGGACGTTTGTGTGCGGGACATTTAATGCGTCCTGGAGATCATTCTGGTCCAAATCCCGTTTCATATTTTAAGTAAAACTATCAGCGGGAACGATTTAATCCGTCGATCCTGTTGCTGTGTAACGGGCAGTGAATCTCCCTCTTCCCCCAGTGCTCGATCCCCCGAGGGCTCGGACATCACCAAGAGCTGCCTTGTACGAGGTCGCTCCACCCGTACGGTGTCCGAAGGTCACTCTTGTTCGTCCAGTGTCCGAAGTCAATCCCGGTGTCCGAGGGTCGCTCTGTTCGTCCGGTGTCCGAGACCACTCCGCCCGGCCAAGGGTCACTCTGTTTGTCCGGTGTCCGAGGTCACTCCTGGTGTCCGAACCACTCTGCCCATCCGGTGTCAGTGGTCACTCCTGGTGTCCGAGGTCACTCCTGGTGTCCGAACCACTCCGCCCATCCGGTGTCAGTGGTCACTCCTGGTGTCCGAGGTCACTCCGGTGTCCGAGGGTCACTTTGTTCGTCCGGTGTCCGAGGTCACTCCCCGCGGCCGGTCACTCCCCGCGGCCGGTCACTCCGGTGTCCGAGGTCACTCCCCGCGGCCGGTCACTCCAGTGTCCGAGGTCACTCCCCGCGGCCGGTCACTCCCCGCGGCCGGTCACTCCGGTGTCCGAGGTCACTCCCGGTGTCTGAGGTCACTCCGGTGTCCGAGGGTCACTTTGTTCGACCGGTGTCCGAGGTCACTCCCCGCGGCCGGTCACTCCCGGTGTCCGAGGTCACTCCCCACGGCCGGTCACTCCCCGCGGCCGGTCACTCCCGGTGTCCGAGGTCCGGTGCGGCATCGTTCTCCCGGTACAGGATGGCCTGGTCCAGGACCTTCAGCAGTTCGGTGCCGTGAAGGAGCCTCGCCCCATGGAGTGGAGCGTTGACCTCACAGTCGATGGGACTCAGTACCGGCAGACCCCCGAGATCGGGCCTCGAGCCCCACTGGCAGCTGGGCAGATCTGGAGGAAGCAAAGCCAGAAGCCCCGTTAAATCTCTGGACAGGCAGTACTTCGGACACCCTGCGTCCTCAGGACCTTTCGACATTCCCAGCACTGCCCACCCACACCTGGAAGGGGCTGCCTCTCAGTTGTGGGGAGGGGGCACAGAACTTAGCCAGGTTTCCCGCTCCTGATCCCTGTCCAGTGACCCACTCCCCACCGCTGCAAAATCCATGTGTGAGTGGGGATCGGAATGGAATGGGGCAGTGAATCCCCATGTGGTCGAATAGTTGAGGCCCCTCTGTGTTGGGGCCTCAACTATTCACAATATTTATTAATGACTTAGATGATGGCATAGAAAGTCATACATACAAATTTGCCGATGACACAAAGATAGGTGACATTGTAGGCAGTGTAGATGGAAGGATAAAATTACAAAAGGATATTGATAGATTAAGTGAATGGGCAAAACTGTGTCAAATGGATTTCAATGTAAGCAAATGTGAGGTCATCCACTTTGGACCTAAAAAGGATAGAACAGGGTACTTTCTAAATGGTAAAAAGCTAAAAACAGTGGCGGTCCAAAGAGACTTGGGGGTCCAGGTACATAGATCATTAAAATGTCATGAACAGGTACAGAAAATAATCAAAAAGGCTAATGGAATGCTGGCCTTTATATCGAGAGGACTAGAATACAAGGGGGTAGAAGTTATGCTGCAGCTGTACAAAGCCCTGGTTAGACCACACCTGGAGCACTGTGAGCAGTTCTGGGCACCACACCTTAGGAAGGATACATTGGCCTTGTGGGGAGTGCAGCGCAGGTTTACCAGAATGATACCCGGACTCCAAGGGTTAAGTTACGAGGAGAGATTACACAAGCTAGGGTTGTATTCCCTGGAATTTAGAAGGTTAAGGGGTGACCTGATCGAAGTTTTCAAGATATTAAGGGGAACAGATAGGGTAGATAGAGAGAAACTATTTCCGCTGGTTGGGGATTCTAGGACTCGGGGGCAGTCTCTAAAAATTAGAGCCAGACCTTTCAGGAGTGAAGTTAGGAAACACTTCTACACACACAGGGTGGTAGAAGTTTGGAACTCTCTTCCGCAAACAGCAATTGATGCTGGATAGGGCCAGTGAATGGAGTTGAGGCAGAAGATCAGCCACGATCTCATTGAATGGCGGAGCAGGCTCGAGGGGCTGAATGGCCTCCTCCTGTTCTTATGTAGCTAACCAACGCTGGCTGCCTGGGTATCTGTGCGAGATACTGGAGGGCGAATGGTGCCTGTGGAGCCTGGCACTCTGGGGACAGTTAGCACCTTCAGGGAGCGGGAGTCAGAGAAAGGGATTGTACTTCCAACAACGGCTGGCCTGAGTTTCTGAGCTCTGGTCCATACCTGTGCTCCAATCCCACAGGCTCGGTTTGTCTCCGGGGCAGCACAGCTCCTCTGTGCTCAATCCGTTCAAAACCTTCAATCTCTTCTGCTGCAAGGGACCCAGACTTTCGGCAGAATGAAGACGGTCCTCACACAGGCACTGAAACACAACATCCAGGCTCAACACAGGCAGGTACAGCACGGGTTAGATACAGAGTAAAGCTCCCTCTACACTGTCCCATCAAACACTCCCAGGGCAGGTACAGCACGGTTTAGATACAGAGTAAAGCTCCCTCTACACTGTCCCATCAAACAGTCCCAGGGCAGGTACAGCACGGGTTAGATACAGAGTAAAGCACCCTCTACACTACCCCATCAAACACTCCCAGGGCAGGTACAGCACAGGTTAGATACAGAGTAAAGCTCCCTCTACACTGTCCCATCAAACACTCCCAGGGCAGGTACAGCACGGGTTAGATACAGAGTAAAGCTCCCTCTACACTGTCCCATCAAACACTCCCAGGGCAGGTACAGCACGGGTTAGATACAGAGTAAAGCTCCCTCTACACTGCCCCATCAAACACTCCCAGGGCAGGTACAGCACGGGTTAGATACAGAGTAAAGCTCCCTCTATACTGCCCCATCAAACACTCCCAGGGCAGGTACAGCACGGGTTAGATACAGAGTAAAGTTCCCTCTACACTACCCCATCAAACACTCCCAGGGCAGGTACAGCACGGGTTAGATACAGAGTAAAGCTCCCGCTACACTGTCCCCATCAAACACTCCCAGGGCAGGTACAGCACGGGTTAGATACAGAGTAAAGCTCCCTCTACACTGTCCCATCAAACACTCCCAGGGCAGGTACAGCACGGGTTAGATACAGAGTAAAGCTCCCTCTACACTGCCCCATCAAACACTCCCAGGGCAGGTACAGCACGGGGTTAGATACAGAGTAAAGCTCCCTCTACACTGTCCCATCAAACACTCCCAGGGCAGGTACAGCACGGGGTTAGATACAGAGTAAAGCTCCCTCTACACTGTCCCATCAAACACTCCCAGGGCAGGTACAGCACGGGTTAGATACAGAGTAAAGCTCCCTCTACACTGCCCCATCAAACACTCCCAGGGCAGGTACAGCACGGGGTTAGATACAGAGTAAAGCTCCCTCTACACTGTCCCATCAAACACTCCCAGGGCAGGTACAGCACGGGTTAGATACAGAGTAAAGCTCCCTCTACACTGTCCTATCAAACTCTTTCCTCCGTTGATTCTGGGCTGTTTCTCACCTGCTGCACCACCCAGTCCCGTCTGAGATACAGGATTAAAGAGGGATTTAATCTGCACTGGTTATGAACCCAGTAATCTGCGGGCAGCACTCTGTGAGTTCAAAGTGCTCTCTCGGTGTTTACCTAACAGTGAAAAAGATGCCGGCAGACCCGCCCTTGTGTCTGTGTAACCACAGGCCGCTCTGAGCTCGCTGGGTGACTCCATCCGCCCCATGAAACCGTGATTCTGGTCCAGGATGTGAATGTGGGGCCTCCTGGCCCCGGAGTGCGGGCACTGCTGAAATCGTTTTTTATTTTTTTTTATTCGTTTTTATGGGATGTGGGCGTTGCTGGCAAGGCCAGCATTTATTACCCATCCCTAATTGCCCTCAAGAAGGTGGTGGTGAGCCGCCTTCTTGAACCGCTGCAGTCCGTGTGGTGAAGGTGCTCCCACAGTGCTGTTAGGGAGGGAGTTCCAGGATTTTGACCCAGCGACGATGAAGGATCGGCGATATATTTACTAAGTCAGGATGGTGTGTGACTTGGAGGGGAACTTGGAGGTGGTGGTGTTCCCATGCGCCTGCTGCCCTTGTCCTTCTAGGTGGAAGAGGTCGTGGGTTTGGGAGGTGCTGCCGAAGAAGCCTTGGCGAGTTGCTGCAGTGCATCTTGTAGATGGTACACACTGCAGCCACGGTGCGCCGGTGGTGGAGGGAATGAATGTTTAAGGTGGTGGATGGGGTGCCAATCAAGCAGGCTGGTTTGTCCTGGATGGTGTCGAGCTTCTTGAGTGTTGTTGGAGCTGCACTCATCCAGGCAAGTGGGGAGTATTCCATCACACTCCTTACTTGTGCCTTGTAGATGGTGGAAAGGCTTTGGGGAGTCAGGAGGTGAGACACTCACTGCAGAATACCCAGCCTCTGAACTGCTCTTGTTGCCACAGTATTTATGTGGCTGGCCCAGTTAAGTTTCTGGTCAATGGTGACCCCCAGGGTGTTGATGGTGGGGGATTTGGCGATGGTAATGCCATTGAATGTCAAGGGGAGGTGGTTAGACTCTCGCTTGTTGAATATAGTTATTGCCTGGCACTTGTGTGGCGCGAATGTTACCTGCCATTTATCAGCCCAAGCTGAACATCGTCCAGGTCTTGTTGCATGCGGGCATGGACTGCTTCATTATCTGAGGAGTTGTGAATGGCGCCGAACACTGTGCAGTCATCAGCGAACATCCCCATTTCTGACCTTATGTTGGAGGGAAGGTCATTGATGAAGCAGCTGAAGATGGTTGGGCCTAGGACACTGCCCTGAGGAACTCCTGCAGCGATGTCCTGGGGCTGTGATGATTGACCTTCAACCACCACAACCATCTTCCTGCGGGAGTTCCCAGCGTGTGGGGCGAGTGAACGGAGGCCTGTGGGGTTGGGAGGGGTGTGTCAGACTCTCCGTCCCCTTTATACCCCCGGTCCTCCCCCTACCCCTGACCAACGGCTGCAGGGGAGTATCTCACCCAGCGGCCATTCAGAATGTCTGAGCCTGGTGGGTGATTACTACTCCTCCATGGGGGGCATCAGAGCGGCCCCAATCCGGCCCTGAGACCACACTCTCCCCGAGTTATGGACACTGGTCAGAAATGGGCACCATCGCCCAAGGTTGAGACCAGTGAGCCCGCGTGTCTCCACTCCCCACCCACGGGTCACCGAGTGACGGACTGGGCGCGGCCTCACCCGCGGGTCACCGAGTGACGGACTGGGCGCGGCCTCACCCGCGGGTCACCGAGTGACGGACTGGGCGCGGCCTCACCCGCGGGTCACCGAGTGACGGACTGGGCGCGGCCTCACCCGCGGGTCACCGAGTGACGGACTGGGCGCGGCCTCACCCGCGGGTCACCGAGTGACGGACTGGGCGCGGCCTCACCCGCGGGTCACCGAGTGACGGACTGGGCGCGGCCTCACCCGCGGGTCACCGAGTGACGGACTGGGCGCGGCCTCACTCTGCAGCGAGGGGCTAATTCCACCCCCACCCCCGACTTACCACCATGAGGTCGCAGGTGAAGTCTGTCTGGTGGCTTCTCTTCATCCCACGCTGGGAGCTCGGGTCCCAAACACTGCCCGGAGAGGACCTGCAGGAGTGATCGCAGCGTTACTGACCGACTGACCACAGACAGCGACATTCCCGCTCAGCGACTCCCCACCCTGGGAGCACCTTGACCACTCGGATTGCAGCCCCTCAAGGAGACGGCTCATCCCCACCTTCCCAGGGCAACGAGGGACAGGCAACAAATGCCGGCCTTGCCAGCGACGCCATCATCCTCAGAATTAATTACGCCCCCTGTGGTCATTGGTGAAGGAGTTGGGGGCTGTGATGGGGTGCAGGGTCCGTGTGACCGGGGTACTGTGATGGGGTGGGCAGGGGGCTGGGCAGTACCTGTCAGCCTCGTGGGTCCCCCGCTGGGGCAGGGTCTGGTGTCCCGGGACAGCTTGCAGCTGCTGATTGTCGATCGAAGCCAGCTGGAAATCTTCATCTTCCATTGGAATAAACGGGGCCAAAGTGTCAAGATCCTGATCGGCAAACGCACCCTGCACACAAAGGAAAACACATCACCCAGACCAGCCATGGAGGGCTGAATGGCCTCCTCCTGTTCCTATTTCCCCAACCTGCTCACCAACAACTCCCTGAGCCTCCCTCACTCCCTTCACCCCTCCTCAGCGCTGATTCCTCGCTGGGACTACAGGTTCCACTGACTCCGACACCCACACAATCTCCCTGAGCGAGCGGCGACGACATGTTCTACCATGAGAGGCATCACGCCTGAGCTCCGTCTGGTCCGTGCCTGGCGACGGGTGATGGTCGCTGGACGCTCTCTCCCTGAGGTCCCGGGTCCTCGGAGCAGGGAATCTCCGGTGCCTCCACGTTACCGGCTCTTCCCGCGGGCCATGCGACAACAGCGCGGAGAACAAAACGAGGAAAAATGCAAAGGCTCACTGACGCCGAATTTTTTCAGTCGATCAGTCGCCCCCCAGAGGTGCTGAGTCTCACTGGGGTGCCAGATCCTCGGGCAAAGTCTCGCCCAAGCCCTCGCAGGATGTTCGGCCATGGAGTGCAGCACCACCAACATACAACCCGTCCAACAGTCTCACACACGGAGACTGTCCGATCACTGGGCGCTGGGCATGAGCAGCGACTCCAGGTCCCAGGGGTGCTGAGGCCAAACCCGGTGATGTCACCACATCCCCTCCCCACTTGAGATGAGCTAACTCAACGATTGAAAGCTTTGACTTACCCCAGTGAGGGCACCACTGACGGGTGCTGAGAATGAGGAGTGAGGGCCGAGGGTCAGGCCAGCCTCACTCCC
>JASTWF010001994.1:0-45498 GCA_030390025.1 Squalus acanthias | reverse complement strand
GTGAGCCTGTATCTCTCTCAGTGTCCACACTGTGTGAGCCTGTATCTCTGTCAGTGTCCACACTGTGTGAGCCTGTATCTCTGTCAGTGTCCACACTGTGTGAGCCTGTATCTCTGTCAGTGTCCACACTGTGTGAGCCTGTATCTCTGTCAGTGTCCACACTGTGTGAGCCTGTATCTCTCCCAGTGTCCACACTGTGTGAGCCTGTATCTCTCTCAGTGTCCACACTGTGTGAGCCTGTATCTCTCCCAGTGTCCACACTGTGTGAGCCTGTATCTCTCTCAGTGTCCACACTGTGTGAGCCTGTATCTCTGTCAGTGTCCACACTGTGTGAGCCTGTATCTCTCCCAGTGTCCACCACTTGTGTGAGCCTGTATCTCTGTCAGTGTCCACACTGTGCATGAGCCTAGATCTCTGTCAGTGTCCACACTTTGTGAGCCTGTATCTCTGTCAGGTGTCCCACACTGTGTGAGCCTGTATCTCTCCAGTGACCCACCACAGTGTGATCCTGTATCCCTCCTCAGTGTCCACCACTGTGAGAGCCTGTATCCTCAGTCCCAGTGTCACCGCTGTGTGAGGCCAGTATCTCTGTCAATTGTCCGCCAACTGTGTGAGCCTGTATCTCTGTCAGTGTCCACACTGTGTGAGCCTCTGTATACTCTGTCAAGTGTCCAGACTGTGTGAGACTGTCACTCTCCCAATTGTCCACACTGTGTGAGCCTGTGTCTCTCCCCAGTGTCCACACTGTTGAGTCTGTATCTCTCCCAGTGTCCACCACTGTGTGCAGCCCTGTATCTCTGTCCAGTGTCACAACTGTGTGAGCCTGTATCTCTCCCAGTGGTCCACCACTGTGTGAGCCTGTATCTATACCAGTGTCCCACCTGTGTGAGCTGTATCTCTGTCAGTGTCCACCCACTGTGTGAGCCTGTTCTCTTCTCCCCAGTGTCCACACTGTGTGAGCCTGTATCTCTGTCAGTGTCCACACTGTGTGAGCCTGTATCTCTCTCAGTGTCCACACTGTGTGAGCCTGTATCTCTGTCAGTGTCCACACTGTGTGAGCCTGTATCTCTCCCAGTGTCCACACTGTGTAAGCCTGTATCTCTTCCAGTGTCCACACTGTGTGAGCCTGTATCTCTGTCAGTGTCCACACTGTGTGAGCCTGTATCTCTGTCAGTGTCCACACTGTGTGAGCCTGTATCTCTCCCAGTGTCCACACTGTGTGAGCCTGTATCTCTCCCAGTGTCCACACTGTGTGAGCCTGTATCTCTCTCAGTGTCCACACTGTGTGAGCCTGTATCTCTGTCAGTGTCCACACTGTGTGAGCCTGTATCTCTCTCAGTGTCCACACTGTGTGAGCCTGTATCTCTGTCAGTGTCCACACTGTGTGAGCCTGTATCTCTGTCAGTGTCCACACTGTGTGAGCCTGTATCTCTCCCAGTGTCCACACTGTGTGAGCCTGTATCTCTGTCAGTGTCCACACTGTGTGAGCCTGTATCTCTCTCAGTGTCCACACTGTGTGAGCCTGTATCTCTGTCAGTGTCCACACTGTGTGAGCCTGTATCTCTCCCAGTGTCCACACTGTGTGAGCCTGTATCTCTCCCAGTGTCCACACTGTGTGAGCCTGTATCTCTCCCAGTGTCCACACTGTGTGAGCCTGTATCTCTGTCAGTGTCCACACTGTGTGAGCCTGTATCTCTCCCAGTGTCCACACTGTGTGAGCCTGTATCTCTCCAGTGTCCACACTGTGTGAGCCTGTATCTCTGTCAGTGTCCACACTGTGTGAGCCTGTATCTCTCCCAGTGTCCACACTGTGTGAGCCTGTATCTCTGTCAGTGTCCACACTGTGTGAGCCTGTATCTCTCTCAGTGTCCACACTGTGTGAGCCTGTATCTCTCCCAGTGTCCACACTGTGTGAGCCTGTATCTCTGTCAGTGTCCACACTGTGTGAGCCTGTATCTCTGTCAGTGTCCACACTGTGTGAGGCCTGTATCTCTGTCCCAGTGTCCCACTGTGTGAGCCTGTATCTCTCTCAGTGTCCACACTGTGTGAGCCTGTATCTCTCTCAGTGTCCACACTGTGTGAGCCTGTATCTCTGTCAGTGTCCACACTGTGTGACTGTATCTCTGTCAGTGTCCACACTGTGTGAGCTGTTTCTCTGTCAGTGTCCACACTGTGTGAGCCTGTATCTCTGTCAGTGTCCACACTGTGTGAGCCTGTATCTCTCGTCAGTGTCCACACTGTGTGAGCCTGTATCTCTGTCAGTGTCCACACTGTGTGAGCCTGTATCTCTCCCAGTGTCCACTACTGTGTGAGCCTGTATCTCTTCAGTGTCCACACTGTGAGCCTGTATCTCTGTCAGTGTCCACACTGTGTGAGCCTGTATCTCTGTCTAGTGTCCACACTGTGTGAGCCTGTATCTCTCCAGTGTCCACACTGTGTGAGCCTGTATCTCTCTCAGTGTCCACACTGTGTGAGCCTGTATCTCTCCCAGTGTCCACACTGTGTGAGCCTGTATCTCTGTCAGTGTCCACACTGTGTGAGCCTGTATCTCTGTCAGTGTCCACACTGTGTGAGCCTGTATCTCTCCCAGTGTCCACACTGTGTGAGCCTGTATCTCTCCCAGTGTCCACACTGTGTGAGCCTGTATCTCTCCAGTGTCCACACTGTGTGAGCCTGTATCTCTCTCCAGTGTCCACACTGTGTGAGCCTGTATCTCTCTCAGTGTCCACACTGTGTGAGCCTGTATCTCTGTCAGTGTCCACACTGTGTGAGCCTGTATCTCTGTCAGTGTCCACACTGTGTGAGCCTGTATCTCTCCCAGTGTCCACACTGTGTGAGCCTGTATCTCTGTCAGTGTCCACACTGTGTGAGCCTGTATCTCTCCCAGTGTCCACACTGTGTGAGCCTGTATCTCTTCAGTGTCCACACTGTGTGAGCCTGTATCTCTGTCAGCGTCCACACTGTGTGAACCTGTATCTCTCCCAGTGTCCAGACTGTGTGAACCTGTATCTCTCCCAGTGTCCACACTGTGTGAGCCTGTATCTCTGTCTGTGTCCACATTGTGTGAGCCTGTATCTCTCCCAGTGTCCACACTGTGTGAGCCTGTTTCTCTCCCAGTTTCCACACTGTGTGAGCCTGTATCTCTGTCAGTGTCCACACTGTGTGAGCCTGTATCTCTCTCAGTGTCCACACTGTGTGAGCCTGTATCTCTGTCAGTGTCCACACTGTATGAGCCTGTATCTCTGTCAGTGTCCACACTGTGTGAGCCTGTATCTCTCCCAGTGTCCACAATGTGTGAGCCTGTATCTCTTTCAGTGTCCACACTGTGTGAGCCTGTATCTCTGTCAGCGTCCACACTGTGTGAGCCTGTATCTCTCCCAGTGTCCACACTGTGTGAGCCTGTATCTCTCCCATTGTCCACACTGTGTGAGCCTGTATCTCTGTCAGTGTCCACACTGTGTTAGCCTGTATCTCTGTCAGTGTCCACACTGTGTGAGCCTGTATCTCTCCCAGTGTCCACACTGTGTGAGCCTGTATCGCTCCCAGTGTCCACACTGTGTGAGCCTGTATCTCTCTCAGTGTCCACATTGTGTGAGCCTGTATCTCTCTCAGTGTCCACACTTTGTGAGCCTGTATCTCTGTCAGTGTTCACACTGTGTGAGCCTGTATCTCTCCCAGTGTCCACACTGTGTGAGCATGTATCTCTCTCATTGTCCACACTGTGTGAGCCTGTATCTCTGTCTGTGTCCACACTGTGTGAGCCTGTATCTCTCTCAGTGTCCAGACTGTGTGAGCCTATATCTCTCCCATTGTCCACACTGTGTGAGCCTGTATCTCTGTCAGTGTCCACACTTTTTGAGCCTGTATCTCTCTCAGTGTCCACAATGTGTGAGCCTGTATCTCTGTCAGTGTCCACACTGTGTGAGCCTGTATCTCTCTCAGTGTCCAGACTGTGTGAGCCTGTATCTCTCCCAGTGTCCACACTGTGTGAGCCTGTATCTCTGTCAGTGTCCACACTGTGTGAGCCTGTATCTCTCTCAGTGTCCACACTGTGTGAGCCTGTATCTCTGTCAGTGTCCACACTGTGTGAGCCTGTATCTCTGTCAGTGTCCACACTGTGTGAGCCTGTATCTCTGTCAGTGTCCACACTGTGTGAGCCTGTATCTCTCCCAGTGTCCACACTGTGTGAGCCTGTATCTCTCCCAGTGTCCACACTGTGTGAGCCTGTATCTCTGTCAGTGTCCACACTGTGTGAGCCTGTATCTCTGTCAGTGTCCACACTGTGTGAGCCTGTATCTCTGTCAGTGTCCACACTGTGTGAGCCTGTATCTCTGTCAGTGTCCACACTGTGTGAGCCTGTATCTCTCTCAGTGTCCACACTGTGTGAGCCTGTATCTCTCCCAGTGTCCACACTGTGTGAGCCTGTATCTCTGTCAGTGTCCACACTGTGTGAGCCTGTATCTCTGTCAGTGTCCACACTGTGTGAGCCTGTATCTCTGTCAGTGTCCACACTGTGTGAGCCTGTATCTCTGTCAGTGTCCACACTGTGTGAGCCTGTATCTCTGTCAGTGTCCACACTGTGTGAGCCTGTATCTCTCCCAGTGTCCACACTGTGTGAGCCTGTATCTCTGTCAGTGTCCACACTGTGTGAGCCTGTATCTCTGTCAGTGTCCACACTGTGTGAGCCTGTATCTCTGTCAGTGTCCACACTGTGTGAGCCTGTATCTCTGTCAGTGTCCACACTGTGTGAGCCTGTATCTCTCCCAGTGTCCACACTGTGTGAGCCTGTATCTCTCCCAGTGTCCACACTGTGTGAGCCTGTATCTCTCTCAGTGTCCACACTGTGTGAGCCTGTATCTCTCCCAGTGTCCACACTGTGTGAGCCTGTATCTCTGTCAGTGTCCACACTGTGTGAGCCTGTATCTCTCCCAGTGTCCACACTGTGTGAGCCTGTATCTCTCTCAGTGTCCACACTGTGTAATCCTGTATCTCTGTCAGTGTTCACGCTGTGTGAGCCTGTATCTCTCCCAGTGTCCACACTGTGTGAGCCTGTATCTCTGTCAGTGTCCACACTGTGTGAGCCTGTATCTCTGTCAGTGTCCACACTGTGTGAGCCCTGTATCTCTGTCAGTGTCCACACTGTGTGAGCCTGTATCTCTCCCAGTGTCCACACTGTGTGAGCCTGTATCTCTCTCAGTGTCCACACTGTGTGAGCCTGTATCTCTCCAGTGTCCACACTGTGTGAGCCTGTATCTCTCTCAGTGTCCACACTGTGTGAGCCTGTATCTCTCCCAGTGTCCACACTGTGTGAGCCTGTATCTCTCTCAGTGTCCACACTGTGTGAGCCTGTATCTCTCCCAGTGTCCACACTGTGTGAGCCTGTATCTCTGTCAGTGTCCACACTGTGTGAGCCTGTATCTCTGTCAGTGTCCACACTGTGTGAGCCTGTATCTCTCCCAGTGTCCACACTGTGTGAGCCTGTATCTCTGTCAGTGTCCACACTGTGTGAGCCTGTATCTCTCCAGTGTCCACACTGTGTGAGCCTGTATCTCTTTCAGTGTCCACACTGTGTGAGCCTGTATCTCTGTCAGTGTCCACACTGTGTGAGCCTGTATCTCTCCCAGTGTCCACACTGTGTGAGCCTGTATCTCTCCAGTGTCCACACTGTGTGAGCCTGTATCTCTGTCAGTGTCCACACTGTGTGAGCCTGTATCTCTGTCAGTGTCCACACTGTGTGAGCCTGTATCTCGTCAGTGTCCACACTGTGTGAGCCTGTATCTCTGTCAGTGTCCACACTGTGTGAGCCTGTATCTCTGTCAGTGTCCACACTGTGTGAGCCTGTATCTCTCTCAGTGTCCACACTGTGTGAGCCTGTATCTCTCCAGTGTCCACACTGTGTGAGCCTGTATCTCTCCAGTGTCCACACTGTGTGAGCCTGTATCTCTCTCAGTGTCCACACTGTGTGAGCCTGTATCTCTGTCAGTGTCCCACACTGTGTGAGCCTGTATCTCTCCCAGTGTCCACACTGTGTGAGCCTGTATCTCTCCAGTGTCCACACTGTGTGAGCCTGTATCTCTGTCAGTGTCCACACTGTGTGAGCCTGTATCTCTCCCAGTGTCCACACTGTGTGAGCCTGTATCTCTCCCAGTGTCCACACTGTGTGAGCCTGTATCTCTCTCAGTGTCCACACTGTGTGAGCCTGTATCTCTTCAGTGTCCACACTGTGTGAGCCTGTATCTCTGTCAGTGTCCACACTGTGTGAGCCTGTATCTCTCCAGTGTCCACACTGTGTGAGCCTGTATCTCTCCAGTGTCCACACTGTGTGAGCCTGTATCTCTGTCAGTGTCCACACTGTGTGAGCCTGTATCTCTCCAGTGTCCACACTGTGTGAGCCTGTATCTCTGTCAGTGTCCACACTGTGTGAGCCTGTATCTCTCTCAGTGTCCACACTGTGTGAGCCTGTATCTCTCCAGTGTCCACACTGTGTGAGCCTGTATCTCTGTCAGTGTCCACACTGTGTGAGCCTGTATCTCTCTCAGTGTCCACACTGTGTGAGCCTGTATCTCTCAGTGTCCACACTGTGTGAGCCTGTATCTCTGTCAGTGTCCACACTGTGTGAGCCTGTATCTCTCAGTGTCCACACTGTGTGAGCCTGTATCTCTGTCAGTGTCCACACTGTGTGAGCCTGTAGTCTCTTTCAGTGGTCCACACTGTGTGAGCCTGTATCTCTGTCAGTGTCCACACTGTGTGAGCCTGTATCTCTCCAGTGTCCACACTGTGTGAGCCTGTATCTCTCCAGTGTCCACACTGTGTGAGCCTGTATCTCTGTCAGTGTCCACACTGTGTGAGCCTGTATCTCTGTCAGTGTCCACACTGTGTGAGCCTGTATCTCTCCCAGTGTCCACACTGTGTGAGCCTGTATCTCTCCCAGTGTCCACACTGTGTGAGCCTGTATCTCTCCAGTGTCCACACTGTGTGAGCCTGTATCTCTCTCAGTGTCCACACTGTGTGAGCCTGTATCTCTGTCAGTGTCCACACTGTGTGAGCCTGTATCTCTCTCAGTGTCCCACACTGTGTGAGCCTGTATCTCTGTCAGTGTCCACACTGTGTGAGCCTGTATCTCTGTCTGTGTCCACACTGTGTGAGCCTGTATCTCTGTCAGTGTCCATACTGTGTGAGCCTGTATCTCTCACAGTGTCCACACTGTGTGAGCCTGTATCTCTCCCAGTGTCCACACTGTGTGAGCCTGTATCTCTGTCAGTGTCCACACTGTGTGAGCCTGTATCTCTGTCAGTGTCCACACTGTGTGAGCCTGTATCTCTGTCAGTGTCCACACTGTGTGAGCCTGTATCTCTGTCAGTGTCCACACTGTGTGAGCCTGTATCTCTCTCAGTGTCCACACTGTGTGAGCCTGTATCTCTCCCAGTGTCCACACTGTGTGAGCCTGTATCTCTGTCAGTGTCCACACTGTGTGAGCCTGTATCTCTGTCAGTGTCCACACTGTGTGAGCCTGTATCTCTGTCAGTATCCGCACTGTGTGAGCCTGTATCTCTGTCAGTGTCCACACTGTGTGAGCCTGTATCTCTGTCAGTGTCCACACTGTGTGAGCCTGTATCTCTCCCAGTGTCCACACTGTGTGAGCCTGTATCTCTGTCAGTGTCCACACTGTGTGAGCCTGTATCTCTGTCAGTGTCCACACTGTGTGAGCCTGTATCTCTGTCAGTGTCCACACTGTGTGAGCCTGTATCTCTGTCAGTGTCCACACTTTGTGAGCCTGTATCTCTCCCAGAGTGCACACTGTGTGAGCCTGTATCTCTCCCAGTGTCCACACTGTGTGAGCCTGTATCTCTCCCAGTGTCCACACTGTGTGAGCCTGTATCTCTCTCAGTGTCCACACTGTGTGAGCCTGTATCTCTCCCAGTGTCCACACTGTGTGAGCCTGTATCTCTGTCAGTGTCCACACTGTGTGAGCCTGTATCTCTCCCAGTGTCCACACTGTGTGAGCCTGTATCTCTCTCAGTGTCCACACTGTGTGAGCCTGTATCTCTGTCAGTGTCCACACTGTGTGAGCCTGTATCTCTCCCAGTGTCCACACTGTGTGAGCCTGTATCTCTGTCAGTGTCCACACTGTGTGAGCCTGTATCTCTGTCAGTGTCCACACTGTGTGAGCCTGTATCTCTGTCAGTGTCCACACTGTGTGAGCCTGTATCTCTCCCAGTGTCCACACTGTGTGAGCCTGTATCTCTCCCAGTGTCCACACTGTGTGAGCCTGTATCTCTCCCAGTGTCCACACTGTGTGAGCCTGTATCTCTCCCAGTGTCCACACTGTGTGAGCCTGTATCTCTCCCAGTGTCCACACTGTGTGAGCCTGTATCTCTCCCAGTGTCCACACTGTGTGAGCCTGTATCTCTCTCAGTGTCCACACTGTGTGAGCCTGTATCTCTGTCAGTGTCCACACTGTGTGAGCCTGTATCTCTGTCAGTGTCCACACTGTGTGAGCCTGTATCTCTCCCAGTGTCCACACTGTGTGAGCCTGTATCTCTGTCAGTGTCCACACTGTGTGAGCCTGTATCTCTCCCAGTGTCCACACTGTGTGAGCCTGTATCTCTTTCAGTGTCCACACTGTGTGAGCCTGTATCTCTGTCAGTGTCCACACTGTGTGAGCCTGTATCTCTCCCAGTGTCCACACTGTGTGAGCCTGTATCTCTCCCAGTGTCCACACTGTGTGAGCCTGTATCTCTGTCAGTGTCCACACTGTGTGAGCCTGTATCTCTCCCAGTGTCCACACTGTGTGAGCCTGTATCTCTCCCAGTGTCCACACTGTGTGAGCCTGTATCTCTCCCAGTGTCCACACTGTGTGAGCCTGTATCTCTCCCAGTGTCCACACTGTGTGAGCCTGTATCTCTCCCAGTGTCCACACTGTGTGAGCCTGTATCTCTGTCAGTGTCCACACTGTGTGAGCCTGTATCTCTGTCAGTGTCCACACTGTATGAGCCTGTATCTCTGTCAGTGTCCACACTGTGTGAGCCTGTATCTCTCAGTGTCCACACTGTGTGAGCCTGTATCTCTCCCAGTGTCCACACTGTGTGAGCCTGTATCTCTGTCAGTGTCCACACTGTGTGAGCCTGTATCTCTCCAGTGTCCACACTGTGTGAGCCTGTATCTCTCCAGTGTCCACACTGTGTGAGCCTGTATCTCTGTCAGTGTCCACACTGTGTGAGCCTGTATCTCTTCAGTGTCCACACTGTGTGAGCCTGTATCTCTCCCAGTGTCCACACTGTGTGAGCCTGTATCTCTCTCAGTGTCCACACTGTGTGAGCCTGTATCTCTGTCAGTGTCCACACTGTGTGAGCCTGTATCTCTGTCAGTGTCCACACTGTGTGAGCCTGTATCTCTGTCAGTGTCACACTGTGTGAGCCTGTATCTCTGTCAGTGTCCACACTGTGTGAGCCTGTATCTCTCTCAGTGTCCACACTGTGTGAGCCTGTATCTCTCCCAGAGTCCACACTGTGTGAGCCTGTATCTCTCCCAGTGTCCACACTGGTGAGCCTGTATCTCTCAGTGTCCACACTTTGTGAGCCTGTATCTCTGTCAGTGTCCACACTGTGGAGCCTGTATCTCTGTCAGTGTCCACACTGTGTGAGCTGTATCTCTCTCAGTGTCCACACTGTGTGAGCCTGTATCTATCCCAGTGTCCACACTGTGTGAGCCTGTATCTCTCCCAGTGTCACACTGTGTGAGCTGTATCTCTGTCAGTGTCCACACTGTTTGAGCCTGTATCTCTCTCAGTGTCCACACTGTGTGAGCCTGTATCTCTCTCAGTGTCCACACTGTGTGAGCCTGTATCTCTGTCAGTGTCACACTGTGTGAGCCTGTATCTCTGTCAGTGTCCACACTGTGTGAGCTGTATCTCTACCAGTGTCCAACACTGTGTGAGCCTGTATCTCTCCCAGTGTCCACACTGTGTGAGCCTGTATCTCTCCCTAGTGTCCACCACTGTAGTGAGCCTGTATCTCTGTCAGTGTCCACACTGTGTGAGCCTGTATCTCTCGTCAGTGTCCACACTGTGTGAGCCTGTATCTCTCCCAGTGTCCACACTGTGTGAGCCTGTATCTCTACCAGTGTCCACACTGTGTGAGCCTGTATCTCTTCAGTGTCCACACTGTGTGAGCCTGTATCTCTTCCAGTGTCCACACTGTGTGAGCCTGTATCTCTGTCAGTGTCCACACTGTGTGAGCCTGTATCTCTCCCAGTGTCCACACTGTGTGAGCCTGT
Organism: Squalus acanthias; assembly: GCA_030390025.1. Classification (NCBI taxonomy): domain Eukaryota; kingdom Metazoa; phylum Chordata; class Chondrichthyes; order Squaliformes; family Squalidae; genus Squalus; species Squalus acanthias. The sequence continues at coordinate 35,223 of JASTWF010001994.1, read as the reverse complement.
ATCTCTCTCAGTGTCCACACTGTGTGAGCCTGTATCTCTCCCAGTGTCCACACTGTGTGAGCCTGTATCTCTCTCAGTGTCCACACTGTGTGAGCCTGTATCTCTCCCAGTGTCCCACACTGTGTGAGCCTGTATCTCTCTCAGTGTCCACACTGTGTGAGCCTGTATCTCTCCCAGTGTCCACACTGTGTGAGCCTGTATCTCTGTCAGTGTCCACACTGTGTGAGCCTGTATCTCTGTCAGTGTCCACACTGTGTGAGCCTGTATCTCTCCAGTGTCCACACTGTGTGAGCCTGTATCTCTTCAGTGTCCACACTGTGTGAGCCTGTATCTCTGTCAGTGTCCACACTGTGTGAGCCTGTATCTCTCCCAGTGTCCACACTGTGTGAGCCTGTATCTCTCCCAGTGTCCACACTGGGTGTTTGGTGAGCCTGTATCTCTGTCAGTGTCCACACTGTGTGAGCCTGTATCTCTCCAGTGTCCACACTGTGTGAGCCTGTATCTCTGTCAGTGTCCACACTGTGTGAGCCTGTATCTCTCCAGTGTCCACACTGTGTGAGCCTGTATCTCTCCCAGTGTCCACACTGTGTGAGCCTGTATCTCTGTCTGTGTCCCACACTGTGTGAGCCTGTATCTCTTCAGTGTCCACACTGTTGTGAGCCTGTATCTCTGTCAGTGTCCACACTGTGATGAGCCTGTATCTCTCAGTGTCCACACTGTGTGGAGCCTGTATCTCTCCCAGTGTCCACACTGTGTGACCTGTATCTCTCCGAGTGTCCACACTGTGTGAGCCTGTATCTCTCTCAGTGTCCACACTGTGTGAGCCTGTATCTCTTCCAGTGTCCACACTGTGTGAGCCTGTATCTCTGTCAGTGTCCACACTGTTTGAGCCTGTATCTCTCCCATGTCCACACTGTGTGAGCCTGTATCTCTCTCAGTGTCCACACTGTGTGAGCCTGTATCTCTGTCAGTGTCCACACTGTGTGAGCCTGTATCTCTCCAGTGTCCACACTGTGTGAGCCTGTATCTCTCTGTCCAGTGTCACCACACTGTGTGAGCCTGTATCTCTGTCAGTGTCCACACTGTGTGAGCCTGTATCTCTGCAGGGTCCACACTGTGTGAGCCTGTATCTCTCCCAGTGTCCACACTGTGTGAGCCTGTATCTCTCCCAGTGTCCACACTGTGTGAGCCTGTATCTCTCCCAGTGTCCACACTGTGTGAGCCTGTATCTCTGTCAGTGTCCACACTGTGTGAGCCTGTATCTCTCCCAGTGTCCACACTGTGTGAGCCTGTATCTCTGTCAGTGTCCACACTGTGTGAGCCTGTATCTCTCTCAGTGTCCACACTGTGTGAGCCTGTATCTCTCCCAGTGTCCACACTGTGTGAGCCTGTATCTCTGTCAGTGTCCACACTGTGTGAGCCTGTATCTCTCTCAGTGTCCACACTGTGTGAGCCTGTATCTCTCCCAGTGTCCACACTGTGTGAGCCTGTATCTCTGTCAGTGTCCACACTGTGTGAGCCTGTATCTCTGTCAGTGTCCACACTGTGTGAGCCTGTATCTCTGTCAGTGTCCACACTGTGTGAGCCTGTATCTCTCCCAGTGTCCACACTGTGTGAGCCTGTATCTCTCCCAGTGTCCACACTGTGTGAGCCTGTATCTCTCCCAGTGTCCACACTGTGTGAGCCTGTATCTCTTTCAGTGTCCACACTGTGTGAGCCTGTATCTCTCCCAGTGTCCACACTGTGTGAGCCTGTATCTCTGTCAGTGTCCACACTGTGTGAGCCTGTATCTCTCCCAGTGTCCACACTGTGTGAGCCTGTATCTCTCCCAGTGTCCACACTGTGTGAGCCTGTATCTCTCCCAGTGTCCACACTGTGTGAGCCTGTATCTCTTTCAGTGTCCACACTGTGTGAGCCTGTATCTCTGTCAGTGTCCACACTGTGTGAGCCTGTATCTCTGTCAGTGTCCACACTGTGTGAGCCTGTATCTCTCTCAGTGTCCACACTGTGTGAGCCTGTATCTCTGTCAGTGTCCACACTGTGTGAGCCTGTATCTCTGTCAGTGTCCACACTGTGTGAGCCTGTATCTCTCCCAGTGTCCACACTGTGTGAGCCTGTATCTCTCTCAGTGTCCACACTGTGTGAGCCTGTATCTCTCCCAGTGTCCACACTGTGTGAGCCTGTATCTCTGTCAGTGTCCACACTGTGTGAGCCTGTATCTCTGTCAGTGTCCACACTGTGTGAGCCTGTATCTCTCCCAGTGTCCACACTGTGTGAGCCTGTATCTCTGTCAGTGTCCACACTGTGTGAGCCTGTATCTCTCCCAGTGTCCACACTGTGTGAGCCTGTATCTCTCTCAGTGTCCACACTGTGTGAGCCTGTATCTCTGTCAGTGTCCACACTGTGTGAGCCTGTATCTCTGTCAGTGTCCACACTGTGTGAGCCTGTATCTCTGTCAGTGTCCACACTGTGTGAGCCTGTATCTCTGTCAGTGTCCACACTGTGTGAGCCTGTATCTCTCCCAGTGTCCACACTGTGTGAGCCTGTATCTCTTTCAGTGTCCACACTGTGTGAGCCTGTATCTCTCCCAGTGTCCACACTGTGTGAGCCTGTATCTCTGTCAGTGTCCACACTGTGTGAGCCTGTATCTCTGTCCTGTGTCCACACTGTGTGAGGCCTGTATCTCTGTCATGTCCACTACTGTGTGAGCCTGTATCTCTCCAGTGTCCACACTGTGTGAGCCTGTATCTCTCTCAGTGTCCACACTGTGTGAGCCTGTATCTCTGTCCAGGTCCACACTGTGTGAGCCTGTATCTCTGTCAGTGTCCACACTGTGTGAGCCGTATCTCTGTCAGTGTCCACACTGTGTGAGCCTGTATCTCTGTCAGTGTCCACACTGTGTGAGCCTGGTATCTCTCCAGTGTCCACACTGTGTGAGCCTGTATCTCTTTCAGTGTCCACACTGTGTGAGCCTGTATCTCTGTCAGTGTCCACACTGTGTGAGCCTGTATCTCTCGCCAGTGTCCACACTGTGTGAGCCTGTATCTCTGTCAGTGTCCACACTGTGTGAGCCTGTATCTCTGTCAGTGTCCACACTGTGTGAGCCTGTATCTCTGTCAGTGTCCACACTGTGTGAGCCTGTACTCTCCCAGTGTCCACACTGTGTGAGCCTGTATCTCTGCTCAGTGTCCACACTGTGTGAGCCTGTATCTCTGTCCAGTGTCCACACTGTGTGAGCCTGTATCTCTGTCAGTGTCCACACTGTGTGAGCCTGTATCTCTGTCAGTGTCCACACTGTGTGAGCCTGTATCTCTCCAGTGTCCACACGTGTGAGCCTGTATCTCTGTCAGTGTCCACACTGTGTGAGCCTGTATCTCTCCCAGTGTCCACACTGTGTGAGCCTGTATCTCTCTCAGTGTCCACACTGTGTGAGCCTGTATCTCTGTCAGTGTCCACACTGTGTGAGCCTGTATCTCTGTCAGTGTCCACACTGTGTGAGCCTGTATCTCTGTCAGTGTCCACACTGTGTGAGCCTGTATCTCTGTCAGTGTCCACACTGTGTGAGCCTGTATCTCTCCCAGTGTCCACACTGTGTGAGCCTGTATCTCTCTCAGTGTCCACACTGTGTGAGCCTGTATCTCTCCCAGTGTCCACACTGTGTGAGCCTGTATCTCTCTCAGTGTCCACACTGTGTGAGCCTGTATCTCTGTCAGTGTCCACACTGTGTGAGCCTGTATCTCTCCCAGTGTCCACACTGTGTGAGCCTGTATCTCTGTCAGTGTCCACACTGTGTGAGCCTGTATCTCTGTCAGTGTCCACACTGTGTGAGCCTGTATCTCTCCCAGTGTCCACACTGTGTGAGCCTGTATCTCTGTCAGTGTCCACACTGTGTGAGCCTGTATCTCTCCCAGTGTCCACACTGTGTGAGCCTGTATCTCTGTCAGTGTCCACACTGTGTGAGCCTGTATCTCTGTCAGTGTCCACACTGTGTGAGCCTGTATCTCTCCCAGTGTCCACACTGTGTGAGCCTGTATCTCTCTCAGTGTCCACACTGTGTGAGCCTGTATCTCTCCCATTGTCCACACTGTGTGAGCCTGTATCTCTGTCAGTGTCCACACTGTGTGAGCCTGTATCTCTCTCAGTGTCCACACTGTGTGAGCCTGTATCGCACTGTGTGTCCACACTTTGTGAGCCTGTATCTCTCTCAGTGTCCACACTGTGTGAGCCTGTATCTCTCCCATTGTCAACACTGTGTGAGCCTGTATCTCTGTCAGTGTCCACACTGTGTGAGCCTGTATCTCTCTCAGTGTCCACACTGTGTGAGCCTGTATCTCTCCCAGTGTCCACACTGTGTGAGCCTGTATCTCTGTCAGTGTCCACACTGTGTGAGCCTGTATCTCTCTCAGTGTCCACACTGTGTGAGCCTGTATCTCTCCAGTGTCCACACTGTGTGAGCCTGTATCTCTGTCAGTGTCCACACTGTGTGAGCCTGTATCTCTCCAGTGTCCACACTGTGTGAGCCTGTATCTCTGTCAGTGTCCACACTGTGTGAGCCTGTATCTCTGTCAGTGTCCACACTGTGTGAGCCTGTATCTCTCCCAGTGTCCACACTGTGTGAGCCTGTATCTCTGTCAGTGTCCACACTGTGTGAGCCTGTATCTCTCTCAGTGTCCACACTGTGTGAGCCTGTATCTCTGTCAGTGTCCACACTGTGTGAGCCTGTATCTCTCAGTGTCCACACTGTGTGAGCCTGTATCTCTCTCAGTGTCCACACTGTGTGAGCCTGTATCTCTCCAGTGTCCACACTGTGTGAGCCTGTATCTTCTCAGTGTCCACACTGTGTGAGCCTGTATCTCTCCCAGTGTCCACACTGTGTGAGCCTGTATCTCTGTCAGTGTCCACACTGTGTGAGCCTGTATCTCTCCCAGTGTCCACACTGTGTGAGCCTGTATCTCTGTCAGTGTCCACACTGTGTGAGCCTGTATCTCTCCCAGTGTCCACACTGTGTGAGCCTGTATCTCTGTCAGTGTCCACACTGTGTGAGCCTGTATCTCTGTCAGTGTCCACACTGTGTGAGCCTGTATCTCTGTCAGTGTCCACACTGTGTGAGCCTGTATCTCTCCCAGTGTCCACACTGTGTGAGCCTGTATCTCCGTCAGTGTCCACACTGTGTGAGCCTGTATCTCTCCCAGTGTCCACACTGTGTGAGCCTGTATCTCTGTCAGTGTCCACACTGTGTGAGCCTGTATCTCTCCCAGTGTCCACACTGTGTGAGCCTGTATCTCTGTCAGTGTCCACACTGTGTGAGCCTGTATCTCTCCCAGTGTCCACACTGTGTGAGCCTGTATCTCTGTCAGTGTCCACACTGTGTGAGCCTGTATCTCTGTCAGTGTCCACACTGTGTGAGCCTGTATCTCTCTCAGTGTCCACACTGTGTGAGCCTGTATCTCTGTCAGTGTCCACACTGTGTGAGCCTGTATCTCTGTCAGTGTCCACACTGTGTGAGCCTGTATCTCTTCCCAGTGTCCACACTGTGTGAGCCTGTATCTCTCCCAGTGTCCACACTGTGTGAGCCTGTATCTCTCCCAGTGTCCACACTGTGTGAGCCTGTATCTCCCAGTCACACTTGTGCCGGTATCGCTCCTTGACATCTGTGTGAGCCGGTATCTCTCTCAGTGTCCACACTGTGTGAGCCTGTATCTCTCCCAGTGTCCACACTGTAGTGAGCCTGGATCTCTGTCAGTGTCCACACTGTGTGAGCCTGTATCTCTGTCAGTGTCACACTGTGTGAGCCTGTATCGCTGTCAGTGTCCACACTGTGTGAGCCTGTATCTCGTCAGTGTCCACACTGTGTGAGCCTGTATCTCTGTCAGTGTCCACACTGTGTGAGCCTGTATCTCTCCCAGTGTCCACACTGTGTGAGCCTGTATCTCTCTCAGTGTCCACACTGTGTGAGCCTGTATCTCTCCCAGTGTCCACACTGTGTGAGCCTGTATCTCTCCAGTGTCCACACTGTGTGAGCCTGTATCTCTGTCAGTGTCCACACTGTGTGAGCCTGTATCTCTGTCAGTGTCCACACTGTGTGAGCCTGTATCTCTCCCAGTGTCCACACTGTGTGAGCCTGTATCTCTCTCAGTGTCCACACTGTGTGAGCCTGTATCTCTCCCAGTGTCCACACTGTGTGAGCCTGTATCTCTGCTCAGTGTCCACACTGTGTGAGCCTGTATCTCTGTCAGTGTCCACACTGTGTGAGCCTGTATCTCTCCCAGTGTCCACACTGTGTGAGCCTGTATCTCTGTCAGTGTCCACACTGTGTGAGCCTGTATCTCTTCAGTGTCCACACTGTGTGAGCCTGTATCTCTGTCAGTGTCCACACTGTGTGAGCCTGTATCTCTTCAGTGTCCACACTGTGTGAGCCTGTATCTCTCCCAGTGTCCACACTGTGTGAGCCTGTATCTCTCCCAGTGTCCACACTGTGTGAGCCTGTATCTCTCCCAGTGTCCACACTGTGTGAGCCTGTATCTCTCCCAGTGTCCACACTGTGTGAGCCTGTATCTCTCCCTGTGTCCAAACTGTGTGAGCCTGTATCTCTCTCAGTGTCCACACTGTATGAGCCTGTATCTCTGTCAGTGTCCACACTGTATGAGCCTGTATCTCTGTCAGTGTCCACACTGTGTGAGCCTGTATCTCTCCCAGTGTCCACACTGTGTGAGCCTGTATCTCTGTCAGTGTCCACACTGTGTGAGCCTGTATCTCTCCCAGTGTCCACACTGTGTGAGCCTGTATCTCTCAGTGTCACACTGTGTGCCGTATCTCTTTCAGTGTCCACACTGTGTGAGCCTGTATCTCTGTCAGTGTCCACACTGTGTGAGCCTGTATCTCTCCCAGTGTCCACACTGTGTGAGCCTGTATCCTCTCCAGTGTCCACACTGTGTGAGCCTGTATCTCTGTCAGTGTCCACACTGTGTGAGCCTGTATCTCTGTCAGTGTCCACACTGTGTGAGCCTGTATCTCTCCCAGTGTCCACACTGTGTGAGCCTGTATCTCTGTCAGTGTCCACACTGTGTGAGCCTGTATCTCTCCCAGTGTCCACACTGTGTGAGCCTGTATCTCTCTCAGTGTCCACACTGTGTGAGCCTGTATCTCTGTCAGTGTCCACACTGTGTGAGCCTGTATCTCTGTCAGTGTCCACACTGTGTGAGCCTGTATCTCTGTCAGTGTCCACACTGTGTGAGCCTGTATCTCTGTCAGTGTCCACACTGTGTGAGCCTGTATCTCTCCCAGTGTCCACACTGTGTGAGCCTGTATCTCTCCCAGTGTCCACACTGTGTGAGCCTGTATCTCACTCAGTGTCCACACTGTGTGAGCCTGTATCTCTGTCAGTGTCCACACTGTGTGAGCCTGTATCTCTCCCAGTGTCCACACTGTGTGAGCCTGTATCTCTGTCAGTGTCCACACTGTGTGAGCCTGTATCTCTGTCAGTGTCCACACTGTGTGAGCCTGTATCTCTCCCAGTGTCCCACACTGTGTGAGCCTGTATCTCGTCCAGTGTCCACACTGAGTGAGCCTGTATCTCTGTCAGTGTCCACACGTGTGAGCCTGTATCTCTGTCAGTGTCCACACTGTGTGAGCCTGTATCTCTTCCCAGTGTCCACACTGTGTGAGCCTGTATCTCTGTCAGGTCCACACTGTGTTGAGCCTGTACCTCTCCCAGTGTCCACACTGTGTGAGCCTGTATCTCTCTCAGTGTCCACACTGTGTGAGCCTGTATCTCTGTCAGTGTCCACACTGTGTGAGCCTGTATCTCTGTCAGTGTCCACACTGTGTGAGCCTGTATCTCTCTCAGTGTCCCCACTGTTGAGCCTGTATCGCTCCAGTGTCCACACTGTGTGAGCCTGTATCTCTCCTGTGTCCACACTTGTGTGAGCCTGTATCTCTCTCAGTGTCCACACTGTGTGAGCCTGTATCTCTGTCAGTGTCCACACTGTGTGAGCCTGTATCTCTGTCAGTGTTCCACACTGTGTGAGCCTGTATCTCTGTCAGTGTCCACACTGTGTGAGCCTGTATCTCTCCCAGTGTCCACACTGTGTCGAGCCTGTATCTCTCCCAGTGTCCACACTGTGTGAGCCTGTATCTCTGTCAGTGTCCACACTGTGTGAGCCTGTATCTCTCCAAGTGTCCACACTGTGTGAGCCTGTATCTCTGTCAGTGTCCACACTGTGTGAGCCTGTATCTCTCCCAGTGTCCACACTGTGTGAGCCTGTATCTCTCCAGTGTCCACACTGTGTGAGCCTGTATCTCTGTCAGTGTCCACACTGTGTGAGCCTGTATCTCTCCCAGTGTCCACACTGTGTGAGCCTGTATCTCTCCCAGTGTCCACACTGTGTGAGCCTGTATCTCTGTCAGTGTCCACACTGTGTGAGCCTGTATCTCTCCCAGTGTCCACACTGTGTGAGCCTGTATCTCTCCCAGTGTCCACACTGTGTGAGCCTGTATCTCTCCCAGTGTCCACACTGTGTGAGCCTGTATCTCTCCCAGTGTCCACACTGTGTGAGCCTGTATCTCTCCCAGTGTCCACACTGTGTGAGCCTGTATCTCTCCCAGTGTCCACACTGTGTGAGCCTGTATCTCTCTCAGTGTCCACACTGTGTGAGCCTGTATCTCTGTCAGTGTCCACACTGTGTGAGCCTGTATCTCTCTCAGTGTCCACACTGTGTGAGCCTGTATCTCTCAGTGTCCACACTGTGTGAGCCTGTATCTCTGTCAGTGTCCACACTGTGTGAGCCTGTATCTCTCCCAGTGTCCACACTGTGTGAGCCTGTATCTCTTCAGTGTCCACACTGTGTGAGCCTGTATCTCTCCAGTGTCCACACTGTGTGAGCCTGTATCTCTGTCAGGTCCACACTGTGTGAGCCTGTATCTCTGTCAGTGTCCACACTGTGTGAGCCTGTATCTCTCCAGTGTCCACACTGTGTGAGCCTGTATCTCTCCAGTGTCCACACTGTGTGAGCCTGTATCTCTTCAGTGTCCACACTGTGTGAGCCTGTATCTCTGTCAGTGTCCACACTGTGTGAGCCTGTATCTCTCAGTGTCCACACTGTGTGAGCCTGTATCTCTGTCAGTGTCCACACTGTGTGAGCCTGTATCTCTGTCAGTGTCCACACTGTGTGAGCCTGTATCTCTGTCAGTGTCCACACTGTGTGAGCCTGTATCTCTCCCAGTGTCCACACTGTGTGAGCCTGTATCTCTGTCAGTGTCCACACTGTGTGAGCCTGTATCTCTCCCAGTGTCCACACTGTGTGAGCCTGTATCTCTCTCAGTGTCCACACTGTGTGAGCCTGTATCTCTGTCAGTGTCCACACTGTGTGAGCCTGTATCTCTCCCAGTGTCCACACTGTGTGAGCCTGTATCTCTGTCAGTGTCCACACTGTGTGAGCCTGTATCTCTGTCAGTGTCCACACTGTGTGAGCCTGTATCTCTCCCAGTGTCCACACTGTGTGAGCCTGTATCTCTGTCAGTGTCCACACTGTGTGAGCCTGTATCTCTCTCAGTGTCCACACTGTGTGAGCCTGTATCTCTCCCAGTGTCCACACTGTGTGAGCCTGTATCTCTGTCAGTGTCCACACTGTGTGAGCCTGTATCTCTCTCAGTGTCCACACTGTGTGAGCCTGTATCTCACTAGTGTCCACACTTTGTGAGCCTGTATCTCTCTCAGTGTCCACACTGTGTGAGCCTGTATCTCTCCCAGTGTCCACACTGTGTGAGCCTGTATCTCTGTCAGTGTCCACACTGTGTGAGCCTGTATCTCTCTCAGTGTCCACACTGTGTGAGCCTGTATCTCTCCCAGTGTCCACACTGTGTGAGCCTGTATCTCTGTCAGTGTCCACACTGTGTGAGCCTGTATCTCTCCCAGTGTCCACACTGTGTGAGCCTGTATCTCTCCCAGTGTCCACACTGTGTGAGCCTGTATCTCTGTCAGTGTCCACACTGTGTGAGCCTGTATCTCTCTCAGTGTCCACACTGTGTGAGCCTGTATCTCTGTCAGTGTCCACACTGTGTGAGCCTGTATCTCTCCAATTGTCCACACTGTGTGAGCCTGTATCTCTGTCAGTGTCCACACTGTGTGAGCCTGTATCTCTCCCAGTGTCCACACTGTGTGAGCCTGTATCTCTCTCAGTGTCCACACTGTGTGAGCCTGTATCTCTGTCAGTGTCCACACTGTGTGAGCCTGTATCTCTGTCAGTGTCCACACTGTGTGAGCCTGTATCTCTCCCAGTGTCCACACTGTGTGAGCCTGTATCTCTGTCAGTGTCCACACTGTGTGAGCCTGTATCTCTCCCAGTGTCCACACTGTGTGAGCCTGTATCTCTGTCAGTGTCCACACTGTGTGAGCCTGTATCTCTGTCAGTGTCCACACTGTGTGAGCCTGTATCTCTCCCAGTGTCCACACTGTGTGAGCCTGTATCTGTCAGTGTCCACACTGTGTGAGCCTGTATCTCTCCCAGTGTCCACACTGTGTGAGCCTGTATCTCTGTCAGTGTCCACACTGTGTGAGCCTGTATCTCTCCCAGTGTCCACACTGTGTGAGCCTGTATCTCTGTCAGTGTCCACACTGTGTGAGCCTGTATCTCTGTCAGTGTCCACACTGTGTGAGCCTGTATCTCTGTTAGTGTCCACACTGTGTGAGCCTGTATCTCTCCCAGTGTCCACACTGTGTGAGCCTGTATCTCTGTCAGTGTCCACACTGTGTGAGCCTGTATCTCTCCCAGTGTCCACACTGTGTGAGCCTGTATCTCTGTCAGTGTCCACACTGTGTGAGCCTGTATCTCTCCCAGTGTCCACACTGTGTGAGCCTGTATCTCTGTCAGTGTCCACACTGTGTGAGCCTGTATCTCTCCCAGTGTCCACACTGTGTGAGCCTGTATCTCTGTCAGTGTCCACACTGTGTGAGCCTGTATCTCTGTCAGTGTCCACACTGTGTGAGCCTGTATCTCTGTCAGTGTCCACACTGTGTGAGCCTGTATCTCTCCCAGTGTCCACACTGTGTGAGCCTGTATCTCTCTCAGTGTCCACACTGTGTGAGCCTGTATCTCTCCCAGTGTCCACACTGTGTGAGCCTGTATCTCTCCCAGTGTCCACACTGTGTGAGCCTGTATCTCTCATTGTCCACACTGTGTGAGCCTGTATCTGCTCAGTGTCCACACTGTGTGAGCCTGTATCTCTGTCAGTGTCCACACTGGTGGCCTGTATCTCTCCCATGGTCCACACTGTGTGAGCCTGTATCTGCTGTCAGTGTCCACACTGTGTGAGCCTGTATCTCTCCCAGTGTCCACACGGGTGTGAGCCTGTATCTCTCTCAGTGTCCACACTGTGTGAGCCTGTATCTCTGCTCAGTGTCCACACTGTGGTGAGCCTGGTATCTCTGTCAGTGTCCACACTGTGTGAGCCTGTATCTCTGCCCAGTGTCCACACTGTGTGAGCCTGTATCTCTGTCAGTGTCCACACTGTGTGAGCCTGTAATCTCTCCAGTGTCCACACTGTGTGAGCCTGTATCTCTTCCCAGTGTCCACACTTGTGTGAGCTGTATCTCTCTCAGTGTCCACACTGTGTGAGCCTGTATCTCGTCAGTGTCCACACTGTGTGAGCCTGTATCTCTCCCAGTGTTCCACACTGTGTGGAGCCTGTATCTCTGTCAGTGTCCACACTGTGTGAGCCTGTATCTCTCCAGTGTCCACACTGTGTGAGCCTGTATCTCGTCACGTGTCCCACACTGTGTCCACACTGTGTGAGCCTGTATCTCTCCCAGTGTCCACACTGTGTGAGCCTGTATCTCTGTCAGTGTCCACACTGTGTGAGCCTGTATCTCTCTCAGTGTCCACACTGTGTGAGCCTGTATCTCTCCCAGTGTCCACACTGTGTGAGCCTGTATCTCTGTCAGTGTCCACACTGTGTGAGCCTGTATCTCTCCCAGTGTCCACACTGTGTGAGCCTGTATCTCTCCCAGTGTCCACACTGTGTGAGCCTGTATCTCTGTCAGTGTCCACACTGTGTGAGCCTGTATCTCTCCAGTGTCCACACTGTGTGAGCCTGTATCTCTGTCAGTGTCCACACTGTGTGAGCCTGTATCTCTGTCAGTGTCCACACTGTGTGAGCCTGTATCTCTCCCAGTGTCCACACTGTGTGAGCCTGTATCTCTGTCAGTGTCCACACTGTGTGAGCCTGTATCTCTCCCAGTGTCCACACTGTGTGAGCCTGTATCTCTGTCAGTGTCCACACTGTGTGATCCTGTATCTCTCCCAGTGTCCACACTGTGTGAGCCTGTATCTCAGTCAGTGTCCACACTGTGTGAGCCTGTATCTCTGTCAGTGTCCACACTGTGTGAGCCTGTATCTCTGTCAGTGTCCACACTGTGTGAGCCTGTATCTCTCCCAGTGTCCACACTGTGTGAGCCTGTATCTCTGTCAGTGTCCACACTGTGTGAGCCTGTATCTCTCCCAGTGTCCACACTGTGTGAGCCTGTATCTCTGTCAGTGTCCACACTGTGTGAGCCTGTATCTCTCCCAGTGTCCACACTGTGTGAGCCTGTATCTCTGTCAGTGTCCACACTGTGTGAGCCTGTATCTCTCCCAGTGTCCACACTGTGTGAGCCTGTATCTCTCCCAGTGTCCACACTGTGTGAGCCTGTATCTCTATCAGTGTCCACACTGTGTGAGCCTGTATCTCTGTCAGTGTCCACACTGTGTGAGCCTGTATCTCTGTCAGTGTCCACACTGTGTGAGCCTGTATCTCTCCAGTGTCCACACTGTGTGAGCCTGTATCTCTGGCAGTGTCCACACTGTGTGAGCCTGTATCTCTGTCAGTGTCCACACTGTTGAGCCTGTATCTCTCCCAGTGTCCACACTGTGTGAGCCTGTACTCTCTGTCAGTGGTCCACACTGTGTGAGCCTGTATCTCTCCAGTGTCCACACTGTGTGAGCCTGTATCTCTGTCAGTTGTCCACACTGTGTGAGCCCTGTATCTCTCCCAGTGTCCACACTGTGTGAGCCTGTATCTCTCAGTGTCCACACTGTGTGAGCCTGTATCTCTGTCAGTGTCCACACTGTGTGAGCCTGTATCTCTGTCAGTGTCCACACTGTGTGAGCCTGTATCTCTCCAGTGTCCACACTGTGTGAGCCTGTATCTCTGTCAGTGTCCACACTGTGTGAGCCTGTATCTCTCCAGTGTCCACACTGTGTGAGCCTGTATCTCTCCCAGTGTCCACACTGTGTGAGCCTGTATCTCTGTCAGTGTCCACACTGTGTGAGCCTGTATCTCTCCCAGTGTCCACACTGTGTGAGCCTGTATATCTGTCAGTGTCCACACTGTGTGAGCCTGTATCTCTCCAGTGTCCACACTGTGTGAGCCTGTATCTCTGTCAGTGTCCACACTGTGTGAGCCTGTATCTCTCCAGTGTCCACACTGTGTGAGCCTGTATCTCAGTCAGTGTCCACACTGTGTGAGCCTGTATCTCTGTCAGTGTCCACACTGTGTGAGCCTGTATCTCTGTCAGTGTCCACACTGTGTGAGCCTGTATCTCTCCCAGTGTCCACACTGTGTGAGCCTGTATCTCTGTCAGTGTCCACACTGTGTGAGCCTGTATCTCTCCCAGTGTCCACACTGTGTGAGCCTGTATCTCTGTCAGTGTCCACACTGTGTGAGCCTGTATCTCTCCCAGTGTCCACACTGTGTGAGCCTGTATCTCTGTCAGTGTCCACACTGTGTGAGCCTGTATCTCTCCCAGTGTCCACACTGTGTGAGCCTGTATCTCTCCCAGTGTCCACACTGTGTGAGCCTGTATCTCTATCAGTGTCCACACTGTGTGAGCCTGTATCTCTCCCAGTGTCCACACTGTGTGAGCCTGTATCTCTTTCAGTGTCCACACTGTGTGAGCCTGTATCTCTCTCAGTGTCCCACACTGTGTGAGCCTGATCGCCTCAGAGTCCACACATTGTGAGGCTGTATCTCTCCTCAGTGTCCACACAGTGTGAGCCTGTATCTCTACATTGTCCACACTGTGTGGAGACCTGTATCTCTGCTCTCCGATGTCCACTACCTGTAGTGAGCCAGTATCTCATCAGTGTCCACACTGTGTGAGCCTGTAATCTCTCAGTGTCCCACTGGTGTGAGCATGTATCTTTGTTAGAGTCCACACTGATGTGAGCCTGTATCTCTCCCAGTGTCCACACTGTGAGAGCCTGTATCTCTCTCCCACTTGAGCCTGTCCCATCCACACTGTGTGAGCCTTGTATCTCTGTCTGTGTCCACACTGTGTGAGCCTGTAGTCTCTCCCATTGTCCACACTGTGTGGCCTGTATCTCTGTCAGTGGTCCACACTGTGTGAACCTGTATCTCTGCCCAGTGTCCACACTGTGTGAGCCTGTATCCTCTCCCAGTGTCCACACTTGTGTGAGCTGTATCTCTAGTCTGTGTCCTCACTGTGTGAGCCTGTATCTCTCCCAGGTCCAACTGTGTGGCCTGTTCTCTGTCAGTGTCCCACACTGGTGATCCTGTATTCTCTCAGTGTCCACACTGTGTGAGCCTGTTCTCTCCAGTCGTGTCCACACTGTGATGAGCCCTAGTATCTCTGTCAGTGTCCACACTGTGTGAGCTCTGTATCTCTGTCAGTGTCCACAATTTGTGAGCCTGTATCTCTTCAGTGTCCACACTGTGTGAGCCTGTATCTCTGTCAGTGTCCGCACTGTATGAGCCTGTATCTCTCCCAGTTTCCACACTTTGTGAGCCTGTATCTCTGTCAGTGTCCACACTGTGTGAGCCTGTATCTCTCCCAGTGTCCACACTGTGTGAGCCTGTATCTCTGTCAGTGTCCACACTGTGTGAGCCTGTATCTCTCCCAGTGTCCACACTGTGTGAGCCTGTATCTCTCCCAGTGTCCACACTGTGTGAGCCTGTATCTCTATCAGTGTCCACACTGTGTGAGCCTGTATCTCTCCCAGTGTCCACACTGTGTGAGCCTGTATCTCTTTCAGTGTCCACACTGTGTGAGCCTGTATTTCTGTCAGTGTCCACACTGTGTGAGCCTGTTTCTCTCCCAGCGTCCACACTGTGTGAGCCTGTATCTCTGTCAGTGTCCACACTGTGTGAGCCTGTATCTCTGTCAGTGTCCACACTGTGTGAGCCTGTATCTCTGTCAGTGTCCACACTGTGTGAGCCTGTATCTCTGTCAGTGTCCACACTGTGTGAGCCTGTATCTCTCCCACTGTCCACACAGTGTGAGCCTGTATCTCTCCCAGTGTACACACTGTGTGAGCCTGTATCTCTCCCAGTGTCCACACTTTGTGAGCCTGTATCTCTCCCAGTGTCCACACTGTGTGAGCCTGTATCTCTGTCAGTGTCCACACTGTGTGAGCCTGTATCTCTGTCAGTGTCCACACTGTGTGAGCCTGTATCTCTGTCAGTGTCCACACTGTGTGAGCCTGTATCTCTGTCAGTGTCCACACTGTGTGAGCCTGTATCTCTGTCAGTGTCCACACTGTGTGAGCCTGTATCTCTGTCAGTGTCCACACTGTGTGAGCCTGTATCTCTCCCAGTGTCCACACTGTGTGAGCCTGTATCTCTGTCAGTGTCCACACTGTGTGAGCCTGTATCTCTCCCAGTGTCCACACTGTGTGAGCCTGTATCTCTCCCAGTGTCCACACTGTGTGAGCCTGTATCTCTCCCAGTGTCCACACTGTGTGAGCCTGTATCTCTCCCAGTGTCCACACTGTGTGAGCCTGTATCTCTGTCAGTGTCCACACTGTGTGAGCCTGTATCTCTCCCAGTGTCCACACTGTGTGAGCCTGTAACTCTCCCAGTGTCCACACTGTGTGAGCCTGTATCTCTCCCAGTGTCCACACTGTGTGAGACTGTATCTCTCCCAGTGTACACACTGTGTGAGCCTGTATCTCTCCCAGTGTCCACACTGTGTGAGCCTGTATCTCTCCCAGTGGCCACACTGTGTGAGCCTGTATCTCTCCCAGTGTCCACACTGTGTGAGCCTGTATCTCTCCCAGTGTCCACACTGTGTGAGCCTGTATCTCTCTCAGTGTCCACACTGTGTGAGCCTGTATCTCTGTCAGTGTCCACACTGTGTGAGCCTGTATCTCTGTCAGTGTCCACACTGTGTGAGCCTGTATCTCTGTCAGTGTCCACGCTGTGTGAGTCTGTATCTCTCTCAGTGTCCACACTGTGTGAGCCTGTATCTCTGTCAGTGTCCACACTGTGTGAGCCTTTATCTCTATCAGTGTCCACACTGTGTGAGCCTGTATCTCTCCCAGTGTCCACACTGTGTGAGCCTGTATCTCTTTCAGTGTCCACACTGTGTGAGCCTGTATCTCTGTCAGTGTCCACACTGTGTGAGCCTTTATCTCTATCAGTGTCCACACTGTGTGAGCCTGTATCTCTTTCAGTGTCCACACTGTGTGAGCCTTTATCTCTATCAGTGTCCACACTGTGTGAGCCTGTATCTCTTTCAGTGTCCACACTGTGTGAGCCTGTATCTCTCCCAGTGTCCACACTGTGTGAGCCTGTATTTCTGTCAGTGTCCACACTGTGTGAGCCTGTATCTCTGTCAGTGTCCACACTGTGTGAGCCTGTATCTCTGTCAGTGTCCACACTGTGTGAGCCTGTATCTCTGTCAGTGTCCACATTGTGTGAGCCTGTATCTCTGTCAGTGTCCACACTGTGTGAGCCTGTATCTCTGTCAGTGTCCACACTGTGTGAGCCTGTATCTCTGTCAGTGTCCACACTGTGTGAGCCTGTATCTCTCCCAGTGTCCACACTGTGTGAGCCTGTATCTCTCCCAGTGTCCACACTGTGTGAGCCTGTATCTCTCCCAGTGTCCACACTGTGTGAGCCTGTATCTCTCCCAGTGTCCACACTGTGTGAGCCTGTATCTCTCCCAGTGTCCACACTGTGTGAGCCTGTATCTCTCCCAGTGTCCACACTGTGTGAGCCTGTATCTCTCTCATTGTCCACACTGTGTGAGCCTGCGTCTCTGTCAGTGTCCACACTGTGTGAGCCTGTATCTCTGTCAGTGTCCACACTGTGTGAGCCTGTATCTCTGTCAGTGTCCACACTGTGTGAGCCTGTATCTCTCTCAGTGTCCACACTGTGTGAGCCTGTATCTCTGTCAGTGTCCACACTGTGTGAGCCTGTATCTCTGTCAGTGTCCACACTGTGTGAGCCTGTATCTCTCCCAGTGTCCACACTGTGTGAGCCTGTATCTCTCTCAGTGTCCACACTGTGTGAGCCTGTATTTCTGTCAGTGTCCACACTGTGTGAGCCTGTATCTCTGTCAGTGTCCACACTGTGTGAGCCTGTATCTCTCTCAGTGTCCACACTGTGTGAGCCTGTATCTCTGTCAGTGTCCACACTGTGTGAGCCTGTATCTCTGTCAGTGTCCACATTGTGTGAGCCTGTATCTCTCTCAGTGTCCACACTGTGTGAGCCTGTATCTCTCTCAGTGTCCACACTGTGTGAGCCTGTATCTCTGTCAGTGTCCACACTGTGTGAGCCTGTATCTCTCCCAGTGGCCACACTGTGTGAGCCTGTAACTCTCCCAGTGTCCACACTGTGTGAGCCTGTATCTCTGTCAGTGTCCACACTGTGTGAGCCTGTATCTCTCCCAGTGGCCACACTGTGTGAGTCTGTATCTCTCCCAGTGTCCACACTGTGTGAGCCTGTATCTCTCCCAGTGTCCACACTGTGTGAGCCTGTATCTCTCCCAGTGGCCACACTGTGTGAGCCTGTATCTCTGTCAGTGTCCACACTGTGTGAGCCTGTATCTCTCCCATTGTCCACACTGTGTGAGCCTGTAACTCTCCCAGTGTCCACACTGTGTGAGCCTGTATCTCTCCCAGTGTCCACACTGTGTGAGCCTGTATCTCTCCCAGTGTCCACACTGTGTGAGCCTGTATCTCTGTCAGTGTCCACACTGTGTGAGCCTGTATCTCTCCCAGTGTCCACACTGTGTGAGCCTGTAACTCTCCCAGTGTCCACACTGTGTGAGCCTGTATCTCTCCCAGTGTCCACACTGTGTGAGACTGTATCTCTCCCAGTGTACACACTGTGTGAGCCTGTATCTCTCCCAGTGTCCACACTGTGTGAGCCTGTATCTCTCCCAGTGGCCACACTGTGTGAGCCTGTATCTCTCCCAGTGTCCACACTGTGTGAGCCTGTATCTCTCCCAGTGTCCACACTGTGTGAGCCTGTATCTCTCTCAGTGTCCACACTGTGTGAGCCTGTATCTCTGTCAGTGTCCACACTGTGTGAGCCTGTATCTCTGTCAGTGTCCACACTGTGTGAGCCTGTATCTCTGTCAGTGTCCACGCTGTGTGAGTCTGTATCTCTCTCAGTGTCCACACTGTGTGAGCCTGTATCTCTGTCAGTGTCCACACTGTGTGAGCCTTTATCTCTATCAGTGTCCACACTGTGTGAGCCTGTATCTCTCCCAGTGTCCACACTGTGTGAGCCTGTATCTCTTTCAGTGTCCACACTGTGTGAGCCTGTATCTCTGTCAGTGTCCACACTGTGTGAGCCTTTATCTCTATCAGTGTCCACACTGTGTGAGCCTGTATCTCTTTCAGTGTCCACACTGTGTGAGCCTTTATCTCTATCAGTGTCCACACTGTGTGAGCCTGTATCTCTTTCAGTGTCCACACTGTGTGAGCCTGTATCTCTCCCAGTGTCCACACTGTGTGAGCCTGTATTTCTGTCAGTGTCCACACTGTGTGAGCCTGTATCTCTGTCAGTGTCCACACTGTGTGAGCCTGTATCTCTGTCAGTGTCCACACTGTGTGAGCCTGTATCTCTGTCAGTGTCCACATTGTGTGAGCCTGTATCTCTGTCAGTGTCCACACTGTGTGAGCCTGTATCTCTGTCAGTGTCCACACTGTGTGAGCCTGTATCTCTGTCAGTGTCCACACTGTGTGAGCCTGTATCTCTCCCAGTGTCCACACTGTGTGAGCCTGTATCTCTCCCAGTGTCCACACTGTGTGAGCCTGTATCTCTCCCAGTGTCCACACTGTGTGAGCCTGTATCTCTCCCAGTGTCCACACTGTGTGAGCCTGTATCTCTCCCAGTGTCCACACTGTGTGAGCCTGTATCTCTCCCAGTGTCCACACTGTGTGAGCCTGTATCTCTCTCATTGTCCACACTGTGTGAGCCTGCGTCTCTGTCAGTGTCCACACTGTGTGAGCCTGTATCTCTGTCAGTGTCCACACTGTGTGAGCCTGTATCTCTGTCAGTGTCCACACTGTGTGAGCCTGTATCTCTCTCAGTGTCCACACTGTGTGAGCCTGTATCTCTGTCAGTGTCCACACTGTGTGAGCCTGTATCTCTGTCAGTGTCCACACTGTGTGAGCCTGTATCTCTCCCAGTGTCCACACTGTGTGAGCCTGTATCTCTCTCAGTGTCCACACTGTGTGAGCCTGTATTTCTGTCAGTGTCCACACTGTGTGAGCCTGTATCTCTGTCAGTGTCCACACTGTGTGAGCCTGTATCTCTCTCAGTGTCCACACTGTGTGAGCCTGTATCTCTGTCAGTGTCCACACTGTGTGAGCCTGTATCTCTGTCAGTGTCCACATTGTGTGAGCCTGTATCTCTCTCAGTGTCCACACTGTGTGAGCCTGTATCTCTCTCAGTGTCCACACTGTGTGAGCCTGTATCTCTGTCAGTGTCCACACTGTGTGAGCCTGTATCTCTCCCAGTGGCCACACTGTGTGAGCCTGTAACTCTCCCAGTGTCCACACTGTGTGAGCCTGTATCTCTGTCAGTGTCCACACTGTGTGAGCCTGTATCTCTCCCAG
Organism: Squalus acanthias; assembly: GCA_030390025.1. NCBI lineage: Eukaryota > Metazoa > Chordata > Chondrichthyes > Squaliformes > Squalidae > Squalus > Squalus acanthias. The sequence goes on along the minus strand of JASTWF010001994.1, from coordinate 15,379 downwards.
TGGCCACACTGTGTGAGTCTGTATCTCTCCCAGTGTCCACACTGTGTGAGCCTGTATCTCTCCCAGTGTCCACACTGTGTGAGCCTGTATCTCTCCCAGTGGCCACACTGTGTGAGCCTGTATCTCTCTCAGTGTCCACACTGTGTGAGCCTATATCTCTCCCAATGTCCACACTGTGTGAGCCTATGTCTCTCCCAGTGTCCACACTGTGTGAGCCTGTATCTCTCCCAGTGTCCACACTGTGTGAGCCTATATCTCTCCCAATGTCCACACTGTGTGAGCCTATGTCTCTCCCAGTGTCCACACTGTGTGAGCCTGTTTCTCTCCCAGCGTCCACACTGTGTGAGCCTGTATCTCTGTCAGTGTCCACACTGTGTGAGCCTGTATCTCTGTCAGTGTCCACATTGTGTGAGCCTGTATCTCTCCCAGTGTCCACACTGTGTGAGCCTGTATCTCTCTCAGTGTCCACACTGTGTGAGCCTGTATCTCTGTCAGTGTCCACACTGTGTGAGCCTGTATCTCTCTCAGTGTCCACACTGTGTGAGCCTGTATCACTGTCAGTGTCCACACTGTGTTTGCCTGTATCTCTGTCAGTGTCCACACTGTGTGAGCCTGTATCTCTCTCAGTGTCCACACTGTTTGAGCCTGTATCTCTGTCTGTGTCCACACTGTGTGAGCCTGTATCTCTGTCAGTGTCCACACTGTGTGAGACTGTATCTCTCAGTGTCCACACTGTTTGAGCCTGTATCTCTCCCAGTGTACACACTGTGTGAGCCTGTATCTCTGTCAGTGTCCAAACTGTGTGAGCCTGTATCTCTCCCAGTGTACACACTGTGTGAGCCTGTATCTCTGTCAATGTCAACACTGTGTGAGCCTGTATCTCTGTCAGTGTCCACACTGTGTGAGCCTGTATCTCTGTCAGTGTCCACACTGTGTGAGCCTGTATCTCTCCCAGTAAAGTTTCGCAATTATCGCGATTCGAAATAACATAAGAGAAGCAGAGTCGTTTGATCAGTTTTATTAAACGAAATGCTGTCCTGATAATTTCGGACACAGAAGCCTTTAAAATGGCCACCACGCATCGTGGCAGAAGCTTCCAGAAACACAGTGGGCAGACAAGATGGCGTCGAATATACATTTCAGTATAAGATTGGATCATACTCGGTAAACACTGATAAAGACAGGATGCAACCCGTTTGCATTTGGAACAATAGCAAAGATATAAGTGCTGGAATAGTTTTCCTATGCACAGTAAGGATCATTGTACTGAGCAATCGAAGGCCCATCCAGACACATCAATACACAAATACCCCCCCCGGCTCTACAATGAGAGAGACATCGACGGGTGATTAAGCAAGTATTCGGGGGGCCCCAAAACCAGTCAGGGAGACGATTCATGCACATCCTGGCTGGTTCAACAATGGGGAAAACATTAACGGATAGTTGGCCAGTTTCAGGTGCTTCCGAAACCCGTTAAAGAAGATAACCGCCCATGCTGGGAGTTTTGAGCGCCAATATTACACAAAGGACAAACATTAAGATTTGAGCTGGAGATAAGCGGACACATCACTATAACTATAGAGAACAAATGTCCATCGGTCTCTTATCTCGATGCTGACTGCTGAACGCTCTTATTCTCTTATTCGCTTGCCTCTTCATGAACTCGCTTGACTTGTGGGCTCTTGATTTTCCCTCTGGACTTTGTTGACTCTTGACTCTTAGCCGTACTGGTCGGTTATTCGAGTGTTGGGTGGAGCTCAATCGGAACGAGCCGCCCCGACAAGGGCAAGTAACAGGGTACACCATCCCGAGTGTTGGTAAACGGTGTCTGGACCCGGAGGCCCGAGGAGACGAGACGAGAAGAAGACGAGAAGAAGACGAGAAGAAATTCCACGTGCCGCCATGGTCAGTAAACCCCGACCGCGCCCGAAAATATAAATACAGGACTCTTCTTTGAGTTCTACAGACTACAACCTGTGTCGAACACAGGAAGACTCTTCTTTGAATTTTACAAACGTTCCGAGTTCTGTCGAGTTCTTCATGACAACAGGGAGTCTGGCCTGCTTGTCGCAGCAGCGAAAATAAACAAGTGGGGTGCAGAGACCCTTCCAAACATGTGACAGTCAGGCGCTGCAGCGAAACGAGCCGAGTGCCTCATTTTAAAAGTCTCCGAAGTAACACGAGTGGTGAGCATGTTTTACGATCCTACAAATCTAGACGTAGTGTAGGTATTGTTAAGGGAGGGTGGTTTTTAAGCTTAAGATATAATGTGTTCCCCTTTCTACAATGTGCCGTGTGTTCTCCATTTCCATAGACCAAGCTTTATGAATGTATGTATACTTGTACTCTCTTTGATTTGCGCCTATGACATGTATTTCATGATTTTAGATGCCATGCAATAAAGATTTCCATTTCGTACTATTCAACCGGGTCTATTTGAGTTTTTCTCTGCATTACTGCTCCCTGCATCTAAGTCCAGTGTTAGAACCGTAAGGGCGAGTGGGTCGAACCACTCACAGTTGCTTATTGCAAAAAGGCTGGCCGGAGACCAGAGCAAGCAATAGTATTAGGTAACGAAGGCCTAACCTCGCACCAGCACTGTTTGAGACACGCCCCCCTTACAGAAAATGGCGACCGCGGCAGGACATTGGCAGCAGGAGAGTAATGTTTTAGACCCTGGTTTGAATAGGCAAAATGTGATGGATGAGAGGGTAACCGACTATGTGTTTGGGAAGGTTAACTTAACCAAAAAGTGGATAAGTGACCTACTGATGGTTAAGCGTCCGCTAGACGCCGCCATCAAATGGACAGGCAGTAAAGATCATAAGAAGTCAGTAGAGAAAGCGGTCTGGCTGATGTGCTACAAGAAGCAAATCCAACTTTCGGACCAGGTCATTGTGGCACAGGCAGCTCAGATCAGGGATTTGGAAGTTGAGATGGAGGAAAAGGTCACGGGAGGACAGAAACTCATTGCATCATTGAATGCGTTACATCAGGAACGCCAAATAGTAGCCAACCACCATGAGGCTAAAATTGATTACCTAGAATGTCAGGTCACGGAAGCAAAATTAAACGAGGTTAGGATTAGAGAACGGTGTGTCCGCCTAGCTAACCAGATAAAAGCCCAGGAAGAAAGCTTGAGGGGTGTTAGGGCGGCATACAAGATGGCCCTCGAGGATAGGCATGAGGGAGCCGACCACAGTGTTTGCCAGAGGGAGATAGGGAACCTAAGGGAGTCCCTGAATAAGGCAAACGGCTTGGTGTGTCTCATCAGCCCGTCAGCGAGCCAGCCACAGGTGGGTAGGGAATTCCCAAAATCCCTGCCGGAAAAAGCAGAAGAGGTATCTGTCACTGTACCCTCCGCGCCACCCAGCTATTCGGCAACCTGGGTAAGGGAGGAAGTGGTGGAATTAGAGAAGAAGGTTCCCGAGGTAGGACAATCCCCGGAGGTAGTGTCGAGACCGGGACCGATGTGTCCGCTCCGAGGTCACAAGAGAGGCCCGAACGGGGACAATGGGGCAGACGGGGATATCCTGAACCAACTTGTATTGCCCCACAGCTCACACCAGCTGAGAGCAATGATTAGTCATGTACGGAAGCTGTCCGAGTCAGATGACCCTTCCGTACATTTTAGGGAAGTAGAACAGACCGCAGCAATTAATGGCTGCGACGATGAGGAAAAGACCAAAATGTTGCTGTTCTCTTTAGACAGCTCGATCCTTCAGTGTCTCTCCGACGAGAGCAAGAAGGGAAATAAAACCTATGGGGAGTTACGGGACGAGGTCCTAGAAGTGTTAGGGGCGGATGACGAAGGTCCGTTCGTCAGATTGAGTCAGACCGTACAGATGGAGGGAGAACCCCCGAAGGTTTTCGCCGACAGACTGTGGCCAGTATACCAGCGTAGTTGCCCAGGTGCGCCAGCGCGCACCTATTTGGACGGCGCCGGGAAAGCTCATTGGCTCAGATGTCTAGTAGCCAACAGCTTGCCAGCCATCAGGGAGCAGGCCAGAGCGTGGTTTGATCCCACTAACCCCGCCACAACGGAGGAGTCTGTCCTAAATCGACTCACCATAGGGTATCGGAACACTAGGAGCACGGGAGCGCGTCCCCTTAAGGGAAAGGTGCATGAGGCAAAGCCCGCAGCTCCGGCTCAGAAAGAGTGGCATCAGGAGGGAAATCGCGCCCCACAAACCAGTAGTGTTTGTTACGGGTGCGGGAACACAGGTCACTGGCGTAAAACCTGCAGGAATCCCTGGAAGGACTCCAGGGACAAAGCTCCCGCAGTCCGAACCCAAGCGCCTGTCTCTGAGAAAGGAGCTGGTGTGCCTATCCATCCCGATGCGATAGAATCAATGTTGGGAGCCATGCGGTCCCTTATGATTTCGCACGGGAAAGTGGCAGTCGTTACCGGCCCCACAGATGCCACAACCCCGCCCACCGGTACCCAATGACTAAAGCCTGCGCAGCCCGTCTACCTGTGTCCGCTCAGCTATGATGCGTGGAAAAGGCCCCTGGTAGAGATGGAGGTAGAGAAGCAGAAGGGTAGTTACTTGTTGGACACGGGAGCTTCATGCACCGTGATCCATACAGATAGCCCCTTTGACTCACCACTGTCTACCAAGGTCCCATTCACATTAGCGGGGTTCACGGGAAAAGCGCAGGCTGGCGCGTTCTCCATTCCGCTCTCCATTCATTTAGGAGCACTCCACACCACATGGAAGTGCATACTGATGAAATGGCAAGAAGGGGGTGGCAGAGGTATCCTCGGATCGGATCTCCCAGCGGAACACAGGATCCTCGTGGACCTTAGGAATCACTGTCTCTGGGGAGCCAAGGGTGGGAAAGGCAAGGTAGTTGTAATCCCAGGGAAGGAAGGAAAAGGGGCCCTGTGTACCATGAAGCCATCCGGAGGTTACGACCTCGGGCTTATGGTCGCGGATGTCCCAACGGACATGCAAACGTAAGTGTCAGATAATATGCACGCGTTTGCAACCCACAAGCACGATTGTGGGAGGGTTACCGGGTTTGAGGTCAGCATAGACGGGGAGCCTATGACCCGGCCCCAAAAGCAGTATAACTTCCCCAAAGAAGCAGAACCCAACATGGAGACAGCAATGTCTTCATTGGTGCAGCAGGGCGTGTTGAGACCGATAGCCACACACGTGAACTCCCCATTATGGCCGGTAAGGAAGCCGGATAATTCGTGGAGGGCCACGGTGGACTACAGAGTCCTTAACAGTAACATCCCCGCCTGCGCGCCCACAGTAGCAGCAGTTGCTGACCTAATAGGGAGTATCCCAGCGTCCGCGACCACGTTCACGGTGCTGGATATCTCGAACGGTTTTTGGTCCATCCCGTTGCGGCGAGAGGACCAGTACAAGTTTGCCTTTACTTTCAAAGGACAACAGTACACAAGGAACTGTTTGCCACAGGGTTTCCACAACAGCCCCAGTATTTCCCATCAGTGTATGGCAGGAAGTTTAAAGGAGTTTAGTCAGCCCAATCAGATAGTGCAGTACGTGGATGATTTGCTCCTGTTCACGGACTCAAGGGAGGAGCATGGACCACTGTTAGCCGAGTTATTGGAGCTGCTAGCGAGAAAGGGTTTTAAAGTTAACCCTGAGAAAGCACGGATCGGTCAGCAGGAAGTAAAATTCCTGGGTCTGACCATTCGCGCTGGGGAAAGAGCCATAGATAAGGCTAGGAGGGAGTCGGTGCAGGAGTTACCGATTCCCAACACCATAACGGGTGTGAGGTCCTTTCTGGGACTGACCGGTTACTGCAGAGACTTCATCGAAGACTATGTGGCCACAGCAGCTCCGCTGCTCCGACTCCTCCATAAGGGAGTGGAGTGGTCTTGGGACGAGGGTTGTCAGGCAGCATTCGAGAAGTTAAAAAGGGATCTGCCGACCGCGCCAGCTTTAGGAGCCATAGATGGGGGGAAGGAGTTTTTCCTGGAGGTAGCTGCCAGCGGAGACAGCTTGAGCGCTGTGTTGCTCCAAGAGCGTCACGGCAAGCTGAGGCCAGTTGTCTATTCGTCCAGGGTGTTAACGGATGTGGAGAGGAGTTTTTCCAACTGCGAAAGGCATCTTTTAGCCACGCATTGGGCTGTGAAAAGATCAGCGATCTTCACAGGGCTCTCTCCCATCACTCTCCTCACCCATCACACGCCAACCAAGATGCTTCTGGATGGGAGGATTAAGGATGGGACCGTAAGCAGCGCTCGCATTGCGCGCTGGACCCTTCTCCTTTCCCAGATGGATCTTAGAGTTAAAGGTCTTTGCGAGCCCAGGCTCGCGGCCAACCTGGTATACCCCGGAACAGCCCACCAATGTTCGGTGGAAGGGGTGTGGGAGGTCAACATAGGTTTGCGGGCCGGGATACATCCCACAGGTCGCGAGATTTATGTTGATGGTTCCAGCACAGTGTCCGCTGGCGAACAACTCACAGGGTGTGGAGTTTATGACCCTGCGGCAAACCTTGCCCTGGCAATTAAACTCCCCAGCACGATGAGCGCGCAGCAGGCTGAGCTGTCTGCGGTGGCGTACGTCGTTACCCACCCAGAAAACTTCCCAACCCCATACACGATTTGTTCGGACAGTATGTTTACGTGCAATTCGTGTACGGAATACCTGGCCATTTGGTCCCGCCGCGGATACACCTCCGTGGACGGGCGACCTTTAACGGTGAAGCCCTTGCTGGAAAAGATCCTAGCAGCAGTGGGGGAGGAAGGGGAGATTTTCATCCATAAGGTGAAGGCTCACTCCTCCACAGAGCCCCGCGGGGAGGGCAACCAGCAGGCAGATGCGCTAGCCAGGGAGGGTGCCCGTAACGGCATTTTCTGGGACCCCTATGGACCCGGACCCGTGGCAGCGATCCAAGGCAGGGAAGGGAATCCCGGGAACAACAGGGTAGCACTGTCCCTAGACCTTAAGACCGTCCAGAACCAAGATCCCGCCCTAAAAGCAGTTCTCAGAACGATTACTGAGGGCAAGCAGGTAGAGGACCCGTACAGTACGGCAACCCTCTCCGTTAAAGAAGGCATGCTGTTCCGCGAGGAACAGTGGGTTGTGCCACAGCAGCACAGGAGGGAATTCCTCCAGTTGGCTCATGAGGGGCCGAGGGCAGGACACCCCGGGCCTGAGGTTACCTGGCAACGGGTAGAGCAGGCGGGATGGTGGCCGGGACTCAGGGATCAGGTCCGCGAGTTCTGTGCAAACTGTCTTGTGTGCGCTGCAAACAACTCAGACCCCCAGAAAAGGAAAGTGCACATGGGGCACATCAGGAGGGTGGAGGGACCATGGCAGTCGATACAGATCGATTACATAGGGCCCCTGCCCACCACCCAGGGAGGCTACAAATACTGCCTCGTCCTGGTGGATGTGTTTTCCAAATGGGTAGAAGCCTTTCCCTGTAGAACAGCTACGGCACTGGGTACTGCCAAGATCTTGGTCCGGGAAGTGTTCTCACGGTGGGGACTCCCCCGTTTCGTGGAGTCAGACCAAGGGAGTCATTTCACCGGCCAGGTGATGCAGAACACCCTCATGCTTTTGGGCATTGAAGGGAAGTGGCACGTAGCGCACAATCCCCAGTCATCAGGGATTGTTGAACGCATGAACCGGACTCTCAAGGAGAAGCTGAGGAAAGAGACTATGAACTCGCCCCAAAAATGGGCGGAGGTTCTGCCTCTAGTCCTCATGGGAATCCGGGCCAGCCAGTCGAAGAGTACGGGGTATTCCCCGCACGAGGTGATGGCTGGGAGGATCATGCGAACCCCCACCCATGTACTAGTCCCGGTGCTCACTGAGGGACAGCTCCAAGAGGTGAAACGGGACAAGTTTGTCCAGACCCTCTTGGAGCGCCTGAAGCAGGTTTACGAGCAGGCGGCTGGGAACATGGGAAGACAGCATCAGGGCAATCGCCTGTTGCTGGAACCCCGTAAGAAGCAGGAGTGGGAAGTCGGAGATCAGGTCATGGTTAGGAACTATGCCAGAGTAGGGAGTTTGGAACCACTGTATATGGGACCCTACAGTATTGTAGATAAGGCGAGTCCCATGGTGTACGCCGTAAAGGTACCCCGGCGCACGAAATGGTTCCACATTAACCAGTGCAAGCTGTATAAACCGGGTGCACAGGGGCCAATCACAGGGGCCAAACCTGCGAGTGGGGACTCTCAGCTCCGGGTAGAACCGCAGGGCACACGGGCCGGTAAAGCAGCCTGCTTGAGGGGAGAAGACATTTTGGAAAAGTGTAGGATCTTTTCTTGGTCTTGGGATTCAGATGAGGAAGAGCTCGGAGAGCTCCACCAAGGTAGTGACCCGGTCGGAGAGGTGGTGGGGTCGGAGGACGGAGGTTCCGCCCTCGACCCAAGCATAGGGGAGATAGGGATTGCGAGTGGAGATCCACATACTGGAGAGACAAGTAGGGTGGAGTCGGAAACTGCAGATCCCGAGCCCAGGGGGGCGGAGCCAGGGGAGACAGAGCCGGCGGCTGTGGTGGGACCACAGGCCGTGACGGTGGAAGTCTCGGTTCCCGGTCCATCGGTCCTGGAAATCTTGCCCAAGGTAGCCCTCCGTAGGTCAAGTCGGACACCCCAGCCCAGGAAGTTGTGGCCAAATCCCTCGTACACCCCCAGGCGTAAGTTCAAGGCAGCCCAGGGAGATCCCAGTCCCAGCGCAGCGACGACAGGCTGCGGCAGATCAAAGGATGGGGTCAGTGCCCCACCGCCACTGGGAAAAGCTCGGGGCAGCCTTCGCAGAATTTAGGTAGGCCGCCCTGGGAACGGGCGGCGCTGTACAGTTGAGTTTAGGATAAGTTTAAGTTTATAGGGGTAGAAATTAGGTCGCGCCCCATTTGGGGCGCAAATATCGTCCGGACGCAAATTTTAGCGCCTGGCGCTAATTATCGGCACTGACAGGAAACTTCACTTTTACCGCCCCGGGAGGTGAGTGGAGCGCTAAAGCAGGCGCTGCACACCTCTCTTAAGGCGCAAAGGCCGAGCAGTGAGGCGCTAACTCGGAGCGCTGGCGAAGCTCATGTAATGTCAGTCAGCAATGGAACACACACACAATGGCACGGGCCAGTTCTTAAAGGGGATGGTTAATCTTGCTTTCCATCCACATCCTGTTCATTGCTGCCTTGAATCTCGGCCTGGAGAAACTTGCACATCAAATGTGCTGGAAAGAACAATGGAGAGCACCAGGCAAAGAGCTCAGAGTGCAGCTCCCACGGTCTCTGCTAAATCGATACAAGGAATGGCAAATCAAAATGAACCTGCAAAGTGCTGCTCAGTACCCAAAACTCCTTCACACAACGTTGAATCTCTCCAGAAGTCTCTCCCTCTCTCTCTCAGAATGCGTAGTTCAAAAATGCCACCAACAATAAAAGACAGGAAGAGGCCCCCTTTAAATAGCGCCCCCCCCCCAGCCCCACAGCGATTGATAGCGTTCCAGTCTTCTGGTCGTTGGAAGCGCCAGGCGGTAAGGCAGGGGGCGCCACTCAATTTCCGCTACGGGGCGCCCCAAGGGCGTTGCACCATGGAATGACGTCACAATCTGCGCGCGCAGGTGGTCGCAGCGGTAAGCTTTAGCGCCGCCGCACAATCTCAAGTTAAGTTCTCGAGCGGCGCAAACATCGCTGCGCCCGGGCGTTAGCGGCTTTGCGCCCCATTAGCGCCCTCTTAAGGCGCTAACGGGAGGCGCAACCAACTGAATTTTTACCCCATAGTGTTTTAATATCCGGTTAAGATTGTAGTTTAATTTTATAAGTAAATGGTAAAATGATGGGAGTTAGTGATAGGAATAGTTAAAGTCTATCCAGTATACATGTCTTGTACGTGAGACGAGGTCAAGGGACCCGCTCACCCTTCACAAAAGCCAGAGACTCTTGGGAGGCTGGCTACATCATTTTATCTGATCACAGGAACCAGGAGATATGGAAAGGATTCTGATAGTGCTCGCAGCGATCGGATATGGATTGGCCTATCGGGGCCTCACCAAGGATGTCGTTGTGTTCGGTTGCTCCGGGGACACGGCCCCCATCGCGACGGATGGGACCGGGGAGCGAGAGGCTGAGGAAACCGCCACTTATTTCCACAAGGGAAGGTGGCCGGGATGGCTGGGAACGAATTCAACGGAATACTCCAGCGCATCCGGATTTGCCTATAAAGAGACTTCTTTACTGTGTCCCAGGGTGAGGATCGTTGCACCCAGAATCAGCGTCACCGTCGGCAAAAGGATCTGTTTGACGTGCAATGGGAAGGTCCCATTGAGCCGATGGTGGTGGTTACGGAAATTAAGCAAGACTATGAGAAATTCCTCGGTTGAGTGGGAGCGATTGGGTAACAATACCCATCGGACAATTACGGGGACTAACGGACAATTGAAAGTCTGTTGGGACAAATGGTGGGAACCGGATGAGGGAATATATGTTTGTATGTGGGGATCGAAGTACGTTTGCCCCAAGGGTATATCCATATTTTTCCTACGACAGTGGCAGGATGACGGGAAAGGGATGAGGTGGGATGTCAGCACCAGGGGGTGCGGAGCTCCATTCTCCCCGATCCCGGTAAACGCCACTGAACTCATCACGCGCCCAAGCAAGTCTCTGCCCATGATTCCGGTGGCTTTGGCTCAGGAGGAAGGGTGCCCTAAAACCACTAAGGGGCCCGGGAATGGTCTGGTACTGGTGCCAACCGATCAGATACTATATCAAGGGGTACATTATGCGGTGGCCTCGGTGATTCTAAATCTCATCGAGGTGCATTTACCAGAGTGGTGTCCCAAAGAAACGGAACAATTGTACCAGGTCCTGTTAACAAACATGTTCAGGCAATTTTATGAGTTTGATTTTGCAGAGGTTGACAAAACAAGCTTATACACCACACCACACGAAGTTTTGGGTCAGGTGGGGAGACAAAGAAGGGGTGTTGTGAACGATGTGTTCACTGCTTTTAATACGGGAACATCTATGGTCAACGCTCTAGACAATGTGGAGCTGCAGACCCAGATCAACGGTTTAAAAACACAGTTAAAAAGCATCCTCACAAACGAGAACAAGGTAGTAGGGTCTGAGTTACATGAGGACCAGGCCATGACACTACACTTAAAAGAGATCATAGCAGAGCTGGAGAAGCATGCGAGAACGGTAAATGCCCTGATCAGGGAAGATCGAAATGCATCCGATCAAGCTGCGCAGAACGAGGTGTGCGTACTATACGGGGCGTGGTTACTGGGCGAGGGCCGCAGTAATTTGGAGGATTTAAAACAAGGTTTGGTCCCGTCCTGGATAAGTAACAAACACCTGCAGGCGCTCCACCCTTTTCAGAACGCATCAAGCCCGTGCCAGCTCAGGCTAGCCTCAGAGGCATACCCAGTCCCAGTGGACTGCGGACGGTCAAACCATACTATCATGGGGATAGTAGTACGGATGCCGGTGTTGGGCGACACAGCAAAGCCCGCCCCGGTGTATCAGGGTGGAGAACATTGGTGTCATTCAGGGGGGAGCCCACATTCGCTACGCAGCGGTCCCACCTTACGTCATCCGCTGGGAGCAAACGATGACAGGTACCGACCTTTCGGGTTGTCGTGGCCGGGGAGCACACATCATACTGTGTCCCCAGCACTTGAATGCCTTTTTAACACCACAATGCGGGTTCAGAACGGCTGGCGCGAAGCCCATGAATTGCACCATGGAAGCAATGACACAAGATCATGTGCCCCCACAGGTTGCATACATAGGGGTGGAACGTATTGCGTTACCACTGCAGCGCAACACTACCAGCATGGACAGCACAGCCGGTGTCCGGTGAGTGACAGCAGTTTCTGTTTTAAACCCAGGGCTGAAGTTCAAGTGGCACAACAGCGAATTGTACCGATCCCTGAACCATCCACTGTTCACCTCACAGTAAAAGAGAATTTCACAGACTTGCAGCGATTCGTCGCGCATTTCGGATACATCATTCCCCCTCTCCCTGAACACCTCACCAAGATTTTAAAAGCCGTCATGGTATCACAGAAACATTTTTACACCCTGGAACAAAAGACTGTAGAGATAAGGGCAGAGATATTGGACATAGTAACCCCACCTGGTGGGATCTGTTCACTAATATTGAAGTTCCGTCATGGATCAGGATAGCCTCCCTCATTTTGGTAGTATGTCAAGTTGTGGTTGTAGTGTACCTATTGGTCGTACACTGCAAAAGAGGCAAACGCCTCACAAAGCGGGAGTGGAGAGAACATTACGTGCGCGTGAACGAGGAAAGTACCGCGTAAACGGCCAGGATGACGCCGCTCCATTTTTCCATGTGTGTTTTGTAATTGTTATTAGTTATGAGTATGTGTAACTAAGTTTGGAACTTTTGTATTTTTTAAATAATTGGTTTGATTATTTTTCCTTTTATAATAAAACATGCATATACAGGTGGTGCGAGAGGCATCGGCCTTTTGCACCTGGAAGGCGTATATGCAGTGTAAGTTTAAAGGCAATGCTGCCTACGATTTGTCCAAGTTAGACAATGTAATTTCTCTGGGAAATGAGGACTGCATGGAGGCCATAGATAGTTTAATTACCGGAAGTGTTTGGATGTGGAGAATCGGGATAATTTTGCTCACCACCATTTTAAATGATACGATAAGCGGAGTTATTCGCATCAACAGGAGGGACTGTAAAGTTTCGCAATTATCGCGATTCGAAATAACATGAGAAAAGCAGAGTCGTTTGATCAGTTTTATTAAACGAAATGCTGTCCTGATAATAAAGGACACAGAAGCCTGTAAAATGGCCGCCGCGCATCGTGGCAGAAGCTTCCAGAAACACAGTGGGCAGACAAGATGGCGTCGAATATACATTTCAGTATAAGATTGGATCATACTCGGTAAACACTGATAAAGACAGGATGCAACCCGTTTGCATTTGGAACAATAGCAAAGATATAAGTGCTGGAATAGTTTTCCTATGCACAGTAAGGATCATTGTACTGGGCAATCAAAGGCCCATCCAGACACATCAATACACAAATACCCCCCCGGCTCTACAATGAGAGAGACATCGACGGGTGATTAAGCAAGTATTCGGGGGGCCCCAAAACCAGTCAGGGAGACGATTCATACACATCCTGGCTGGTTCAACAATGGGGAAAACATTAACGGATAGTGGGCCAGTTTCAGGGGCTACCGAAACCCGTTAAAGAAGATAACCGCCCCATGCTGGGAGTTTTGAGCGCCAATATTACACAAAGGACAAACATTAAGATTTGAGCGGGAGATAAGCGGACACATCACTATAACTATAGAGAACAAATGTCCATCGGTCTCTTATCTCGATGCTGACTGCTGAACGCTCTTATTCTCTTATTCGCTTGCCTCTTCATATACTCGCTTGACTTGTGGGCTCTTGATTTTCCCTCTGGACTTTGTTGACTCTTGACTCTTAGCCGTACTGGTCGGTCATTCGAGTGTTGGGTGGAGCTCAATCGGTACGAGCCGCCCCGACAAGGGCAAGTAACAGGGTACACCATCCCGAGTGTCGGTAAACGGTGTCTGGACCCGGAGGCCCGAGGAGACGAGACGAGAAGAAGACGAGAAGAAGACGAGAAGAAATTCCACGTGCCGACACGGTCAGTAAACCCCGACCGCGCCCGAAAATATAAATACAGGACTCTTCTTTGAGTTCTACAGACTACAACCTGTGTCGAACACAGGAAGACTCTTCTTTGAATTTTACAAACGTTCCAAGTTCTGTCGAGTTCTTCATGACAACAGGGAGTCTGGCCTGCTTGTCGCAGCAGCGAAAATAAACAAGTGGGGTGCAGAGACCTTTCCAAACACGTGACAGTCAGGCGCTGCAGCGAAACGAGCCGAGTGCCTCATTTTAAAAATCTCCGAAGTAACACGAGTGGTGAGCATGTTGTCCGATCCTACAAATCTAGACATAGTGTAGGTATTGTTAAGGGAGGGTGGTTTTTAAGGTTAAGATATAATGTGTTCCCCTTTCTACAATGTGCCGTGTGTTCTCCATTTCCATAGACCAAGCTTTATGAATATATGTATACTTGTACTCTCTTTGATTTGCGCCTATGACATGTATTTCATGATTTTAGACGCCATGCAATAAAGATTTCCATTTCGTACTATTCAACCGGGTCTATTTGAGTTTTTCTCTGCATTACTGCTCCCTGCATCTAAGTCCAGTGTTAGAACTGTAAGGGCGAGTGGGTCGAACCACTCACAGGTGCTTATTGCAAAAAGGCTGGCCGGAGACCAGAGCAAGCAATAGTATAGGCAATGAAGGCCTAACCTCGCACCAGCACCGTCTGAGACACGCCCCCCCTTACAGTGTCCACACTGTGTGAGCCTGTTTCTCTCTCAGTGCCAGTTCTATTTACTAAAAATATTGTTCATTTCTCATAGTGGACCGGTGACAAAATCCAGGCCGGCTTGACGATTAAAGAGAATCATTCTTTATTCCCGCACAGTGAGCCTTGATTCCTCTCCAGGGATTCTCAATAGCTTTGTAAGGCTGTTGATGCTGGTGGAGAAATATCTTATGTAAATTGTATTAGTGCCGTTTGTTTATGTCACAGTCGAACAAAGAATATTGCGCTCAGGCGATGGGGAGCGCTCGGTTCTGCTGGTTTTCACAGCACTAGCAGGGGCTTAACCCCTTAACCATGGAACGACAGCAACCCCTGCAGGTACAATCCAACGATACATCCGATGGAAAAGGGGGGATTTTGCAAAGCGCTCCTGCAGATGTGGAGCCTCTTTGGGTTCAAGTAGAGTTGCTAACTGTGGTTGGAGGCATTCCTGGAGGTTTTCTCATTACATGACATCTGATCATGTGATGCCTGAGCACGTAACATCTGATCACATGATTTTTACAAATGTTGTTGCATTTACTGTATAAATGTTGGGTCCCTGCAGTTGAGTATTTTTGCTCCGGAAGTTGTTGTGCGGACAAGTGCCAAGAAACAGGAGGTCACCCATAGGCAGAGGGAGGGGGAAACAGGGGGGCGGGGGAGGGGAAACAGAGGGTGGGGGGAGGGGAAACAGAGGGCGGGGGAGGGGAAACAGAGGGCGGGGTGAAACAGAGGGCAGGGGAGGGGAAACAGAGGGCGGGGGAGGGGAAACAGAGGGCGGGGGAGGGGAAACAGAGGGCGGGGGGGAGGGGTGAAACAGAGGGCGGGGGAGGGGGGGGAAACTGAGGGCAGGGGAGGGGAGAAACAGAGGGCGGGGGGGAGGGGTGAAACAGAGGGCGGGGGGAGGGGGAAACAGAGGGCGGGGGAGGGGAAATAGAGGGCGGGGGAGGGGGTGAAACAGAGGGCGGGGGAGGGGGTTAAACAGAGGGCGGGGGAGGGGTGAAACAGAGGGCGGGGAGGGGG
>JASTWF010001993.1:0-45552 GCA_030390025.1 Squalus acanthias | reverse complement strand
CAATGTGGAACTGTTCCCCAGCAAGGACTCAATGTGGACTGTACCCTAGCCAGGAGTCAATGGGGAACTGTACCCCAGCAAGGACTCAATGTGGAACAGTATCCCAGCAAGTAATCAATGTGGAACACTACCCCAGCAAGGACTCAATGTGGAACTCTACCCTAGCAAGGAGTCAATGTGGAACTCTACCCCAGCAAGGAGTCAATGTGGAACTCTACCCCAGCAAGGAGTCAATGTGGAACTCTACCCCAGCAAGGAGTCAATGTGGAACTCTATCCCAGCCAGGACTCAATGTGGAACTGTTCCCCAGCAAGGACTCAATGTGGAACTGTATCCCAGCAAGGAGTCATTGTGGAACTGTACAGCTGCAAGGACTCAATGTGGAACTCTACCCCGGCAAGGACTCAAAGTGGAACTCTAACCCAGCAAAGACTCATTGTGGAACTCTACCCCAGCAAGGAGTGAATGTGGAACTGTTCCCCAGCAAGGAGTCAATGGGGAACTCTACCTCAGCAAGGACTCAATGTGGACTGTACCCCAGCAAGGACTCAATGTGGACTGTGCCCCAGCAAGAATTCAATGTGGAACTGTACCCCAGCAAGGAGTCAATGTGGAACTCTACCACAGCAAGGAGTCAATGTGGAACTGTACTCCAGCAAGGTGTCAATGTGGAACTGTACCCCGGCAAGGAGTCAGTCTGGAACTTTATCCCAGCAAGGACTCAATGTGGAACTCTACCCCAGCAAGGAGTCAATGTGGAACTGTATCCCAGCAAGGAGTCAATGTGGAACTGTACCCCAGCAAGGAGTCAATGTGGAACTCTACCCCAGCAAGGAGTCAATGTGGAACTCTACCCCAGCAAGGAGTCAATGTGAAATTGTACCCCAGCAAGGAGTCAATGTGAAATTGAACCCCAGCAAGGACTCAATGTGGAACTCTACCACAGCAAGGAGTCAATGTGGAACTGTACCCCAGCAAGGAGTCAATTTGGAACTGTATCCCAGCAAGGAGTCAATGTGGAACTGTACCACAGCAAGGAGTCAATGTGGAACTGTACAGCAGCAAGGAGTCAATGTGGAACTCTACCCGAGCAAGGACTCAATGTGGAACTGTACCCCAGCAAGTAGTCAATGTGGAACTCTACCCCTGCAAGGACTCAATGTGGAACTCTATCCCAGCAAGGAGTCAATGTGGAACTCGACCCCAGCAAGGACTCAATGTGGAACTCTATCCCAGCAAGGAGTCAATGTGGAACTCCACCACAGCAAGCAGTCAATGTGGAGCTCTACCCCAGCAAGGACTCAATGTGGAACTCTACCCCTGCAAGGACTCAATGTGGAACTCTATCCTAGCAAGGACTCAATGTGGAACTGTACCCCAGCAAGGAGTCAAAGTGGAACTCTACCGCAGCAAGTAGTCAATGTGGAACTCTACCCCTGCAAGGACTCATTGTGGAACTCTATCCCAGCAAGGAGTCAATGTGGAACTCGACCCCAGCAAGGACTCAATGTGGAACTCAATCCCAGCAAGAAGTCAATGTGGAACTCTACCGCAGCAAGTAATCAATGTGGAACTCTACCCCAGCAAGGACTCAATGTGGAACTCAATCCCAGCAAGAAGTCAATGTGGAACTCCACCCCAGCAAGCAGCCAATGTGGAACTCTACCCCAGCAAGTAGTCAATGTGGAGCTCTACCCCAGCAAGGACTCAATGTGGAACTCTACCCCTGCAAGGACTCAATGTGGAACTATACCCCAGCAAGGACTCAATGTAGAACTCTATCCCAGCAAGGACTCAATGTGGAACTCTATCCCAGCAAGGACTCAATGTGGAACTGTACCCAAGCAAGGAGGCAATGTGGAACTGTACCCCAGCAAGGACTCAATGTGGAACGCTACCCCAGCAAGGAGTCAATGTGGAACTCTACCCCAGCAAGGAGTCAAAGTGGAACTCTACTCCAGCAAGGAGTCAATGTGGAGCTCTATCCCAGCAAGGACTCATTGTGGAACTCTAACCGAGCAAGGACTCATTGTGGAACTCTAACCCAGCAAGGACTCATTGTGGAACTCTACCCCAGCAGGGGGTCAATGTTGTACTGTACCCCAGCAAGGAGTTAATGTGGAACTCTACCCCAGCAAGGAGTCAATGTGGAACTCTATCCCAGCAAGTAGTCAATGTGGAACTCTATCCCAGCAAGGACTCAATGTGGAACTGTTCCCCAGCAAGGACTCAATGTGGACTGTACCCCAGCAAGGACTCAATGTGGAACTGTACCCCAGCAAGGACTCAATGTGGAACTGTACCCCAGCAAGGACTCAATGTGGAACAGTATCCCAGCAACTAATCAATGTGGAACTTGTCATAAATCGCAAGTAACAACTCAGGAAGTACTACTGGGCGGCCAGCTGGGGCGCCGTCCAGGGAGTATAAATACTCAGGCATGGGCCCACCTTGGGCAGAGACAATCTGGAAACAGGAAGCTTGTGACTGCGAACTAGACCTCCATGTTTTGTTACAAGTTGATTAAAGCCTTGCTTTATGTTCAAGTGCGTAGTGAGTCTTTATTACGTCAATTTAATCAACTTGATATCGTCTCCACGCTTTGGGTGATTCGGAACAACCAGCTGCAACTCGAACCACAGAAGGGAACTTGGGCAAGAAACTGATCCATCATGGAAAAACTCCTTAGACCCGCTCGTCTCGACCTGGACCCGAATGCACCTGCGGCAGCAAAGGTATGGAAGCATTGGTTTCGTACCTTTAGCAACTTTCTTGAAGAATGTGGGGCGGATGTCCCTAATAAGTTACGAATGCTTATCAACTACGTGTCTCCTCATGTGTATGATTATATTGAGGACTGTATAGACTATGACACTGCTATCGAAATCTTACAGCAGCTATATGTCAAGTCCCCAAATGAAATCTTTGGTCGACACCTACTTGCCACAACTCGGCAGCAGCCTGGGGAATCACTCGACGAATTTCTCCAGAAACTTCGCAGGGTCAGCAAGGATTGTAACCTTAAAGCAGTTTCAGCTGAACAGTATCAAGAGGAACTAATCCGCGATTCCTTTATCAATGGAATCGCGTCCCCTTTTATACGTCAGCGCCTGCTGGAAAATAAAACCCTCAATTTTCGGGCTGCTTATGACCAGGCGTGTTCCTTGCACTTGGCCAAGAAAAATGCAGACACTTATCTCCCACCACGTGCACGGGCGGCGGCTATCTCCTTTAATGAGTCTTTCGGTAGGTCTCGGGCGGATGCCCCCACTGATGTTGACTCTACTCTAACAGACGACGACCCTACCCTAGAGGCCTTCGCTGATGACGACCCCGCCCTAGCAGCATCCTGGCAATCAGGAAGAAACTGTTTCTTTTGTGGAGGGGCGTGCCATCACAGAAAATTTTGCCCGGCTCGTAATGTGACCTGCAATCATTGCAGCAAGAAAGGACACTTTTCTAAGGTATGCCAGTCACGGGCCTTTGCTAACAAGAAAGGCCGCTCCTCTAAAGTATACCGGTCGAGAGCTCCTGTTAGCTTCACAGCTGCTATCTATGGAGCTGCTCCTCCCCCAAGAACTACTGTTAAGGCTACAGTTGCCGAAGGGAAAATTGCCCCTCCTCCCATCACGGCTGTTTTTCCCCAAAGTTTGTCCCATGCAACCACGAAGGTTTCAGTAAATGGGCACACTCTAAGCGCGCTAATCGACTCCTGCAGCTCTGACAGCTTCATTAGTAAGCGGGCTGTCAACAGGTTAAAACTGCACATTTATCCCTCGGACAGGGAGATTGCAATGGCTCTGACGACTCTGACCAGCAATTCTTCTGGCTTCTGTCTGGTCAACCTCATCCTCAACGGCCGCACGTATCTCTCCACCCGGCTCGGAGTACTCGCAAACTTATGCAGCGATGTGCTTCTGGGACAGGACTTCCAGAAGCAGCACAAGAAGATCACTTTTGAGTTTGGAGGGTCAAGGCCGGAGCTTACCATTTCTAAGGTGCCGTTTTGTGCACTCTCGGCGGCCTTACTCGGTGAACCCTCCCTGTTTGCCAATCTTCCCCCCCGCTGTAAACCCATAGCCACCAAATCGCGGCGCTTTAGCCAAGATGATCGAGCGTTTATTGAGGCGGAAATCTCTCGCCTTTTAGTCGACGGTATTATCGAGCCATGTTCATCTCCCTGGCGGGCTCAGGTCGTCATCGTGAGGAATCCCTTAAAACAACATAAAAAACGTCTGTGTATCGATTATTCGCAGACTATTAATCTATATACCGATCTGGATGCCTACCCGCTGCCACGCATAGATGACATGGTCAACAACCTTGCCAAATACAAGGTATTCTCGACCTTCGATTTAAAAAGCGCGTACCATCAGGTGCCACTGCAAGACTCCGACAAGAAGTATACGGCCTTTGAGGCCAATGGTCGGCTTTTCCAGTTTCGCCGCCTTCCATTCGGGGTCACCAATGGGGTGGCCGTCTTCCAACGGGCCATGGATGGCCTAGTCCGGCAAGAGAACTTGACGGATACCTTTCCGTATTTAGACAATATCACTATTGCCGGCCATGATCAAAAGGAGCATGACGCTAATCTTCAGAGATTTTTTGACGTACTCCGCCGTCGCCACTTAATGTTAAACGAATCCAAATCGGTGAAGTCGGTGCCATCGGTGAACATTCTTGGCTACTGGGTGGGCAACGGTGTTATTAAACCGGACCCAGAGCGACTTCGTCCACTTCAGGAGCTCCCTCCCCCGACGAACCTCGGCTCTCTTCGTCGGGCACTTGGCATGTTTGCTTATTACGCAAAATGGATACCACACTTCTCCGATAAAATACAGCCCCTGCTCCATGCGAAGTCTTTTCCATTGGAAGCTACGGCTATTTCTGCCTTCAACCTCCTCAAACGACAGCTGGAGAAAGCCACGCTTCGCTCCATTGACGAAAATCTTCCTTTTGTGGTCGAATGCGATGCATCGGAGGTGGCGATCTCCGCTACCTTGAATCAAGGTGGCCGACCCGTGGCATTCCTATCCAGAACCTTGCAGAGTAGCGAGCTCCATTACCCCCCCGTCGAGAAGGAGGCTACGGCCATCATCGAGGCTGTACGCCAATGGGGTCATTTTCTTGCTCGGCGTCATTTTACGCTTATAACTGACCAGCGCTCTGTGGCCTTCATGTTGGATAACCGGAGGCGCACGAAAATCAAAAATAATAAAATTCAACTCTGGAGGATGGAGCTGGCTGCCTTTGGATATACTATCTGTTACCGACCCGGCAAACAGAACGTGGCCCCAGATACCTTCACACGGGCATTTTGCTCCTCAATGTCAACGTCGACTCTGGCGGATTTGCATATGGACTTATGCCATCCTGGTGTGACCCGCATGTTGCACTTTGTGCGCTCCAAAAATCTACCATTTTCAACCGAGGACGTAAAGAAAACATGCTCCTCCTGTAGGATTTGTGCAGAATTGAAACCACAATTCTTTCGCCCATCAGATGGCTTACTCATACATGCAATGCAGCCTATGCAGAGGCTCAGCATAGACTTTAAAGGGCCATTGCCTTCGTCGACAAGGAACACCTACCTACTTACGATGGTGGACGAGTATTCACGCTTTCCCTTCGCCTTCCCCTGCCCTAATATGCTTACCTCTACGGTAATTAAATGCCTCGATCAGGTCTTTTCCCTTTGCGGGACGGCCAATTTTATCCACACTGATCGGGGTCCCTCCTTTATGTCGAGTGAACTTAAAAGTTATCTCTCCCAACGGGGAATCGCCTCAAGTAGGACGACACCATATCACCCAATCGGTAACGGACAGGTTGAACGATACAATGCCATCATCTGGAACGCTGTCCGTCTGGCACTAAGGTCACGCAACCTGCCGGACCAGCAGTGGGAAACGGTGCTCCCCGACGCGTTACACTCTATCAGGTCTCTTCTCTCCACATCTACTAATGTCACGCCTCATGAGCGATTCTTCAAATTCCGGCGTCGCTCTACACATGGGACGTCTCTACCGTCATGGTTGGTGGCTCCAGGCCCGGTACTACTCCGGAGGTTCGCCCGGTCTGCCAAAAACGACACTCTCGTTGACGAGGTGGAGTTAACGGAGGTAAACCCCACGTATGCGCACGTACGGTACCCTGATGGCCGGGAGACCACCGTCTCGCTCCGAGATCTGGCTCCCTGCCCAACCGGTCACACGGGCCCGAATGATGAAGGATCCCCCGACAATGATATCAACACTCCGCACCCCTATGAAAATGACGCCCCGCCTGGGACATCGGGGGATCTGCCGGCAACGCTACCGGATCAACTCAGGGAGCTGGACGCTCCCCGTAGGATGGCCACCCGAAACCAGGACGCCGGACAATCTCCAGCCACGACCCGGGATGAGGCCAGCTCAGCACCTGTGGGGACCCGCACCCGGAGTCATGATATTCCCAGTCCTCCACAGGATGATCAAGATGACGCGGACTCTACTGACTTACCGGTACGGGCCAAGCGACCCAGGGACCAGGACACGGTCCGGGGAGACGTGCCTTCCAGTCACAAGCAGAGAGCTAAACGTCTGCGGCTATTTCTGGTCCACCTAGTCCGTTAAAGGAAGACTGGACTTCCAAACCTTTTAGGGAGGAAGAATGTCATAAATCGCAAGTAACAACTCAGGAAGTACTAATGGGCGGCCAGCTGGGGTGCCGTCCAGGGAGTATAAACACTCAGGCATGGGCCCACCTTGGGCAGAGTCAATCTGGAAACAGGAAGCAAGTGACTGCGAACTAGACCTCCATGTTTTGTTACAAGTTGATTAAAGCCTTGCTTTATGTTCAAGTGCGTAGTGAGTCTTTATTACGTCAGAACTCTACCCCAGCAAGGAGTCAATGCGGAACTCTACCCCAGCAAGGAGTCAATGTGGAACTGTACCCCAGCAAGGAGTCAATGTGGAACTGTACCCCAGCAAGGACTCAATGTGGACTGTTCCCCAGCAAGGACTCAATGTGGAACTGTACCCCAGCAAAGAGTCAATGTGGAACTGTACCCCAGCAAGGACTCAATGTGGACTGTACCCCAGCAAGGAGTCAATGTGGAACTCTACCCCAGCAAGGAGTCAATGTGAAACTGTACCCCAGCAAGGAGTCAATGTGGAACTCTACCCCAGCAAGGAGTCAATGTGGAACTGTACCCCAGCAAGGACTCAATGTGGAACTGTACCCCAGCAAGGACTCAATGTGGAACTATACCCCAGCAAGGACACAATGTGGAACTGTACACCAGCAAGGAGTCAATGTGGAAATCTATCCCTGCAAGCAGTCAATGTGCAACTCTACCCCAGGAACTAGTCAATGTAGAACTCTATCCCAGCAAGGACTCAATGTGGAAGTCTATCCCAGCAAGGAGTCAATGTGGATCTCTACCCCAGCAAGGAGTCAATGTGAAACTCTACCCCAGCAAGGAGTCAATGTGGAACTGTACCCCAGCAAGGACTCAATGTGGAACGCTACCCCAGCAAGTACTCAACGTGGAACTCTACCCCAGCAAGGAGTCAATGTGCAACTCTACCCCAGCAAGGAGTTAATGTGGATCTCTACCCCAGCAAGTAGTCAATGTGGAGCTCTATCCCAGCAAGGACTCATAGTGGAACTCTAACCGAGCAAGGAATCATTGTGGAACTCTAACGCAGCAAGGACTCATTGTGGAACTCTACCCCAGCAAGGACTCAATGTGGAATGTACCCCAGCAAGGACTCAATGTGGAACTGTACCCCAGCAAGGACTCAATGTGGAACTGTACCCCAGCAAGGACTCAATGTGGAACAGTATCCCAGCAAGTAATCAATTTGGAACTCTACCCCAGCAAGGACTCAATGCGGAACTCTACCCCAGCAAGGAGTCAATGTGGAACTGTACCCCAGCAAGGAGTCAATGTGGAACTGTACCCCAGCAAGAAGTCAATGTGGAACTGTACCCCAGCACGGAGTCAATGTGGAACTCTACCCGAGCAAGGACTAAATGTGGAACTGTACCCCAGCAAGTAGTCAATGTGGAACTCTCTCCCAGCAAGGACTCAATGTGGAACTGTACCCAAACAAGGAGGCAATGTGGAACTGTACCCCAGCAAATAGTCAATGTGGAACTCTACCCCAGCAAGTAGTCAATGTGGAGCTCTATCCCAGCAAGGACTCATTGTGGAACTCCAACCGAGCAAGGACTCATTGTGGAACTCCAACCGAGCAAGGACTCATTGTGGAACTCTAACCCAGCAAGGACTCAATTTGGAACTCTACCACTGCAAGGACACAATGTGGAACTCTACCCCTGCAAGGAGTCAATGTGGAACTCTATCCCAGCAAGGAGTCAATGTTGAACTCTATTCCAGCAAGGGCTCAATGTGGAACTCAATCCCAGCAAGGAGTCAATGTGGAACTCTACCCCAGCAAGGACTCAATGTGGAACTCTAGCCCTGCAAGGAGTCAATGTGGACTGTTCCCCAGCAAGGACTCAATGTGGAACTCCACCCCAGCAAGGACTCAATGTGCAGCTGTACCCCAGCAAGGACGCAATGTGGACTGTACCCCAGAAAGGACTCAATGTGGAACTCTATCCTAGCAGGAAGTCAATGTGGAACTCCAGCCCAGCAAGCAGTCAATGTGGAACTCTATCCCAGCAAGGACTCAATGTGGAACTCTACCCAGCAAGGAGTCAATGTGGAACTCTACCCCAGCAAGGAGTCAATGTGAAGCTCTATCCCAGCAAGGATTCAATGTGGAACTCTAACCGAGCAAGGACTCATTGTGGAACTCTAACCCAGCAAGGACTCATTGTGGAACTCTAACCCAGCAAGGACTCATTGTGGAACTCTACCCAGGAAGGACACAATGTAGAACTCTATCCCAGCAAGGACTCAATGCGGAACTCTACCCCAGCAAGGAGTCAATGTGGAACTGTACACTAGCAAGGAGTCAATGTGGAACTGCACACCAGCAAGGACTCAATGTGGAACTGTACCCCAGCAAGGGCTCAAAGTGGAACTCTACCCCAGCAAGGACTCAATGTGGACTGTACACCAGCAAGAATTCAATGTGGAACTGCACCCCAGCAAGGACTGAATGTGGAACTGTACCCCAGCAAGGACTCAATGTGGAATAGTATTCCAGCAAGGACTCAATGTGGAACAGTATCCCAGCAACTAATCAATGTGGAACTCTACCCCAGCAAGGACTCAATGTGGAACTCGACCCCAGCAAGTAATCAATGTGGAACTGTACCCCAGCAATGAGTCAATGTGGAACTCTACCCCAGCAAGGAGTCAATGTGAAACTGTACCACAGCAAAAACTCAATGTGGAACTCTACCCGAGCAAGGAGTCAATATGGAACTGTACCCCAGCAAGGAGTCAATGTGGAACTGTACCCCAGGAAGGACTCAATGTGGAACTCTACCCCAGCAAGGACTCAGTGTGGAACTGTTCCCCAGCAAGGACTCAATGTGGAACTCTACCCTAGCAAGGAGTCAATGTGGAACTGTACCCCAGCAAGCAGTCAATGTGCAACTCTACCCCAGGAAGTAGTCAATGTGGAACTCTACCCCTGCAAAGACTCAATGTGGAACTCTACCCGAGCAAGGACACAATGTAGAACTCTATCCCAGCAAGGACTCAATGTGGAACTCTATCCCAGCAAGGAGTCAATGTGGAACTCTACCCCAGCAAGGAGTCAATGTGAAACTCTACCCCAGCAAGGAGTCAATGTGGAACTGTACCCCAGCAAGGAGTCAATGTGGAACTCTATCCCAGCAAGGAGTCAATGTGGAACTGTACCCCAGCAAGGACTCAATGTGGACTGTACGCCAGCAAGGAGTCAATGTGGAACTGTACCCCAGCAAGGAGTCAATGTGGAACTGTACCCCAGCAAGAAGTCAATGTGGAACTGTACCCCAGCACGGAGTCAATGTGGAACTCTACCCGAGCAAGGACTCAATGTGGAACTGTACCCCAGCAAGTAGTCAATGTGGAACTCAATCCCAGCAAGGACTCAATGTGGAACTGTACCCAAACAAGGAGGCAATGTGGAACTGTACCCCAGCAAATAGTCAATGTGGAACTCTACCCCAGCAAGTAGTCAATGTGGAGCTCTATCCCAGCAAGGACTCATTGTGGAACTCCAACCGAGCAAGGACTCATTGTGGAACTCCAACCGAGCAAGGACTCATTGTGGAACTCTAACCCAGCAAGGACTCAATTTGGAACTCTACCACTGCAAGGACACAATGTGGAACTCTACGCCTGCAAGGAGTCAATGTGGAACTCTATCCCAGCAAGGAGTCAATGTTGAACTCTATTCCAGCAAGGGCTCAATGTGGAACTCAATCCCAGCAAGGAGTCAATGTGGAACTCTACCCCAGCAAGGACTCAATGTGGAACTCTACCCCTGCAAGGAGTCAATGTGGACTGTTCCCCAGCAAGGACTCAATGTGGAACTGTACCCCAGCAAGGACTCAATGTGGACTGTACCCCAGAAAGGAGTCAATGTGGAACTCTACCCCAGCAAGGACTCAATGTGCAGCTGTACCCCAGCAAGGACTCAATGTGGAACTGTACCCCAGCAAGGAGTCAATGTGGAACTCTACCCCAGCAAGGACTCAATGTGGACTGTACCCCAGAAAGGACTCAATGTGGAACTCTATCCTAGCAAGAAGTCAATGTGGAACTCCAGCCCAGCAAGCAGTCAATGTGGAACTCTATCCCAGCAAGGACTCAATGTGGAACTCTACCCCAGCAAGGAGTCAATGTGGAACTCTACCCCAGCAAGTAGTCAATGTGAAGCTCTATCCCAGCAAGGATTCATTGTGGAACTCTAACCGAGCAAGGACTCATTGTGGAACTCTAACCCAGCAAGGACTCATTGTGGAACTCTACCCCAGCAAGGACACAATGTAGAACTCTATCCCAGCAAGGACTCATTGTGGAACTCTACCCCAGCAAGGACTGAATGTGGAACTGTACCCCAGCAAGGACTCAATGTGGAACAGTATTCCAGCAAGGACTCAATGTGGAACAGTATCCCAGCAACTAATCAATGTGGAACTCTACCCCAGCAAGGACTCAATGTGGAACTCGACCCCAGCAAATAATCAATGTGGAACTGTACCCCAGCAATGAGTCAATGTGGAACTCTACCCCAGCAACGAGTCAATGTGAAACTGTACCACAGCAAAAACTCAATGTGGAACTCTACCCGAGCAAGGAGTCAATGTGGAACTGTACCCCAGCAAGGAGTCAATGTGGAACTCTATCCCAGCAAGTACTCAATGTGGAACTCTACCCCAGCAAGGACTCAGTGTGGAACTGTTCCCCAGCAAGGACTCAATGTGGAACTCTACCCTAGCAAGGAGTCAATGTGGAACTGTACCCCAGCAAGCAGTCAATGTGCAACTCTACCCCAGGAAGTAGTCAATGTGGAACTCTACCCCTGCAAAGACTCAATGTGGAACTCTACCCGAGCAAGGACACAATGTAGAACTCTATCCCAGCAAGGACTCAATGTGGAACTCTATCCCAGCAAGGAGTCAATGTGGAACTCTACCCCAGCAAGGACTCAATGTGGAACTGTACCCAAGCAAGGAGGCAATGTGGAACTGTACCACAGCAAGGACTCAATGTGGAACGCTACCCCAGCAAGTACTCAATGTGGAACTCTACCCCAGCAAGGAGTCAATGTGCAACTCTACCTCAGCAAGGAGTTAATGTGGATCTCTACCCCAGCAAGGACTCATTGTGGAACTCTAACCGAGCAAGGAATCATTGTGGAACTGTACCCCAGCAAGGACTCAATGTGGACTGTACCCCAGCAAGTAATCAATGTGGAACTCTACCCCAGCAAGGACTCAATGCGGAACTCTACCCCAGCAAGGAGTCAATGTGGAACTGTACCCCAGCAAGAAGTCAATGTGGAACTGTACCCCAGCAAGAAGTCAATGTGGAACTCTACCCCAGCATGGAGTCAATGTGGAACTGTACCCCAGCAAGGAGTCAATGTGGAACTGTACCCCAGCAAGAAGTCAATGTGGAACTGTACCCCAGCAAGAAGTCAATGTGGAACTGTACCCAGCAAGTAGTCAATGTGGAACTCTCTCCCAGCAAGGACTCAATGTGGAACAGTACCCAAGCAAGGAGGCAATGTGGAACTGTACCCCAGCAAAGAGTCAATGTGGAACTCTGACTACTTGCTGGGATAGAGCTCCACATTGACTACTTGCTGGGGTAATGTGGAGCTCTATCCCAGCAAGGACTCATTGTGGAACTCCAACCGAGCAAGGACTCCTTGTGGAACTCGAACCCAGCAAGGACTCATTGTGGAACTCTACCCCAGCAAGGACACAATGTAGAACTCTATCCCAGCAAGGAGTCAATGTGGAACTGTACCCCAGCAAGGACTCAATGTGGACTGTACCCCAGCAAGGACTCAATGTGGAACTGTACCCCAGCAAGGACTCAATGTGGAACTGTACCCCAGCAAGGACTCAATGTGGAACAGTATCCCAGCAAGTAATCAATTTGGAACTCTACCCCAGCAAGGACTCAATGCGGAACTCTACCCCAGCAAGAAGTCAATGTGGAACTGTACCCCAGCACGGAGTCAATGTGGAACTCTACCCGAGTAAGGACTCAATGTGGAACTGTACCCCAGCAAGTAGTCAATGTGGAACTCTCTCCCAGCAAGGACTCAATGTGGAACTGTACCCAAACAAGGAGGCAATGTGGAACTGTACCCCAGCAAAGAGTCAATGTGGAACTCTACCCCAGCAAGTAGTCAATGTGGAGCTCTATCCCAGCAAGGACTCATTGTGGAACTCCAACCGAGCAAGGACTCATTGTGGAACTCTAACCCAGCAAGGACTCAATTTGGAACTCTACCACTGCAAGGACACAATGTGGAACTCTACCCCTGCAAGGAGTCAATGTGGAACTCCACCCCAGCAAGGAGTCAATGTGGAACTCTACCCCAGCAAGGACTCAATGTGGAACTGTACCCCAGCAAGGAGTCAATGTGGAACTCTACCCCAGCAAGGACTCAATGTGGACTGTACCCCAGAAAGGACTCAATGTGGAACTCTATCCTAGCAAGAAGTCAATGTGGAACTCCAGCCCAGCAAGCAGTCAATGTGGAACTCTATCCCAGCAAGGACTCAATGTGGAACTCTACCCCAGCAAGGAGTCAATGTGGAACTCTACCCCAGCAAGTAGTCAATGTGAAGCTCTATCCCAGCAAGGATTCATTGTGGAACTCTAACCGAGCAAGGACTCATTGTGGAACTCTAACCCAGCAAGGACTCATTGTGGAACTGTACCCCAGCAAGGAGTCAATGTGGAACTGTACACCAGCAAGAAGTCAATGTGGAACTGTACCCCAGCACGGAGTCAATGTGGAACTCTACCCGAGCAAGGACTCAATGTGGAACTGTACCCCAGCAAGTAGTCAATGTGGAACTCTCTCCCAGCAAGGACTCAATGTGGAACTGTACCCAAGCAAGGAGGTAATGTGGAACTGTACCCCAGCAAAGAGTCAATGTGGAACTCTACCCCAGCAAGTAGTCAATGTGGAGCTCTATCCCAGCAAGGACTCATTGTGGAACTCCAACCGAGCAAGGACTCATTGTGGAACTCTAACCCAGCAAGGACTCATTGTGGAACTCTACCCCAGCAAGGACACAATGTAGAACTCTATCCCAGCAAGGACTCATTGTGGAACTCTACCCCAGCAAGGACTCAATGCGGAACTCTACCCCAGCAAGGAGTCAATGTGGACTGTACACCAGCAAGGACTCAATGTGGAACTGTACCCCAGCAAGGGCTCAAAGTGGAACTCTACCCCAGCAAGGACTCAATGTGGACTGTACACCAGCAAGAATTCAATGTGGAACTGTACCCCAGCAAGGACTCAATGTGGAACTGTACCCCAGCAAGGACTCATTGTGGAACTCCAACCGAGCAAGGACTCATTGTGGAACTCCAACCGAGCAAGGACTCATTGTGGAACTCTAACCCAGCAAGGACTCAATTTGGAACTCTACCACTGCAAGGACACAATGTGGAACTCTACCCCTGCAAGGAGTCAATGTGGAACTCTATCCCAGCAAGGAGTCAATGTTGAACTCTATTCCAGCAAGGGCTCAATGTGGAACTCAATCCCAGCAAGGAGTCAATGTGGAACTCTACCCCAGCAAGGACTCAATGTGGAACTCTAGCCCTGCAAGGAGTCAATGTGGACTGTTCCCCAGCAAGGACTCAATGTGGAACTCCACCCCAGCAAGGACTCAATGTGCAGCTGTACCCCAGCAAGGACGCAATGTGGACTGTACCCCAGAAAGGACTCAATGTGGAACTCTATCCTAGCAGGAAGTCAATGTGGAACTCCAGCCCAGCAAGCAGTCAATGTGGAACTCTATCCCAGCAAGGACTCAATGTGGAACTCTACCCCAGCAAGGAGTCAATGTGGAACTCTACCCCAGCAAGTAGTCAATGTGAAGCTCTATCCCAGCAAGGATTCATTGTGGAACTCTAACCGAGCAAGGACTCATTGTGGAACTCTAACCCAGCAAGGACTCATTGTGGAACTCTAACCCAGCAAGGACTCATTGTGGAACTCTACCCCAGGAAGGACACAATGTAGAACTCTATCCCAGCAAGGACTCATTGTGGAACTCTACCCCAGCAAGGAGTCAATGTGGAACTGTACACTAGCAAGGAGTCAATGTGGAACTGCACACCAGCAAGGACTCAATGTGGAACTGTACCCCAGCAAGGGCTCAAAGTGGAACTCTACCCCAGCAAGGACTCAATGTGGACTGTACACCAGCAAGAATTCAATGTGGAACTGTACCCCAGCAAGGACTGAATGTGGAACTGTACCCCAGCAAGGACTCAATGTGGAATAGTATTCCAGCAAGGACTCAATGTGGAACAGTATCCCAGCAACTAATCAATGTGGAACTCTACCCCAGCAAGGACTCAATGTGGAACTCGACCCCAGCAAGTAATCAATGTGGAACTGTACCCCAGCAATGAGTCAATGTGGAACTCTACCCCAGCAAGGAGTCAATGTGAAACTGTACCACAGCAAAAACTCAATGTGGAACTCTACCCGAGCAAGGAGTCAATGTGGAACTGTACCCCAGCAAGGAGTCAATGTGGAACTGTACCCCAGGAAGGACTCAATGTGGAACTCTACCCCAGCAAGGACTCAGTGTGGAACTGTTCCCCAGCAAGGACTCAATGTGGAACTCTACCCTAGCAAGGAGTCAATGTGGAACTGTACCCCAGCAAGCAGTCAATGTGCAACTCTACCCCAGGAAGGAGTCAATGTGGAACTCTACCCCTGCAAAGACTCAATGTGGAACTCTACCCGAGCAAGGACACAATGTAGAACTCTATCCCAGCAAGGACTCAATGTGGAACTCTATCCCAGCAAGGAGTCAATGTGGAACTCTACCCCAGCAAGGAGTCAATGTGAAACTCTACCCCAGCAAGGAGTCAATGTGGAACTGTACCCCAGCAAGGAGTCAATGTGGAACTCTATCCCAGCAAGGAGTCAATGTGGAACTGTACCCCAGCAAGGACTCAATGTGGACTGTACCCCAGCAAGGAGTCAATGTGGAACTGTACCCCAGCAAGGAGTCAATGTGGAACTGTACCCCAGCAAGAAGTCAATGTGGAACTGTACCCCAGCACGGAGTCAATGTGGAACTCTACCCGAGCAAGGACTCAATGTGGAACTGTACCCCAGCAAGTAGTCAATGTGGAACTCAATCCCAGCAAGGACTCAATGTGGAACTGTACCCAAACAAGGAGGCAATGTGGAACTGTACCCCAGCAAATAGTCAATGTGGAACTCTACCCCAGCAAGTAGTCAATGTGGAGCTCTATCCCAGCAAGGACTCATTGTGGAACTCCAACCGAGCAAGGACTCATTGTGGAACTCCAACCGAGCAAGGACTCATTGTGGAACTCTAACCCAGCAAGGACTCAATTTGGAACTCTACCACTGCAAGGACACAATGTGGAACTCTACGCCTGCAAGGAGTCAATGTGGAACTCTATCCCAGCAAGGAGTCAATGTTGAACTCTATTCCAGCAAGGGCTCAATGTGGAACTCAATCCCAGCAAGGAGTCAATGTGGAACTCTACCCCAGCAAGGACTCAATGTGGAACTCTACCCCTGCAAGGAGTCAATGTGGACTGTTCCCCAGCAAGGACTCAATGTGGAACTGTACCCCAGCAAGGACTCAATGTGGACTGTACCCCAGAAAGGAGTCAATGTGGAACTCTACCCCAGCAAGGACTCAATGTGCAGCTGTACCCCAGCAAGGACTCAATGTGGAACTGTACCCCAGCAAGGAGTCAATGTGGAACTCTACCCCAGCAAGGACTCAATGTGGACTGTACCCCAGAAAGGACTCAATGTGGAACTCTATCCTAGCAAGAAGTCAATGTGGAACTCCAGCCCAGCAAGCAGTCAATGTGGAACTCTATCCCAGCAAGGACTCAATGTGGAACTCTACCCCAGCAAGGAGTCAATGTGGAACTCTACCCCAGCAAGTAGTCAATGTGAAGCTCTATCCCAGCAAGGATTCATTGTGGAACTCTAACCGAGCAAGGACTCATTGTGGAACTCTAACCCAGCAAGGACTCATTGTGGAACTCTACCCCAGCAAGGACACAATGTAGAACTCTATCCCAGCAAGGACTCATTGTGGAACTCTACCCCAGCAAGGACTGAATGTGGAACTGTACCCCAGCAAGGACTCAATGTGGAACAGTATTCCAGCAAGGACTCAATGTGGAACAGTATCCCAGCAACTAATCAATGTGGAACTCTACCCCAGCAAGGACTCAATGTGGAACTCGACCCCAGCAAATAATCAATGTGGAACTGTACCCCAGCAATGAGTCAATGTGGAACTCTACCCCAGCAACGAGTCAATGTGAAACTGTACCACAGCAAAAACTCAATGTGGAACTCTACCCGAGCAAGGAGTCAATGTGGAACTGTACCCCAGCAAGGAGTCAATGTGGAACTCTATCCCAGCAAGTACTCAATGTGGAACTCTACCCCAGCAAGGACTCAGTGTGGAACTGTTCCCCAGCAAGGACTCAATGTGGAACTCTACCCTAGCAAGGAGTCAATGTGGAACTGTACCCCAGCAAGCAGTCAATGTGCAACTCTACCCCAGGAAGTAGTCAATGTGGAACTCTACCCCTGCAAAGACTCAATGTGGAACTCTACCCGAGCAAGGACACAATGTAGAACTCTATCCCAGCAAGGACTCAATGTGGAACTCTATCCCAGCAAGGAGTCAATGTGGAACTCTACCCCAGCAAGGACTCAATGTGGAACTGTACCCAAGCAAGGAGGCAATGTGGAACTGTACCACAGCAAGGACTCAATGTGGAACGCTACCCCAGCAAGTACTCAATGTGGAACTCTACCCCAGCAAGGAGTCAATGTGCAACTCTACCTCAGCAAGGAGTTAATGTGGATCTCTACCCCAGCAAGGACTCATTGTGGAACTCTAACCGAGCAAGGAATCATTGTGGAACTGTACCCCAGCAAGGACTCAATGTGGACTGTACCCCAGCAAGTAATCAATGTGGAACTCTACCCCAGCAAGGACTCAATGCGGAACTCTACCCCAGCAAGGAGTCAATGTGGAACTGTACCCCAGCAAGAAGTCAATGTGGAACTGTACCCCAGCAAGAAGTCAATGTGGAACTCTACCCCAGCATGGAGTCAATGTGGAACTGTACCCCAGCAAGGAGTCAATGTGGAACTGTACCCCAGCAAGAAGTCAATGTGGAACTGTACCCCAGCAAGAAGTCAATGTGGAACTGTACCCAGCAAGTAGTCAATGTGGAACTCTCTCCCAGCAAGGACTCAATGTGGAACAGTACCCAAGCAAGGAGGCAATGTGGAACTGTACCCCAGCAAAGAGTCAATGTGGAACTCTGACTACTTGCTGGGATAGAGCTCCACATTGACTACTTGCTGGGGTAATGTGGAGCTCTATCCCAGCAAGGACTCATTGTGGAACTCCAACCGAGCAAGGACTCCTTGTGGAACTCGAACCCAGCAAGGACTCATTGTGGAACTCTACCCCAGCAAGGACACAATGTAGAACTCTATCCCAGCAAGGAGTCAATGTGGAACTGTACCCCAGCAAGGACTCAATGTGGACTGTACCCCAGCAAGGACTCAATGTGGAACTGTACCCCAGCAAGGACTCAATGTGGAACTGTACCCCAGCAAGGACTCAATGTGGAACAGTATCCCAGCAAGTAATCAATTTGGAACTCTACCCCAGCAAGGACTCAATGCGGAACTCTACCCCAGCAAGAAGTCAATGTGGAACTGTACCCCAGCACGGAGTCAATGTGGAACTCTACCCGAGTAAGGACTCAATGTGGAACTGTACCCCAGCAAGTAGTCAATGTGGAACTCTCTCCCAGCAAGGACTCAATGTGGAACTGTACCCAAACAAGGAGGCAATGTGGAACTGTACCCCAGCAAAGAGTCAATGTGGAACTCTACCCCAGCAAGTAGTCAATGTGGAGCTCTATCCCAGCAAGGACTCATTGTGGAACTCCAACCGAGCAAGGACTCATTGTGGAACTCTAACCCAGCAAGGACTCAATTTGGAACTCTACCACTGCAAGGACACAATGTGGAACTCTACCCCTGCAAGGAGTCAATGTGGAACTCCACCCCAGCAAGGAGTCAATGTGGAACTCTACCCCAGCAAGGACTCAATGTGGAACTGTACCCCAGCAAGGAGTCAATGTGGAACTCTACCCCAGCAAGGACTCAATGTGGACTGTACCCCAGAAAGGACTCAATGTGGAACTCTATCCTAGCAAGAAGTCAATGTGGAACTCCAGCCCAGCAAGCAGTCAATGTGGAACTCTATCCCAGCAAGGACTCAATGTGGAACTCTACCCCAGCAAGGAGTCAATGTGGAACTCTACCCCAGCAAGTAGTCAATGTGAAGCTCTATCCCAGCAAGGATTCATTGTGGAACTCTAACCGAGCAAGGACTCATTGTGGAACTCTAACCCAGCAAGGACTCATTGTGGAACTGTACCCCAGCAAGGAGTCAATGTGGAACTGTACACCAGCAAGAAGTCAATGTGGAACTGTACCCCAGCACGGAGTCAATGTGGAACTCTACCCGAGCAAGGACTCAATGTGGAACTGTACCCCAGCAAGTAGTCAATGTGGAACTCTCTCCCAGCAAGGACTCAATGTGGAACTGTACCCAAGCAAGGAGGTAATGTGGAACTGTACCCCAGCAAAGAGTCAATGTGGAACTCTACCCCAGCAAGTAGTCAATGTGGAGCTCTATCCCAGCAAGGACTCATTGTGGAACTCCAACCGAGCAAGGACTCATTGTGGAACTCTAACCCAGCAAGGACTCATTGTGGAACTCTACCCCAGCAAGGACACAATGTAGAACTCTATCCCAGCAAGGACTCATTGTGGAACTCTACCCCAGCAAGGACTCAATGCGGAACTCTACCCCAGCAAGGAGTCAATGTGGACTGTACACCAGCAAGGACTCAATGTGGAACTGTACCCCAGCAAGGGCTCAAAGTGGAACTCTACCCCAGCAAGGACTCAATGTGGACTGTACACCAGCAAGAATTCAATGTGGAACTGTACCCCAGCAAGGACTCAATGTGGAACTGTACCCTAGCAAGGAGTCAATGTGGACTGTACCCCAGCAAGGACTCAATGTGGAACTGTACCCCAGCAAGGACTGAATGTGGAACTGTACCCCAGCAAGGACTCAATGTGGAACAGTATTCCAGCAAGTACTCAATGTGGAACTCTACCCCAGCAAGGACTCAATGTGGAACTCTACCCTAGCAAGGAGTCAATGTGGAACTGTACCCCAGCAAGCAGTCAATGTGCAACTCTACCCCAGGAAGTAGTCAATGTGGAACTCTACCCCTGCAAAGACTCAATGTGGAACTCGACCCGAGCAAGGACACAATGTAGAACTCTATCCCAGCAAGGACTCAATGTGGAACTCTATCCCAGCAAGGAGTCAATGTGAAACTCTACCCCAGCAAGGAGTCAATGTGGAACTCTACCCCAGCAAGGACTCAATGTGGAACTCTACCCCAGCAAGGACTCAATGTGGAACTGTACCCAAGCAAGGAGGCAATGTGGAACTGTACCACAGCAAGGACTCAATGTGGAACGCTACCCCAGCAAGTACTCAATGTGGAACTCTACCCCAGCAAGGAGTCAATGTGCAACTCTACCTCAGCAAGGAGTTAATGTGGATCTCTACCCCAGCAAGTAGTCAATGTGGAGCTCTATCCCAGCAAGGACTCATTGTGGAACTCTAACCGAGCAAGGAATCATTGTGGAACTGTACCCCAGCAAGGACTCAATGTGGACTGTACCACAGCAAGGACTCAATGTGGAACAGTATCCCAGCAAGTAATCAATGTGGAACTCTACCCCAGCAAGGACTCAATGCGGAACTCTACCCCAGCAAGGAGTCAATGTGGAACTGTACCCCAGCAAGAAGTCAATGTGGAACTGTACCCCAGCAAGAAGTTAATGTGGAACTGTACCCAGCAAGTAGTCAATGTGGAACTCTCTCCCAGCAAGGACTCAATGTGGAACAGTACCCAAGCAAGGAGGCAATGTGGAACTGTACCCCAGCAAGGCAGTCAATGTGGAACTCCTATCCCCAGCAAGGAGCTCAATAGTGGAACTCTACCCCAGCAAGGACTCAATGTGAACTGTACCCCAGCCACGGAGCTCGATGGTGGAACTGTACCCTAGCAAGGAATCAATGTGGACGCTTACCCCAGCAAGGACACAATGTAGAACTCTATCCCAGCAAGGACTCAAAGTGGAACTGTTCCCAGCAAGGAGTCAATGTGGAACTCTACCCCAGCAAGGACTCAATGTGGAACTTACCCCAGCAAGGACTCAATGTGGGAACTGTACCCAAGCAAGGACGGCAATGTGGAACTGTACCCCAGCAAGGACTCAATGTGGAGCTCTATCCCAGCAAGGACTCATCGTGGAACTCTAACCGAGCAAGGAATCATTGTGGAACTCTAACGCAGCAAGGACTCATTGTGGAACTCGACCCCAGCAAGGAGTCAATGTGGAACTGTACCCCAGCAAGGACTCAATGTGGACTGTACCCCAGCAAGGACTCAATGTGGAACTGTACCCCAGCAAGGACTCAATGTGGAACTGTACCCCAGCAAGGACTCAATGTGGAACAGTATCCCAGCAAGTAATCAATTTGGAACTCTACCCCAGCAAGGACTCAATGCGGAACTCTACCCCAGCAAGAAGTCAATGTGGAACTGTACCCCAGCACGGAGTCAATGTGGAACTCTACCCGAGTAAGGACTCAATGTGGAACTGTACCCCAGCAAGTAGTCAATGTGGAACTCTCTCCCAGCAAGGACTCAATGTGGAACTGTACCCAAACAAGGAGGCAATGTGGAACTGTACCCCAGCAAAGAGTCAATGTGGAACTCTACCCCAGCAAGTAGTCAATGTGGTGCTCTATCCCAGCAAGGACTCATTGTGGAACTCCAACCGAGCAAGGACTCATTGTGGAACTCTAACCCAGCAAGGACTCAATTTGGAACTCTACCACTGCAAGGACACAATGTGGAACTCTACCCCAGCAAGGAGTCAATGTGGAACTCTACCCCAGCAAGGACTCAATGTGGACTGTACCCCAGAAAGGACTCAATGTGGAACTCTATCCTAGCAAGAAGTCAATGTGGAACTCCAGCCCAGCAAGCAGTCAATGTGGAACTCTATCCCAGCAAGGACTCAATGTGGAACTCTACCCCAGCAAGGAGTCAATGTGGAACTCTACCCCAGCAAGTAGTCAATGTGAAGCTCTATCCCAGCAAGGATTCATTGTGGAACTCTAACCGAGCAAGGACTCATTGTGGAACTGTAGCCCAGCAAGTAGTCAATGTGGAACTCTCTCCCAGCAAGGACTAAATGTGGAACTGTACCCAAGCAAGGAGGCAATGTGGAACTGTACCCCAGCAAAGAGTCAATGTGGAACTCTACCCCAGCAAGTAGTCAATGTGGAGCTCTATCCCAGCAAGGACTCATTGTGGAACTCCAACCGAGCAAGGACTCATTGTGGAACTCTAACCCAGCAAGGACTCATTGTGGAACTCTACCCCAGCAAGGACACAATGTAGAACTCTATCCCAGCAAGGACTCATTGTGGAACTGTACCCCAGCAAGGGCTCAAAGTGGAACTCTACCCCAGCAAGGACTCAATGTGGACTGTACACCAGCAAGAATTCAATGTGGAACTGTACCCCAGCAAGGACTCAATGTGGAACTGTACCCTAGCAAGGAGTCAATGTGGACTGTACCCCAGCAAGGACTCAATGTGGAACTGTACCCCAGCAAGGACTGAATGTGGAACTGTACCCCAGCAAGGACTCAATGTGGAACAGTATTCCAGCAAGGACTCAATGTGGAACTGTACCCCAGCAACTAATCAATGTGGAACTCTACCCCAGCAAGGACTCAATGTGGAACTCTACCCCAGCAAGTAATCAATGTGGAACTGTACCCCAGCAATGAGTCAATGTGGAACTCTACCCCAGCAAGTAATCAATGTGGAACTGTTCCCCAGCAAGGACTCAATGTGGAACTCTACCCCAGCAAGCAGTCAATGTGCAACTCTACCCCAGGAAGTAGTCAATGTGGAACTCTACCCCTGCAAAGACTCAATGTGGAACTCTACCCGAGCAAGGACACAATGTAGAACTCTATCCCAGCAAGGACTCAATGTGGAACTCTATCCCAGCAAGGAGTCAATGTGGAACTCTACCCCAGCAAGGAGTCAATGTGAAACTCTACCCCAGCAAGGAGTCAATGTGGAACTCTACCCCAGCAAGGAGTCAATGTGCAACTCTACCTCAGCAAGGAGTTAATGTGGATCTCCACCCCAGCAAGTAGTCAATGTGGAGCTCTATCCCAGCAAGGACTCATTGTGGAACTCTAACCGAGCAAGGAATCATTGTGGAACTGTACCCCAGCAAGGACTCAATGTGGACTGTACCCCAGCAAGGACTCAATGTGGAACTGTACCACAGCAAGGACTCAATGTGGAACAGTATCCCAGCAAGTAATCAATGTGGAACTCTACCCCAGCAAGGACTCAATGCGGAACTCTACCCCAGCAAGGAGTCAATGTGGAACTGTACCCCAGCAAGAAGTCCATGTGGAACTGTACCCCAGCAAGGAGTCAATGTGGAACTGTACCCCAGCAAGAAGTCAATGTGGAACTGTACCCCAGCACGGAGTCAATGTGGAACTCTACCCGAGCAAGGACTCAATGTGGAACTGTACCCCAGCAAGTAGTCAATGTGGAACTCTCTCCCAGCAAGGACTCAATGTGGAACTGTACCCAAGCAATTAGTCAATGTGGAGCTCTATCCCAGCAAGGCCTCATTGTGGAACTCCAACCGAGCAAGGACTCATTGTGGAACTCTAACCCAGCAAGGACTCATTGTGGAACT
Source organism: Squalus acanthias (assembly GCA_030390025.1). Classification (NCBI taxonomy): domain Eukaryota; kingdom Metazoa; phylum Chordata; class Chondrichthyes; order Squaliformes; family Squalidae; genus Squalus; species Squalus acanthias. Next base: position 21,950 of record JASTWF010001993.1, on the reverse strand, counting down.
CTACCCCAACAAGGACACAATGTAGAACTCTATCCCAGCAAGGACTCATTGTGGAACTCTACCCCAGCAAGGACTCAATGCGGAACTCTACCCCAGCAAGGAGTCAATGTGGAACTGTGCACTAGCAAGGAGTCAATGTGGAACTGCACACCAGCAAGGACTCAATGTGGAACTGTACCCCAGCAAGGGCTCAAAGTGGAACTCAACCCCAGCAAGGACTCAATGTGGACTGTACACCAGCAAGAATTCAATATGGAACTGTACCCCAGCAAGGACTCAATGTGGAACTGTACCCTAGCAAGGAGTCAATGTGGACTGTACCCCAGCAAGGACTCAATGTGGAACTGTACCCCAGCAAGGACTGAATGTGGAACTGTACCCCAGCAAGGACTCAATGTGGAACAGTATTCCAGCAAGGACTCAATGTGGAACAGTATCCCAGCAACTAATCAATGTGGAACTCTGACGCAGCAAGGACTCAATGTGGAACTCTACCCCAGCAAGTAATCAATGTGGAACTGTTCCCCAGCAAGCAGTCAATGTGCAACTCTACCCCAGGAAGTAGTCAATGTGGAACTCTACCCCTGCAAAGACTCAATGTGGAACTCTACCCGAGCAAGGACACAATGTAGAACTCTATCCCAGCAAGGACTCAATGTGGAACTCTATCCCAGCAAGGAGTCAATGTGGAACTCTACCCCAGCAAGGAGTCAATGTGAAACTCTACCCCAGCAAGGAGTCAATGTGGAACTCTACCCCAGCAAGGACTCAATGTGGAACTCTACCCCAGCAAGGACTCAATGTGGAACTGTACCCAAGCAAGGAGGCAATGTGGAACTGTACCCCAGCAAGGACTCAATGTGGAACGCTACCCCCGCAAGTACTCAATGTGGAACTCTACCCCAGCAAGGAGTCAATGTGCAACTCTACCTCAGCAAGAAGTTAATGTGGATCTCTACCCCAGCAAGTAGTCAATGTGGAGCTCTATCCCAGCAAGGACTCAATGTGGAACTGTACCCAAGCAAGGAGGCAATGTGGAACTGTACCCCAGTAAAGAGTCAATGTGGACCTCTACCCCAGCAAGTAGTCAATGTGGAGCTCTATCCCAGCAAGGACTCATAGTGGATCTCTAACCGAGCAAGGACTCATTGTGGAACTCGACCCCAGCAAGGAGTCAATGTGGAACTGTACCCCAGCAAGGACTCAATGTGGAACTGTACCCCAGCAAGGACTCAATGTGGAACTGTACCCCAGCAAGGACTCAATGTGGAACAGTATCCCAGCAAGTAATCAATTTGGAACTCTACCCCAGCAAGGACTCAATGCGGAACTGTACCCCAGCAAGGAGTCAATGTGGAACTGTACCCCAGCAAGAAGTCAATGTGGAACTGTACCCCAGCACGGAGTCAATGTGGAACTCCACCCGAGCAAGGACTCAATGTGGAACTGTACCCCAGCAAGTAGTCAATGTGGAACTCTCTCCCAGCAAGGACTCAATGTGGAACTGTACCCAAACAAGGAGGCAATGTGGAACTGTACCCCAGCAAATAGTCAATGTGGAACTCTACCCCAGCAAGGACTCATTGTGGAACTCCAACCGAGCAAGGACTCATTGTGGAACTCCAACCGAGCAAGGACTCATTGTGGAACTCCAACCGAGCAAGGACTCATTGTGGAACTCTAACCCAGCAAGGACTCAATTTGGAACTCTACCACTGCAAGGACACAATGTGGAACTCTACCCCTGCAAGGAGTCAATGTGGAACTCTATCCCAGCAAGGAGTCAATGTTGAACTCTATTCCAGCAAGGGCTCAATGTGGAACTCAATCCCAGCAAGGAGTCAATGTGGAACTCTACCCCAGCAAGGACTCAATGTGGAACTGTACCCCAGCAAGGAGTCAATGTGGAACTCTACCCCAGCAAGGACTCAATGTGGAACTGTACCCCAGAAAGGACTCAATGTGGAACTCTATCCTAGCAAGAAGTCAATGTGGAACTCCAGCCCAGCAAGCACTCAATGTGGAACTCTATCCCAGCAAGGACTCAATGTGGAACTCTACCCCAGCAAGGAGTCAATGTGGAACTCTACCCCAGCAAGTAGTCAATGTGAAGCTCTATCCCAGCAAGGATTCATTGTGGAACTCTAACCAAGCAAGGACTCATTGTGGAACTCTAACCCAGCAAGGACTCATTGTGGAACTCTAACCCAGCAAGGACTCATTGTGGAACTCTACCCCAGCAAGGACACAATGTAGAACTCTATCCCAGCAAGGACTCATTGTGGAACTCTACCCCAGCAAGGACTCAATGCGGAACTCTACCCCAGCAAGGAGTCAATGTGGAACTGCACACCAGCAAGGACTCAATGTGGAACTGTACCCCAGCAAGGACTCAATGTGGAACAGTATTCCAGCAAGGACTCAATGTGGAACAGTATCCCAGCAACTAATCAATGTGGAACTCTACCCCAGCAAGGACTCAATGTGGAACTCGACCCCAGCAAGTAATCAATGTGGAACTGTACCCCAGCAATGAGTCAATGTGGAACTCTACCCCAGCAAGGAGTCAATGTGAAACTGTACCACAGCAAAAACTCAATGTGGAACTCTACCCGAGCAAGGAGTCAATGTGGAACTGTACCCCAGCAAGGAGTCAATGTGGAACTGTACCCCAGGAAGGACTCAATGTGGAACTCTACCCCAGCAAGGACTCAGTGTGGAACTGTACCCCAGCAAGCAGTCAATGTGCAACTCTACCCCAGGAAGTAGTCAATGTGGAACTCTACCCCTGCAAAGACACAGTGTGGAACTCTATCCCAGCAAGGAGTCAATGTGGAACTCTACCCCAGCAAGTTATTAATTTGGAACTCTACCCCAGCAAGGACTCAATGCGGAACTCTACCCCAGCAAGGAGTCAATGTGGAACTGTACCCCAGCAAGGAGTCAATGTGGAACTGTACCCCAGCAAGAAGTCAATGTGGAACTGTACCCCAGCACGGAGTCAATGTGGAACTCTACCCGAGCAAGGACTCAATGTGGAACTGTACCCCAGCAAGTAGTCAATGTGGAACTCTCTCCCAGCAAGGACTCAATGTGGAACTGTACCCAAACAAGGAGGCAATGTGGAACTGTACCCCAGCAAATAGTCAATGTGGAACTCTACCCCAGCAAGTCGTCAATGTGGAGCTCTATCCCAGCAAGGACTCATTGTGGAACTCCAACCGAGCAAGGACTCATTGTGGAACTCCAACCGAGCAAGGACTCATTGTGGAACTCTAACCCAGCAAGGACTCAATTTGGAACTCTACCACTGCAAGGACACAATGTGGAACTCTACCCCTGCAAGGAGTCAATGTGGAACTCTATCCCAGCAAGGAGTCAATGTTGAACTCTATTCCAGCAAGGGCTCAATGTGGAACTCAATCCCAGCAAGGAGTCAATGTGGAACTCTACCCCAGCAAGGACTCAATGTGGAACTCTAGCCCTGCAAGGAGTCAATGTGGACTGTTCCCCAGCAAGGACTCAATGTGGAACTCCACCCCAGCAAGGACTCAATGTGCAGCTGTACCCCAGCAAGGACGCAATGTGGAACTCTACCCCTGCAAGGAGTCAATGTGGACTGTTCCCCAGCAAGGACTCAATGTGGAACTGTACCCCAGCAAGGACTCAATGAGGAACAGTATCCCAGCATGTAATCAATGTGGAACTGTACCCCAGCAAGAAGTCAATGTGGAACTGTACCCCAGCACGGAGTCAATGTGGAACTCTACCCGAGCAAGGACTCAATGTGGAACTGTACCCCAGCAAGTAGTCAATGTGGAACTCTCTCCCAGCAAGGACTCAATGTGGAACTGTACCCAAACAAGGAGGCAATGTGGAACTGTACCCCAGCAAATAGTCAATGTGGAACTCTACCCCAGCAAGTCGTCAATGTGGAGCTCTATCCCAGCAAGGACTCATTGTGGAACTCCAACCGAGCAAGGACTCATTGTGGAACTCCAACCGAGCAAGGACTCATTGTGGAACTCTAACCCAGCAAGGACTCAATTTGGAACTCTACCACTGCAAGGAGTCAATGTGGAACTCTATCCCAGCAAGGAGTCAATGTTGAACTCTATTCCAGCAAGGGCTCAATGTGGAACTCTACCCCAGCAAGGAGTCAATGTGGAACTCCACCCCAGCAAGGACTCAATGTGCAGCTGTACCCCAGCAAGGACTCAATGTGGAACTGTACCCCAGCAAGGAGTCAATGTGGAACTCTACCCCAGCAAGGACTCAATGTGGAACTGTACCCCAGCAAGGAGTCAATGTGGACTGTTCCCCAGCAAGGACTCAATGTGGAACTGTACCCCAGCAAGGACTCAATGAGGAACAGTATCCCAGCATGTAATCAATGTGGAACTCTACCCCAGCAAGGAGTCAATGTGGAACTCCACCCCAGCAAGGACTCAATGTGCAGCTGTACCCCAGCAAGGACTCAATGTGGAACTGTACCCCAGCAAGGAGTCAGTGTGGAACTCTACCCCAGCAAGGACTCAATGTGGACTGTACCCCAGAAAGGACTCAATGTGGAACTCTATCCTAGCAAGAAGTCAATGTGGAACTCCAGCCCAGCAAGCAGTCAATGTGGAACTCTATCCCAGCAAGGACTCAATGTGGAACTCTACCCCAGCAAGGAGTCAATGTGGAACTCTACCCCAGCAAGTAGTCAATGTGAAGCTCTATCCCAGCAAGGATTCATTGTGGAACTCTAACCGAGCAAGGACTCATTGTGGAACTCTAACCCAGCAAGGACTCATTGTGGAACTGTACCCCAGCAAGGAGTCAATGTGGAACTGTACCCCAGCAAATAGTCAATGTGGAACTCTACCCCAGCAAGTCGTCAATGTGGAGCTCTATCCCAGCAAGGACTCATTGTGGAACGCCAACCGAGCAAGGACTCATTGTGGAACTCCAACCGAGCAAGGACTCATTGTGGAACTCTAACCCAGCAAGGACTCAATTTGGAACTCTACCACTGCAAGGACACAATGTGGAACTCTACCCCTGCAAGGAGTCAATGTGGAACTCTATCCCAGCAAGGAGTCAATGTGGAACTCTACCCCAGCAAGGAGTCAATGTTGAACTCTATTCCAGCAAGGGCTCAATGTGGAACTCAATCCCAGCAAGGAGTCAATGTGGAACTGTACCCCAGCAAGGACTCAATGAGGAACAGTATCCCAGCTTGTAATCAATGTGGAACTCTACCCCAGCAAGGAGTCAATGTGGAACTCCACCCCAGCAAGGACTCAATGTGCAGCTGTACCCCAGCAAGGAGTCAATGTGGAACTCTATCCTAGCAAGGACTCAATGTGGACTGTACCCCAGAAAGGACTCAATGTGGAACTCTATCCTAGCAAGAAGTCAATGTGGAACTCCAGCCCAGCAAGCAGTCAATGTGGAACTCTATCCCAGCAAGGACTGAATGTGGAACTCTACCCCAGCAAGGAGTCAATGTGGAACTCTACCCCAGCAAGTAGTCAATGTGAAGCTCTATCCCAGCAAGGATTCATTGTGGAACTCTAACCGAGCAAGGACTCATTGTGGAACTCTAACCCAGCAAGGACTCATTGTGGAACTGTACCCCAGCAAGGAGTCAATGTGGAACTGTATCCCAGCAAGAAGTCAATGTGGAACTGTACCCCAGCACGGAGTCAATGTGGAACTCTACCCGAGCAAGGACTCAATGTGGAACTGTACCCCAGCAAGTAGTCAATGTGGAACTTTCTCCCAGCAAGGACTCAATGTGGAACTGTACCCAAGCAAGGAGGCAATGTGGAACTCTACCCCAGCAAGTAGTCAATGTGGAGCTCTATCCCAGCAAGGACTCATTGTGGAACTCCAACCGAGCAAGGACTCATTGTGGAACTCTAACCCAGCAAGGACTCATTGTGGAACTCTACCCCAGCAAGGACACAATGTAGAACTCTATCCCAGCAAGGACTCATTGTGGAACTCTACCCCAGCAAGGACTCAATGCGGAACTCTACCCCAGCAAGGAGTCAATGTGGAACTGTACACTAGCAAGGTGTCAATGTGGAACTGCACACCAGCAAGGACTCAATGTGGAACTGTACCCCAGCAAGGGCTCAAAGTGGAACTCTACCCCAGCAAGGACTCAATGTGGACTGTACACCAGCAAGAATTCAATGTGGAACTGTACCCCAGCAAGGACTGAATGTGGAACTGTACCCCAGCAAGGACTCAATGTGGAACAGTATTCCAGCAAGGACTCAATGTGGAACAGTATCCCAGCAACTAATCAATGTGGAACTCTACCCCAGCAAGGACTCAATGTGGAACTCGACCCCAGCAAGGAGGCAATGTGAAACTGTACCACAGCAAAAACTCAATGTGGAACTCTACCCGAGCAAGGAGTCAATGTGGAACTGTACCCCAGCAAGGAGTCAATGTGGAACTCTACCCCAGCAAGGACTCAGTGTGGAACTGTTCCCCAGCAATGAGTCAATGTGGAACTCTACCCCAGCAAGGAGGCAATGTGAAACTGTACCACAGCAAAAACTCAATGTGGAACTCTACCCGAGCAAGGAGTCAATGTGGAACTGTACCCCAGCAAGGACTCAGTGTGGAACTGTTCCCCAGCAAGGACTCCATGTGGAACTCTACCCTAGCAAGGAGTCAATGTGCAACTCTACCCCAGGAAGTAGTCAATGTGGAACTCTACCCCTGCAAAGACTCAATGTGGAACTCTACCCGAGCAAGGACACAATGTAGAACTCTATCCCAGCAAGGACTCAATGTGGAACTCTATCCCAGCAAGGAGTCAATGTGGAACTCTACCCCAGCAAGGAGTCAATGTGAAACTCTACCCCAGCAAGGAGTCAACGTGGAACTCTACCCCAGCAAGGACTCAATGTGGAACTCTACCCCAGCAAGGACTCAATGTGGAACTGTACCCAAGCAAGGAGGCAATGTGGAACTGTACCCCAGCAAGGACTCAATGTGGAACGCTACCCCAGCAAGTACTCAATGTGGAACTCTACCCCAGCAAGGAGTCAATGTGCAACTCTACCTCAGCAAGGAGTTAATGTGGATCTCTACCCCAGCAAGTAGTCAATGTGGAGCTCTATCCCAGCAAGGACTCATTGTGGAACTGTACCCCAGCAAGGACTCATTGTGGAACTGTACCCCAGCAAGGACTCAATGTGGAACTGTACCACAGCAAGGACTCAATGTGGAACTCTACCCCAGCAAGGAGTCAATGTGGAACTGTACCCCAGCAAGAAGTCAATGTGGAACTGTACCCCAGCAAGGACTCAATGCGGAACTCTACCCCAGCAAGGAGTCAATGTGGAACTGTACCCCAGCAAGAAGTCAATGTGGAACTGTACCCCAGCAAGAAGTCAATGTGGAACTGTACCCAGCAAGTAGTCAATGTGGAACTCTCTCCCAGCAAGGACTCAATGTGGAACAGTACCCAAGCAAGGAGGCAATGTGGAACTGTACCCCAGCAAAGAGTCAATGTGGAACTCTGACTACTTGCTGGGATAGAGCTCCACATTGACTACTTGCTGGGGTAATGTGGAGCTCTATCCCAGCAAGGACTCATTGTGGAACTCCAACCGAGCAAGGACTGCTTGTGGAACTCGAACCCAGCAAGGACTCATTGTGGAACTCTACCCCAGCAAGGACACAATGTAGAACTCTATCCCAGCAAGGACTCAATGTGGAACTCTATCCCAGCAAGGAGTCAATGTGGAACTCTACCCCAGCAAGGACTCAATGTGGAACTCTACCCCAGCAAGGACTCAATGTGGAACTGTACCCAAGCAAGGAGGCAATGTGGAACTGTACCCCAGCAAGGACTCAATGTGGAGCTCTATCCCAGCAAGGACTCATCGTGGAACTCTAACCGAGCAAGGAATCATTGTGGAACTCTAACGCAGCAAAGACTCATTGTGGAACTCGACCCCAGCAAGGAGTCAATGTGGAACTGTACCCCAGCAAGGACTCAATGTGGACTGTACCCCAGCAAGGACTCAATGTGGAACTGTACCCCAGCAAGGACTCAATGTGGAACTGTACCCCAGCAAGGACTCAATGTGGAACAGTATCCCAGCAAGTAATCAATTTGGAACTCTACCCCAGCAAGGACTCAATGCGGAACTCTACCCCAGCAAGAAGTCAATGTGGAACTGTACCCCAGCACGCAGTCAATGTGGAACTCTACCCAAGTAAGGACTCAATGTGGAACTGTACCCCAGCAAGTAGTCAATGTGGAACTCTCTCCCAGCAAGGACTCAATGTGGAACTGTACCCAAACAAGGAGGCAATGTGGAACTGTACCCCAGCAAAGAGTCAATGTGGAACTCTACCCCAGCAAGTAGTCAATGTGGAGCTCTATCCCAGTAAGGACTCATTGTGGAACTCCAACCGAGCAAGGACTCATTGTGGAACTCCAACCGAGCAAGGACTCATTGTGGAACTCTAACCCAGCAAGGACTCAATTTGGAACTCTACCACTGCAAGGACACAATGTGGAACTCTACCCCTGCAAGGAGTCAATGTGGAACTCTATCCCAGCAAGGAGTCAATGTTGAACTCTATTCCAGCAAGGGCTCAATGTGGAACTCAATCCCAGCAAGCAGTCAATGTGGAACTCTACCCCAGCAAGGACTCAATGTGGAACTCTACCCCTGCAAGGAGTCAATGTGGACTGTTCCCCAGCAAGGACTCAATGTGGAACTGTACCCCAGCAAGGACTCAATGAGGAACAGTATCCCAGCATGTAATCAACGTGGAACTCTACCCCAGCAAGGAGTCAATGTGGAACTCCACCCCAGCAAGGACTCAATGTGCAGCTGTACCCCAGCAAGAAGTCAATGTGGAACTCCAGCCCAGCAAGCAGTCAATGTGGAACTCTATCCCAGCAAGGACTCAATGTGGAACTCTACCCCAGCAAGGAGTCAATGTGGAACTCTACCCCAGCAAGTAGTCAATGTGAAGCTCTATCCCAGCAAGGATTCATTGTGGAACTCTAACCGAGCAAGGACTCATTGTGGAACTCTAACCCAGCAAGGACTCATTGTGGAACTGTACCCCAGCAAGGAGTCAATGTGGAACTGTACCCCAGCAAGAAGTCAATGTGGAACTGTACCCCAGCACGGAGTCAATGTGGAACTCTACCCGAGCAAGGACTCAATGTGGAACTGTACCCCAGCAAGGACTCAATGTGGAACAGTATTCCAGCAAGGACTCAATGTGGAACAGTATCCCAGCAACTAATCAATGTGGAACTCTACCCCAGCAAGGACTCAATGTGGAACTCTACCCCAGCAAGTAATCAATGTGGAACTGTACCCCAGCAATGAGTCAATGTGGAACTCTAGCCCAGCAAGGACTCAGTGTGGAACTGTTCCCCAGCAAGGACTCAATGTGGAACTCTACCCTAGCAAGGAGTCAATGTGGAACTGTACCCCAGCAAGCAGTCAATGTGCAACTCCACCCCAGGAAGTAGTCAATGTGGAACTCTACCCCTGCAAAGACTCAACGTGGAACGCTACCCCAGCAAGTACTCAATGTGGAACTCTACCCCAGCAAGGAGTCAATGTGCAACTCTACCTCAGCAAGGAGTTAATGTGGAGCTCTGTCCCAGCAAGGACTCATTGTGGAACTCTAACCGAGCAAGGAATCATTGTGGAACTGTACCCCAGCAAGGACTCAATGTGGACTGTACCACAGCAAGGACTCAATGTGGAACAGTATCCCAGCAAGTAATCAATGTGGAACTCTACCCCAGCAAGGACTCAATGCGGAACTCTACCCCAGCAAGGAGTCAATGTGGAACTGTACCCCAGCAAGAAGTCAATGTGGAACTGCACCCCAGCAAGGAGTCAATGTGGAACTGTACCCCAGCAAGAAGTCAATGTGGAACTGTACCCCAGCACGGAGTCAATGTGGAACTCTCTCCCAGCAAGGACTCAATGTGGAACTGTACCCAAGCAAGGAGGCAATGTGGAACTGTACCCCAGTAAAGAGTCAATGTGGAACTCTACCCCAGCAAGTAGTCAATGTGGAGCTCTATCCCAGCAAGGCCTCATTGTGGAACTCCAACCGAGCAAGGACTCATTGTGGAACTCTAACCCAGCAAGGACTCATTGTGGAACTCTACCTCAGCAAGGACACAATGTAGAACTCTATCCCAGCAAGGACTCATTGTGGAACTCTACCCCAGCAAGGACTCAATGCGGAACTCTACCCCAGCAAGGAGTCAATGTGGAACTGTACACTAGCAAGGAGTCAATGTGGAACTGCACACCAGCAAGGACTCAATGTGGAACTGTACCCCAGCAAGGGCTCAAAGTGGAACTGTACCCCAGCAAGGACTCAATGTGGAACTGTACACCAGCAAGGACTCAATGTGGAACTGTACACCAGCAAGGACTCAATGTGGAACTGTACCCCAGCAAGGACTCAATGTGGACTGTACACCAGCAAGAATTCAACGTGGAACTGTACCCCAGCAAGGACTCAATGTGGAACTGTACCCTAGCAAGGAGTCAATGTGGACTGTACCCCAGCAAGGACTCAATGTGGAACTGTACCCCAGCAAGGACTGAATGTGGAACTGTACCCCAGCAAGGACTCAATGTGGAACAGTATTCCAGCAAGGACTCAATGTGGAACAGTATCCCAGCAACTAATCAATGTGGAACTCTACCCCAGCAAGGACTCAATGTGGAACTCTACCCCAGCAAGTAATCAATGTGGAACTGTACCCCAGCAATGAGTCAATGTGGAACTCTACCCAGCAAGGACTCAGTGTGGAACTGTTCCCCAGCAAGGACTCAATGTGGAACTGTACCCCAGCAAGCAGTCAATGTGCAACTCTACCCCAGGAAGTAGTCAATGTGGAACTCTACCCCTGCAAAGACTCAATGTGGAACTCTACCCGAGCAAGGACACAATGTAGAACTCTATCCCAGCAAGGACTCAATGTGGAACTCTATCCCAGCAAGGAGTCAATGTGGAACTCTACCCCAGCAAGGAGTCAATGTGAAACTCTACCCCAGCAAGGAGTCAATGTGGAACTCTACCCCAGCAAGGACTCAATGTGGAACTCTACCCCAGCAAGGACTCAATGTGGAACTGTACCCAAGCAAGGAGGCAATGTGGAACTGTATCCCAGCAAGGACTCAATGTGGAACTGTACCCAAGCAAGGAGGCAATGTGGAACTCTACCCCAGCAAGTACTCAATGTGGAACTCTACCCCAGCAAGGAGTCAATGTGGAGCTCTATCCCAGCAAGTAGTCAATGTGGATCTCTACCCCAGCAAGTAGTCAATGTGGAGCTCTATCCCAGCAAGGACTCATTGTGGAACTCTAACCGAGCAAGGAATCATTGTGGAACTGTACCCCAGCAAGGACTCAATGTGGACTGTACCCCAGCAAGGACTCAATGTGGAACTGTACCACAGCAAGGACTCAATGTGGAACAGTATCCCAGCAAGTAATCAATGTGGAACTCTACCCCAGCAAGGACTCAATGCGGAACTCTACCCCAGCAAGGAGTCAATGTGGAACTGTACCCCAGCAAGAAGTCAATGTGGAACTGTAGCCCAGCAAGAAGTCAATGTGGAACTGTACCCAGCAAGTAGTCAATGTGGAACTCTCTCCCAGCAAGGACTCAATGTGGAACTGTACCCCAGCAAAGAGTCAATGTGGAACTGTACCCCAGCAAGGACTCAATGTGGAGCTCTATCCCAGCAAGGACTCATCGTGGAACTCTAACCGAGCAAGGAATCATTGTGGAACTCTAACGCAGCAAGGACTCATTGTGGAACTCGACCCAGCAAGGAGTCAATGTGGAACTGTACCCCAGCAAGGACTCAATGTGGACTGTACCCCAGCAAGGACTCAATGTGGAACTGTACCCCAGCAAGGACTCAATGTGGAACTGTACCCCAGCAAGGACTCAATGTGGAACAGTATCCCAGCAAGTAATCAATTTGGAACTCTACCCCAGCAAGGACTCAATGCGGAACTCTACCCCAGCAAGGAGTCAATGTGGAACTGTACCCCAGCAAGGAGTCAATGTGGAACTGTATCCCAGCAAGAAGTCAATGTGGAACTGTACCCCAGCACGGAGTCAATGTGGAACTCTACCCGAGCAAGGACTCAATGTGGAACTGTACCCAAACAAGGAGGCAATGTGGAACTGTACCCCAGCAAAGAGTCAATGTGGAACTCTACCCCAGCAAGTAGTCAATGTGGAGCTCTATCCCAGCAAGGACTCATTGTGGAACTCCAACCGAGCAAGGACTCATTGTGGAACTCCAACCGAGCAAGGACTCATTGTGGAACTCTAACCCAGCAAGGACTCAATTTGGAACTCTATCCGAGCAAGAAGTCAATGTTGAACTCTATTCCAGCAAGGAGTCAATGTTGAACTCTATTCCAGCAAGGGCTCAATGTGGAACTCAATCCCAGCAAGGAGTCAATGTGGAACTCTACCCCAGCAAGGACTCAATGTGGAACTCTACCCCTGCAAGGAGTCAATGTGGACTGTTCCCCAGCAAGGACTCAATGTGCAGCTGTACCCCAGCAAGGACTCAATGTGGAACTCTATCCGAGCAAGAAGTCAATGTGGAACTCCAGCCCAGCAAGCAGTCAATGTGGAACTCTATCCCAGCAAGGACTCAATGTGGAACTCTACCCCAGCAAGGAGTCAATGTGGAACTCTACCCCAGCAAGGAGTCAATGTGGAACTCTACCCCAGCAAGTAGTCAATGTGAAGCTCTATCCCAGCAAGGATTCATTGTGGAACTCTAACCGAGCAAGGACTCATTGTGGAACTCTAACCCAGCAAGGACTCATTGTGGAACTGTACCCCAGCAAGGAGTCAATGTGGAACTGTACCCCAGCAAGAAGTCAATGTGGAACTGTACCCCAGCACGGAGTCAATGTGGAACTCTACCCGAGCAAGGACTCAATGTGGAACTGTACCCCAGCAAGGACTCAATGTGGAACAGTATTCCAGCAAGGACTCAATGTGGAACAGTATCCCAGCAACTAATCAATGTGGAACTCTACCCCAGCAAGGACTCAATGTGGAACTCTACCCCAGCAAGTAATCAATGTGGAACTGTACCCCAGCAATGAGTCAATGTGGAACTCTAGCCCAGCAAGGACTCAGTGTGGAACTGTTCCCCAGCAAGGACTCAATGTGGAACTCTACCCTAGCAAGGAGTCAATGTGGAACTGTACCCCAGCAAGCAGTCAATGTGCAACTCCACCCCAGGAAGTAGTCAATGTGGAACTCTACCCCTGCAAAGACTCAACGTGGAACGCTACCCCAGCAAGTACTCAATGTGGAACTCTACCCCAGCAAGGAGTCAATGTGCAACTCTACCTCAGCAAGGAGTTAATGTGGAGCTCTGTCCCAGCAAGGACTCATTGTGGAACTCTAACCGAGCAAGGAATCATTGTGGAACTGTACCCCAGCAAGGACTCAATGTGGACTGTACCACAGCAAGGACTCAATGTGGAACAGTATCCCAGCAAGTAATCAATGTGGAACTCTACCCCAGCAAGGACTCAATGCGGAACTCTACCCCAGCAAGGAGTCAATGTGGAACTGTACCCCAGCAAGAAGTCAATGTGGAACTGCACCCCAGCAAGGAGTCAATGTGGAACTGTACCCCAGCAAGAAGTCAATGTGGAACTGTACCCCAGCACGGAGTCAATGTGGAACTCTCTCCCAGCAAGGACTCAATGTGGAACTGTACCCAAGCAAGGAGGCAATGTGGAACTGTACCCCAGTAAAGAGTCAATGTGGAACTCTACCCCAGCAAGTAGTCAATGTGGAGCTCTATCCCAGCAAGGCCTCATTGTGGAACTCCAACCGAGCAAGGACTCATTGTGGAACTCTAACCCAGCAAGGACTCATTGTGGAACTCTACCTCAGCAAGGACACAATGTAGAACTCTATCCCAGCAAGGACTCATTGTGGAACTCTACCCCAGCAAGGACTCAATGCGGAACTCTACCCCAGCAAGGAGTCAATGTGGAACTGTACACTAGCAAGGAGTCAATGTGGAACTGCACACCAGCAAGGACTCAATGTGGAACTGTACCCCAGCAAGGGCTCAAAGTGGAACTGTACCCCAGCAAGGACTCAATGTGGAACTGTACACCAGCAAGGACTCAATGTGGAACTGTACACCAGCAAGGACTCAATGTGGAACTGTACCCCAGCAAGGACTCAATGTGGACTGTACACCAGCAAGAATTCAACGTGGAACTGTACCCCAGCAAGGACTCAATGTGGAACTGTACCCTAGCAAGGAGTCAATGTGGACTGTACCCCAGCAAGGACTCAATGTGGAACTGTACCCCAGCAAGGACTGAATGTGGAACTGTACCCCAGCAAGGACTCAATGTGGAACAGTATTCCAGCAAGGACTCAATGTGGAACAGTATCCCAGCAACTAATCAATGTGGAACTCTACCCCAGCAAGGACTCAATGTGGAACTCTACCCCAGCAAGTAATCAATGTGGAACTGTACCCCAGCAATGAGTCAATGTGGAACTCTACCCCAGCAAGGACTCAGTGTGGAACTGTTCCCCAGCAAGGACTCAATGTGGAACTGTACCCCAGCAAGCAGTCAATGTGCAACTCTACCCCAGGAAGTAGTCAATGTGGAACTCTACCCCTGCAAAGACTCAATGTGGAACTCTACCCGAGCAAGGACACAATGTAGAACTCTATCCCAGCAAGGACTCAATGTGGAACTCTATCCCAGCAAGGAGTCAATGTGGAACTCTACCCCAGCAAGGAGTCAATGTGAAACTCTACCCCAGCAAGGAGTCAATGTGGAACTCTACCCCAGCAAGGACTCAATGTGGAACTCTACCCCAGCAAGGACTCAATGTGGAACTGTACCCAAGCAAGGAGGCAATGTGGAACTGTATCCCAGCAAGGACTCAATGTGGAACTGTACCCAAGCAAGGAGGCAATGTGGAACTCTACCCCAGCAAGTACTCAATGTGGAACTCTACCCCAGCAAGGAGTCAATGTGGAGCTCTATCCCAGCAAGTAGTCAATGTGGATCTCTACCCCAGCAAGTAGTCAATGTGGAGCTCTATCCCAGCAAGGACTCATTGTGGAACTCTAACCGAGCAAGGAATCATTGTGGAACTGTACCCCAGCAAGGACTCAATGTGGACTGTACCCCAGCAAGGACTCAATGTGGAACTGTACCACAGCAAGGACTCAATGTGGAACAGTATCCCAGCAAGTAATCAATGTGGAACTCTACCCCAGCAAGGACTCAATGCGGAACTCTACCCCAGCAAGGAGTCAATGTGGAACTGTACCCCAGCAAGAAGTCAATGTGGAACTGTAGCCCAGCAAGAAGTCAATGTGGAACTGTACCCAGCAAGTAGTCAATGTGGAACTCTCTCCCAGCAAGGACTCAATGTGGAACTGTACCCCAGCAAAGAGTCAATGTGGAACTGTACCCCAGCAAGGACTCAATGTGGAGCTCTATCCCAGCAAGGACTCATCGTGGAACTCTAACCGAGCAAGGAATCATTGTGGAACTCTAACGCAGCAAGGACTCATTGTGGAACTCGACCCCAGCAAGGAGTCAATGTGGAACTGTACCCCAGCAAGGACTCAATGTGGACTGTACCCCAGCAAGGACTCAATGTGGAACTGTACCCCAGCAAGGACTCAATGTGGAACTGTACCCCAGCAAGGACTCAATGTGGAACAGTATCCCAGCAAGTAATCAATTTGGAACTCTACCCCAGCAAGGACTCAATGCGGAACTCTACCCCAGCAAGGAGTCAATGTGGAACTGTACCCCAGCAAGGAGTCAATGTGGAACTGTATCCCAGCAAGAAGTCAATGTGGAACTGTACCCCAGCACGGAGTCAATGTGGAACTCTACCCGAGCAAGGACTCAATGTGGAACTGTACCCAAACAAGGAGGCAATGTGGAACTGTACCCCAGCAAAGAGTCAATGTGGAACTCTACCCCAGCAAGTAGTCAATGTGGAGCTCTATCCCAGCAAGGACTCATTGTGGAACTCCAACCGAGCAAGGACTCATTGTGGAACTCCAACCGAGCAAGGACTCATTGTGGAACTCTAACCCAGCAAGGACTCAATTTGGAACTCTATCCGAGCAAGAAGTCAATGTTGAACTCTATTCCAGCAAGGAGTCAATGTTGAACTCTATTCCAGCAAGGGCTCAATGTGGAACTCAATCCCAGCAAGGAGTCAATGTGGAACTCTACCCCAGCAAGGACTCAATGTGGAACTCTACCCCTGCAAGGAGTCAATGTGGACTGTTCCCCAGCAAGGACTCAATGTGCAGCTGTACCCCAGCAAGGACTCAATGTGGAACTCTATCCGAGCAAGAAGTCAATGTGGAACTCCAGCCCAGCAAGCAGTCAATGTGGAACTCTATCCCAGCAAGGACTCAATGTGGAACTCTACCCCAGCAAGGAGTCAATGTGGAACTCTACCCCAGCAAGGAGTCAATGTGGAACTCTACCCCAGCAAGTAGTCAATGTGAAGCTCTATCCCAGCAAGGATTCATTGTGGAACTCTAACCGAGCAAGGACTCATTGTGGAACTCTAACCCAGCAAGGACTCATTGTGGAACTGTACCCCAGCAAGGAGTCAATGTGGAACTGTACCCCAGCAAGAAGTCAATGTGGAACTGTACCCCAGCACGGAGTCAATGTGGAACTCTACCCGAGCAAGGACTCAATGTGGAACTGTACCCCAGCAAGTAGTCAATGTGGAACTCTCTCCCAGCAAGGACTCAATGTGGAACTGTACCCAAGCAAGGAGGCAATGTGGAACTGTACCCCAGCAAAGAGTCAATGTGGAACTCTACCCCAGCAAGTAGTCAATGTGGAGCTCTATCCCAGCAAGGACTCATTGTGGAACTCCAACCGAGCAAGGACTCATTGTGGAACTCTAACCCAGCAAGGACTCATTGTGGAACTCTACCCCAGCAAGGACACAATGTAGAACTCTATCCCAGCAAGGACTCATTGTGGAACTCTACCCCAGCAAGGACTCAATGCGGAACTCTACCCCAGCAAGGAGTCAATGTGGAACTGTACACTAGCAAGGAGTCAATGTGGAACTGCACACCAGCAAGGACTCAATGTGGAACTGTACCCCAGCAAGGGCTCAAAGTGGAACTCTACCCCAGCAAGGACTCAATGTGGACTGTACACCAGCAAGAATTCAATGTGGAACTGTACCCCAGCAAGGACTCATTGTGGAACTGTACCCTAGCAAGGAGTCAATGTGGACTGTACCCCAGCAAGGACTCAATGTGGAACTGTACCCCAGCAAGGACTGAATGTGGAACTGTACCCCAGCAAGGACTCAATGTGGAACAGTATTCCAGCAAGGACTCAATGTGGAACAGTATCCCAGCAACTAATCAATGTGGAACTCTACCCCAGCAAGGACTCAATGTGGAACTCTACCCCAGCAAGTAATCAATGTGGAACTGTACCCCAGCAATGAGTCAATGTGGAACTCTACCCCAGCAAGGAGTCAATGTGAAACTGTACAACAGCAAAAACTCAATGTGGAACTCTACCCGAGCAAGGAGTCAATGTGGAACTGTACCCCAGCAAGGAGTCAATGTGGAACTCTACCCCAGCAAGTACTCAATGTGGAACTCTACCCCAGCAAGGACTCAATGTGGACTGTACCCCAGCAAGAACTCAATGTGGAACTGTACCCCTGCAAGGACTCAGTGTGGAACTGTTCCCCAGCAAGGACTCAATGTGGAACTCTACCCTAGCAAGGAGTCAATGTGGAACTGTACCCCAGCAAGCAGTCAATGTGCAACTCTACCCCAGGAAGTAGTCAATGTGGAACTCTACCCCTGCAAAGACTCAATGTGGAACTCTACCCGAGCAAGGACACAATGTAGAACTCTATCCCAGCAAGGACTCAATGTGGAACTCTATCCCAGCAAGGAGTCAATGTGGAACTCTACCCCAGCAAGGAGTCAATGTGCAACTCTACCTCAGCAAGGAGTTAATGTGGATCTCTACCCCAGCAAGTAGTCAATGTGGAGCTCTATCCCAGCAAGGACTCATTGTGGAACTCTAACCGAGCAAGGAATCATTGTGGAACTGTACCCCAGCAAGGACTCAATGTGGACTGTACCCCAGCAAGGACTCAATGTGGAACTGTACCACAGCAAGGACTCAATGTGGAACTGTACCCCAGCAATGACTCAATGTGGAACAGTATCCCAGCAAGTAATCAATGTGGAACTCTACCCCAGCAAGGACTCAATGCGGAACTCTACCCCAGCAAGGAGTCAATGTGGAACTGTACCCCAGCAAGAAGTCAATGTGGAACTGTACCCCAGCAAGGAACTGTACCCATGCGGAACGGAACTGTACCCAGCAAGTAGTCAATGTGGAACTCTCTCCCAGCAAGGACTCAATGTGGAACTGTACCCAAGCAAGGATGCAATGTGGAACTGTACCCCAGCAAAGAGTCAATGTGGAACTCTACCCCAGCAAGTAGTCAATGTGGAGCTCTATCCCAGCAAGGACTCATTGTGGAACTCCAACCGAGCAAGGACTCCTTGTGGAACTCGAACACAGCAAGGACTCATTGTGGAACTCTACCCCAGCAAGGACACAATGTAGAACTCTATCCCAGCAAGGACTCAATGTGGAACTCTATAAGAACATAAGAACATAAGAAATAGGAGCAGGAGTAGGCCAATCGGCCCCTCGAGCCTGCTCCGCCATTCAATAAGATCATGGCTGATCTGATCCTAACCGCCAATCTACTATCTATCACAGAACCATCTCCTGCATCTAACAGAATTGCACACACGAAATAGGAGCAGAATCAGGCTACACAGTCCCTGGGCCCGCTCCACTACCCACAGGGCCATGACCGATCCGAACCTAGACTCATGTCCAAATTCCTGCCCGCTCCCCGTAACCCTTAATGCCCTTTACTTCTAGGAAACTGTCTATTTCTGTTTTAAATTTAATTAATGTTGTAGCTTCTACAGCTTTTTGTGGCAGCATATTCCATGGACCTACCACCCTCTGAGTGAAGTAGTTCCTCCTCATCTCAGTTTTGAAAGAGCAGCCCCTTATTCTAAGACTATGTCCCCTAGTTCTCGTCTCACCCGTCATCGGGAACATCCTCCCCGCATCCACCCGATCCAACCCCTTCACAATCTTATATGTTTCAATAAGATCGCCTCTCATTCTTCTGAACTCCAATGAGTAGAGTCCCAATCTACCCAACCTCTCCTCATATGACCACCCCCTCATCCCCGGGATTAACCGAGTGAACCTTTTTTGCACTGCCTCGAGAGCAAGGATGTCTTTCCTTTAGTAAGGACACCAAAACTGTATGCAGTATTCCAGGTGCGGTCTCACCAATACCTTGTACAACTGAAGCAATACCTCCCTATTTTTATATTCTATCCCCCTAGCAATGAAAGCCAACATTCCATTTGCCTTCTTAATCACTTGCTGCACCTGCATACTAACCTTTTGAGTTTCGTGCACCAGGACCCCCAGATCCCTTTGCACTTCAGTACTCTCCAGTTTCTTGCCATTAAGATAATAAATTGCTCTAGGATTTTTCCTGCCAAAGTACATCACCTCACACTTTCCAGTGTTGTATTCCATCTGCCAAATCTCTGCCCACTTACTTAGCCTGTCTATGTCCCCTTGCAGGTTTTTTATGTCCTCCTCACTCACTACTTTCCCTCCCATCTTTGTATCATCTGCAAATTTTGATATGTTACACTTGGTCCCTTCCTCCAAATCGTTAATATAGATTGTGAAGAGTTGGGGACCCAGCACTGACCCCTGTGGAACACCACTAGTTACTGATTGCCAGTCTGAGAATGAACCATTTACCCCAACTCTTTGCTTTCTGTTAGATAGCCAATCCTCTATCCATGCCAGAATATTACCCCCAATCCCGTGATTTTTTACCTTAAGCAATAATCTTTTGTGTGGCACCTTGTCAAATGCCTTTTGGAAGTCTAAATACACTACGTCCACTGGTTCCCCTTTATCCACTCTATATGTTACTTCCTCAGCAAGGAGTCAATGTGGAACTGTACCCTAGCAAGGAGTCAATGTGGAACTGTACCCCAGCAAGGAGTCAATGTGGAACTGTACCCCAGCAAGGAGTCAATGTGGAACTGCACACCAGCAAGAATTCAATGTGGAACTGTACCCCAGCAAGGACTCAATGTGGAACTGTACCCTAGCAAGGAGTCAATGTGGACTGTACCCCAGCAAGGACTCAATGTGGAACAGTATTCCAGCAAGGACTCAATGTGGAACAGTATCCCAGCAACTAATCAATGTGGAACTCTACCCCAGCAAGGACTCAATGTGGAACTCTACCCTGGCAAGGAGTCAATGTGGAACTCTACCCCAGCAAGGAGTCAATGTGGAACTCTACCCCAGCAAAGACTCATTGTGGAACTGTACCCCAGCAAGGAGTAAAGGTGGAACTCTACTCAAGCAAGGAGTCAATGTGGAACTGTACCCCAGCAAAAACTCAATTTGGAACTCTACCCGAGCAAGGAGTCAATGTGGAACTGTACCCCAGCAAGGAGTCAATGTGGAACTCTACCCCAGCAAGGACTCAGTGTGGAACTGTACCCCAGCAAGGAGTCAATGTGGAACTGCACACCAGCAAGGACTCAATGTGGAACTGTACCCCAGCAAGGACACAATGTGGAACTGTACCCCAGCAAGGACTCTATGTGGAACTGTACCCCAGCAAGTACTCAATGTGGAACTGTACACCAGCAAGGACTCAATGTGGAACAGTATCCCTGCAAGTAATCAATGTGGAACTCTACCCCAGCAAGGACTCAATGTGGACTGTACCCCAGCAAGAACTCAATGTGGAACTGTACCCCAGCAAGGACTCAATGTGGAACTCTACCCCAGCAAGGACTCAATGTGGAACTGTACCCAAGCAAGGAGGCAATGTGGAACTGTACCCCAGCAAGGACTCAATGTGGAACGCTACCCCAGCAAGTACTCAATGTGGAACTCTACCCCAGCAAGGAGTCAATGTGCAACTCTACCTCAGCAAGGAGTTAATGTGGAACTGTACCCCAGCAAGAAGTCAATGTGGAACTGTACCCCAGCAAGGACTCAATGTGGACTGTACCCCAGCAAGGACTCAATGTGGAACTGTACCACAGCAAGGACTCAATGTGGAACAGTATCCCAGCAAGTAATCAATGTGGAACTCTACCCCAGCAAGGACTCAATGCGGAACTCTACCCCAGCAAGGAGTCAATGTGGAACTGTACCCCAGCAAGAAGTCAATGTGGAACTGTACCCCAGCAAGAAGTCAATGTGGAACTGTACCCAGCAAGTAGTCAATGTGGAACTCTCTCCCAGCAAGGACTCAATGTGGAACTGTACCCCAGCAAAGAGTCAATGTGGAACTGTACCCCAGCAAAGACTCAATGTGGAGCTCTATCCCAGCAAGGACTCATTGTGGAACTCGACCCCAGCAAGGAGTCAATGTGGAACTGTACCCCAGCAAGGACTCAATGTGGATTGTACCCCAGCAAGGACTCAATGTGGAACTGTACCCCAGCAAGGACTCAATGTGGAACTGTACCCCAGCAAGGACTCAATGTGGAACAGTATCCCAGCAAGTAATGAATTTGGAACTCTACCCCAGCAAGGACTCAATGCGGAACTCTACCCCAGCAAGGAGTCAATGTGGAACTGTACCCCAGCAAGGAGTCAATGTGGAACTGTACCCCAGCAAGAAGTCAATGTGGAACTGTACCCCAGCACGGAGTCAATGTGGAACTCTACCCGAGCAAGGACTCAATGTGGAACTGTACCCAAACAAGGAGGCAATGTGGAACTGT
>JASTWF010001992.1:0-45631 GCA_030390025.1 Squalus acanthias | reverse complement strand
CCTTTTTTAAATTGTGGGGTAACATTAGCTGCCCTCCAATTCATGGGAACTGTTCCAGAGTCTATAGAATTTTGTAAGATGACCAGCAATGCATCTATTATTTCTAGGGCCACTTCCTTAAGTACCCTAGGATGTAGATTATCAGGACATGGGGATTTATCGGACCTACCTGGTGCTGCTCCGGTGTCCCCACAGCCCGAACGACTTGAAGCCCTACTGTCAATCAGACTGACTTCCGGGGTGGGGAACCAGTCAAGGACAAAGGACGTACGCTGTGGAGTTAAGACACCCCAACGTCCGGGAATACCTGGACTTCCAGGTATCCTGTCTGATATTCCGCATCCACCCCGTACCCTCCGGCCATCGTACATAACCCGCCTCTATTAATATCCAGGCGGAAGTATATGAGCAAATGCAAAATACTGAGACTGCTGTAAATCGGATCAGAACATAAGAACATAAGAAATAGGAGCAAGAGTAGGCCATTCGGCCCTTCGAGCCTCCTCCACCATTCAATGAGATCATGGCTGATCTTCTGCCTCAACTCCATTTACCGGCCCTATCGCCATATCCCTTGCTGCCCTTACTAGTCAGAAATCTATCGACTTCTGTTTTGAATATACCCAATGACTGAGCGGCCAAGACCTCTCGGGTAGAGAATTCCAAAAATTCACCACCCTCTTTGTGAAGAAATTTCTTCTTATCTCAGTCCTGAGGCTGTGGCCCCTGGTTCGAGACTACCCAGCCAAGGGAAACATTCTCCTAACACTCACCCTATCAAGCCCTGTAATCATTTTGTTTGCTTCAATGAGATCTCCTCTCATTGTTCTGAATTCTAGAGATTACAGGCCTAGTTTACTTAATCTATTCTCATACGAAATTCCTGCCATCCCAGGAATCCATCTCGTGAACGTTCGTTGTACTCCCTCTATGGCAAGTACATCCTTTCTTATGTACAATTGTACACAGTACTCCAGGTGTAGTCTCACGAAGGCCCTATATAAATGGAGTAGACTTCTTTACTCCTCTACTCAAATTCTCTTGTAATGAAGGCCAGCATACCATTTGCTTTCCTAATGGCTTGCTGTACCTGCACATTCACTTTCAGTGACTCATGTACAAGGACACCCAGAGCCATTTGAGCATCTGCAGTTCCCAAACTTTCAACATTTAGGAAATACACTGCCTTTCTGTTTTTTCTACCAAAGTAGATTACTTCACATTTATCCTCATTATATTCCATCTGCCATGTACTCGCCCACTCACTGAGCCTGTCGAGATCCCCTTGAAGCCTCTTCACATCCTCTTCACAAATGACACTTCAACCTAGCTTCGAATCATCAGCAAATTTGGAAATGTTACATTTAGTACACTCATTCAAATCATTGATATAGATTGTGAATAGTTGGGGCCCAAGCATCGATCCTTGCGGTACCCCACGAGTCACAGCCTGCCATCCTGAAAAAGACTCGTTTTTCCCTACTCTTTGTTTCCTGTCTGTTAAGCAATTCTCAAACCATATCAGTGTATTAACACCAATTCCATGTGAGCTAATTCTGTTTACCAACCTCTTGGGTGGGAACATATCGAAGGCATTCTGAAAATCCAAATACACCACATCTACCGTTTCCCCTTTGTCAACTCCACTAGTTACTTCCTAAAGAACTCGAATAGATTTGTCAAACAGGACTTCCCTGTCATAAATCCATGTTGACTCTGTCCAATATTACTATTAATTTCTAAGTGCCCAGTTATTGCATCCTTTATAATAGGTTCCAGCATTTTCCCAATTGCTGATGTGAGACTAGCAGATCTGTAGTTTCCCGTTTTCTCTCTCCCTCCTTTCTTAAATACTGGGGTTACATTTGCTATCCTCCAATCTGCAGGAACCGTTCCAGCATATATAGAATTTTGGAAGATGATAACCAATGCGTCCACTATCCCAATGGTCACCTCTTTCAAAACGCTAGAATGTAGGTCGTCCGGACCTGGAGATTTATCGACTTTTAGTCTCATTCATTTTGCTGGTGCTGTTTTTTTACGAATAATAATTTCTTGAAGTTCCTCATTCTCTCCACACCCTTGGTTTTCTCGTATTTCTGGGAGGTTTTTCGTGTCTTCCTCCGTGAAGACAGAAACAAAGTATGTATTTAATTTCTCAGCCATTTCCTCATTCCCATTATACATTATCCCGTCTCTGACTGTAAAGGACCTATATTTACTTTCGCCAGTCTTTTCATTTTCACATACCAATAAGAAGCTTTTACAATCCGTTTTTATATGTTTTGCCAGTTTGTGCTCATATTCCATTGTCCCTTTCTTTGTCAATTTCTTGGTCCCCCTTTGCAGATTTCTAAAAACATCCCAATCCACAGGCTGATCGTGTTTTCTGGCAACTTTATAAGCTTCCTCCTTTTACTTAATACGAGCTTTAATTTATTAGAAAAGACAATGCTGAAAACACTCAGCGGGTCAGGCAGCAGCGGTGCAGAGGGAAACAGAGTTAACATTTCAGATCGATGACCTTTCATCAGAAATGGAAGATCTCAGAGATTAACAGTATTAAAGCAATGATAGAGTCAGAGAAAATTGCGGTTGCATAAGGAAAGAACAATGTCTGTGATTGGCTGGAGGGCAGGAGTAACTCAATGACAAAAGGGATGAAGGTGCAAGGCGAATGGGACAATGAAAGAAACAGAAGATGGTTCTACAGGAGGTGTAAATGGTTACAGCAGAATAACCAGGGGGAGGGGTAGTAGGGCACATATGGCAGAGAAAGTTGGGTAGACCCCAGGTGTTTGGACCAGCCCGCTGGCCGTGTACCGATATCGCCACTCCATGCCCCAGCCCACACCTCCTCCACTCCCAGTGGCTCTGGTTGAAACGTCCTCCATTACCAGCACATGTCGTCCGAGAAAACGGGAGCGGAAGTTATGATTTGAAGTTTTTAATCTAAGTGTTGAGTCCGGAAGGCAATAAAATGCCTAACCAAAAAATACGGTGATGTTCCTCATTTGAGGAGGCCCAGAACAGAGAGTTCAGAGTGTGAGTGGGATGTAGAATAAAAGTGGCAAGTGACCTGAAGCTCAGGATCAAACTTGCGGACTGAACGGAGGCGTTCAGCAAAGCAATCACTCAATCTGCATTTCGTCCACCCAATGTACAGGAGACTGGATCGCAGGCAACGAATATGATACACTAAATTGGAAGAAGTACAAGTAAATTAATCTTTCACGTGGATGGAATGTTTGGGGCCCTTGCTGGAGGGATGGAAAGACTGGAAAGGGCGTAAGTTGCATCACCTGCACTTGCACAGGAAGGTGCCGGGGAATGGGAGCAGATCTTCGGGGTGACGGAAGAGTGGATCAGGGTGTCACGAGGGCCGGGAGGACAGTAGGGCAGGTGGCCTTAACTGGACATGACGGAAATGGCAGAGGATGATCCGTTGAATGTGAAGTCTGGTGCAGTGAACGCTGAGGACAAGTGGAACCCTATCTAGGTTCTAGCAGGGATGACAGGGGTGATGGCAGCAACACAGGATTGACACGGTCGAGGTACCTGTCAATCACAATGGAGCTGAATATCCGGCTGAGGAAATATGAAGACATTTCGGAAGCACTGTTGTGGAAGGTGATATCGTTAGAACATGTGCAACTGAAGCGGAGTAACTTTGAGAATAGAATAGACACCTTAGAGGAAGCTGCGTGGTAGGAGGTCTACACAAGATTCCTGTGGGAGCCGGTGGGTTATTGTAGATATTGGTGGGCGGCCTAGCCCCTGAAATGGAGATAGAGAAGCCGAGTAAGGGAAGGGAAGACCACTGTGGTTCACCATTTCCATGTTATTCCTGTATTTAAAATCGATGATAGAACAATTCCAAGGATTTACAGGAGACTGGATCGTGGCCAGCGAATATGATATACTAAATTGGAAACATAGAAATATAGAAACATAGAACATAGAAGATAGTAGCAGGAGTAGGCCATTCGGCCCCTCGAGCCTGCTGCGCCATTTAATGAGATCATGGCTGATCATACAAATTCAGTACCCTGTCTCTGCTTTCTCCCAATATCCCTTGATTCGTTTCGCCTTAAGAAATATATCCAACTACTTCTTTAATATATTTAATGATTTGGCCTCAAATGCCTTCTGTAGTAGAGAATTCCGCAGGTTCAGCACTCTCTGGGAGAAGAAATTGCTCCTCATCTCAGTCCTAAATAGATTACCACTTATCCTTTGACTGTGACCTCTGGTTCTGGAATGCCCCGCCATCGGGAACATCCTTTCTGCATCTAGTCTTTCTAGTCCTGTTAGAATTTTAAAACTTTCAATGAGATCCCCTCTCATTCTCCTAAACTCTAGCGAATACAAGCCCAATCGACCCAATCTCTCTTCATACGTCATTCCTGCCATCCCAGGTATCAGTCTTGTGAATCTTCGCTGCACTCCCTCCAAGGCAAAAACATCCTTTCTCAGGAGGGGACCAAAACTGTACACAATACTCAAGGTGTGGTCTCACCAATGCCCTGTACAACTGCAGCAAGACAGCCTTGCTCCTGTACTCGAATCCTCTCGCTATGAAGGCCAACATACCATTTGCCTTCTTAACCACCTGCTGCACCTGCATGCTTACCTTCAGCGACTGGTGCACAAGGACATCCAGGTCTCGTTGCACTTCCCCTTTTATCAATCTATTGACGTTCAGATAATAATCTGTCTTCCTGTTTCTGCCACCAAAGTGGATAACCTGGCATTTATCAACATTATACTGTATCTGCCCAATCACGCAACCTGTCCAATTCATGCTGGATTTTCTCTGCTTCCTCCTCACACACACACGCCCACCCAGCTTTGTGTCATCTGCAAACATGGAGACATTACATTTGTTCCCTAGTCTAGATCATAAATATATATTGTGAATAGCTGGGGTCCGAGCACCGATCCCTGTGGTACCCCACTAGTCACTGCCTGCCATTCGGAAAAATATGCGTTTATTCCAAGACTGCTTCCTGTCTGCCAAACAGTTCTCTATCCAAGTCAGTACCTTACCCCAATCACACGTGCTTTAACTTTGCACGCTAATCTATTATGCGGGACATTATCGAAAGCCTTCTGAAAGTCCAAATACACCATATCCACTGTTTCTCCCTTATCTATTCTAACAGTTACATCCTCAAGTCATTCCAGTAGATTATTCCAGCACGATTTACCTTTTGTAAATACATGTTGACTTTGAAGAAGTACAAATAAATTAGTCTTTCACGTGGATGGATTGTTTGGGGCCCTGGCTGGTGGGATGGAAAGAGGGGAAAGGGCAGCTGTTGCATCTCCTGCGCTTGCATAGAAAGGTGCCGCGGAAGGGGAGCAGATGTTAGTGGTGACGGAAGAGTGGACCAGGGTGTTGCGAGGGCCGAGGGGACGGGAGGGTAGGGGAAGATAATTTTGTTTCTGGCCTTAGCTGGACACGATGGAAATGGCAGAGGATGATCCGTTGAATGTGAAGGCTGGTGCAGTGGAATCTGAGGACAAGGGGAACCCTGGGTTCTAGCTGGCAAGTCAAGGGGTGATGGGTGCAATGCAGGATTGACACGGTCGAAGGCTCTGTCAATCACAATGGAGGTGAATACTCGGCTGAGGAAATATGAAGTCTTTTCGGAAGCACTGGTGTGGAAGGTGGCATCGTTAGAACATATGCAACGGTGGCGGAGAAACTTTGAGAATAGAATATAGCCCTTCCAGGAAGCCGGGTGGAAGGATCTCTCCTCAAGATTCCTGTGGGAGTTGCTGGGATTATAGTAGATATTTGTGGACGGCCTAGCCCCTGAAATGGAGATCGAGAAGTCGAGGAAGGGAAGGGAAGACCACTGTGGTTCACCATTTACATGTTATTCCTGTATTTAAAATGGATGATAGAACAATTCCAAGGATTTACAGACCAGTTAGCATAACCTCGATGGTAGTAAAGATAGTGGAATAATTACTCAAAGATGTAACAGAAAACCATATACAAACAGAAAATATAAGAACGAGTAGTCAACAGCTATTCCAAAAGGGAATCATAGAATGGTTACTGCACAGAAGGAGGCCATTCGGCCCGCCGAGCCCGTGCACACTCTCTGCACATGCACTGCAGCTAATCCCAATCCCCGCCCTTTCCCCGTAGCCCTGCAATTCTTTTCCTTCAGGTATTTATCCCATTTCCTTTTAAAAGCCAAAATTGAATCTTCCTCCTCCACCCTTTCAGAAACTGCATTCCAGATCCCAACCACTCACTGCCTTAAAAAGTTTTTCCTCATGTCACCTCTTGGACCATCAGCACATCACCTAAATCCTCTGCTCGCTGGTTCTCGTCCGTTCCACCAATGGGAACAGCTTCTCTCGATCTACTCTGTCTACTCTGTTGCGACCCCTCATGATTTTGATCACCTCTATCAAATCTCCTCTCAAACTGCTCTGCTCTAACGAGAACAACCCCAGCTTATCCAGTCTATCCACGTAACTGAAGTCCCTCATCCCTGGAACCATTCTTGTAAATCTTTTCTGCACCCTCGCTAAAGCCTTCACGCCCTTCCTAATGTGCAGAGCCCAGAATTAGACACAATACTCCAGTTGTGGCCGAACCAATGTTTTATAAATGCTTATCATAACTTCCTTGCTTTTGTACTCTTTGCCTCTATTTATAAAGCTCAGATTCCCGTAAGCATGTTTAACCGCTTTCTCAACCTGCCCTGCCACCTTCAACGATTTTTGTACTTGTACCCTCAGGTCACTCAGTTCCTGCACCCCCTTTAGAATGTCGTGCTTGAGTATACTTAGTGAATTCTTTGAATAAGTACCAGAAAGAGTAGATAAGGGTAATGCAGTAAATGCAAAAGACTTTGGTTTTTTAAAGCCATTCGATAAGGTACCACATAGCAGACTGAATCAGAGAGCATGTGGAGTTCGGAGACAAGCAGCAAAATGGATAGCAAGATGGCTGCAAGAACAGAAAATAGGGAGTAGTGGATAAAGTTATTTAATCAGATAGGTGGATGGTGAGAAGTGATCTTCCACAATGATCGGCGTTGCGAACCCTGTTGTTCACCATTTACATAAACGATATTGATTCGGGAAGCAGAAGCACAAATTCAAAATTTGCAGATGAATTCGAATTGTAAATAAAGTTAATGCAGAGGAAGAATGCAACACAATACCTGAAGACATTAATAAACTTGCAGAAAGGGCGTTTAAATGGAAAATTTATTTCAATATAACTAACTGAGAGGTACTGCATTTTGGTAGGAAGAATAAGGTTCCCAAATACTCCTTGGAAAATCAGAGTGGGAATGGGGTAGAGGGGTACCGATTAACAAATCATTTAAAGTAGCAATGCATGTTAACAATGCCAGAACATGCAAACAAAACATTGGCTTCATTTCTCGAAGAGTAGAATCGTAAAGCAACGAGGTTAGCTTAAACTTATAAAGAACCTTGGTTATACCACACTGAGCGAACTGTGTGCAGTTCTGATCTCCATATTACATAAAGGATATTAAGGCTCAGGAGAAAGTGCAATTTTTTTTACAAGGATGTCACCAAAACTGAGACATTATAATCATCAGGAAAGATTGAACAGGCTGGGGCTCCTTTCTTTACCAAAGAGAAGGCTGAGGGGTGGCCTAATAGAGGCCTTTAAATTCTGAAGGGGTAACATAGGGTAGATGTTTATACTTGAGACGTGAGTGCAAAATTGGTGATTATCAATAAAATATAGTCACTAATAAATCCAATACGGAATTGTGGAGAAATGTCTTTACTTAGAGAGTGGTTAGAATGTGGAACTCGCTACAACTTGGTGTACTTGAGGCGAATAGCAGAGATGCATTTAAGGGGAAGCGAGAGAAGTATAAGAGGTAGACAGCAGTAGAAGGTTATGCTGATAGGGTGAGATGAAGAGGGGTGGGAGGAGGCTCCTGTGGAGCATAAACACTGGCATAACCTAGTAGGGCCGAATGGCCTGTTTGTGCTGTAAATTCTAAAGAGTTCTCCGTAACTTGAGTACAAATTAATCACTTTCATCAGTTCATTTAATCATTGCGGATATTGAAGCGTTTTATTTATTGAAGTATTGCCCTATATATTACATTTTTATACATTTATTAATGCTATTATTTACTGCCCCCGCGACTGATCTGTGAATTATGAAAACCGGATATGCATGTTCTTCAGTTTTACGTGTCCCTCCTCGCAGGGACTCACCTCACTGAGCTAAGGCCAGAGATCGGTGCAGGTTACCTGTGTCGAGACTCTGAATCAGAGATAAGAACTGGTTCGTCAATTCTTAATCAGTTACAGAAGTGGAATAAACAATAACCACAGCCCAATATTCATCCCGTCTAACGGTAACATAATGACATTTAGCACTCATGACCCACAGATTCTCAGGACTGTGTTGGGGGAAGGGGATTAATCAGCACCAAAATAATTAAAGTGTTTACAATAACTATACATAGAGTAAGAATAAGTCATTATACAGAAGATTTGAATATTGTAACACTGCTGTCCTGCTGTTTACCCGTCAGTAATTAGTTAACATCTGTTTATGTTTGTGCAGTTCAATAGGAAACAAAGCATTATCAGTACAAGAACCTTATATATGAACATAAGAAAATAAGAAATAAGAGCAGGAGTAGTCCATACGGCCCCTCGAACCAGCTCCGCCATTCACTAAAATCATGGCAGATCATCGACCTCAAAAGCCCTTTCCTGCCTGATCTCTTTATCACTTGATTCCCGTGGAGTCCAAAAACCATCTATCTAAGTCTTGAATATAATTAAAGAGACAGCATTCACAGGCCTCTGGGGCAGGGAATTCCAAAGATTCACAAACCTCTGAGTGACGAATATCCTTCTCCTCTCAGGTTCAAAAGGCCCACCCCTTATCCTGAGCCTATGCCCCCTAGTTCTAGACATGCCTACCAGGGGAAACAACCTCTCAGCATCTAACCCTGGCAATTCACTTCAGAATCTTGTATGTTGCAATGAGATCACCTCTCATTCTTCTAAACTGCAGAGAGTACAGGCCCATTCTACACAATCTCTCATCATAGGACTACCCTCTCATCCCAGAAATCAATATCGTGAACCTTCGCTGCAGCGCGTCATATGCTTCTAACGAAACTTCTTCAACCAACAACAAAAATCTTCCCATTTGCCATTGATTCCATTGAGAAAACACGAATGCAGCTCCCTGAAGGAGAGAGATCAAAAATCTAAAATAATAATTTAAAATTGGAACCGACTTGTTCCACTCCGGTTAGTTACCCACACTCAGTACAATTCTACAGTGAGCGATACACTCAGTAATAAATGGCCACTGGGGTCAGGTTTTACAATCCGGTTAGTGACACACAATCAGCAGTTCTACAGTGACAGATACTCCCAGTAATACATGGCCACTGGGGTCAGGTGTTCCACTCCTGTTAGTGACCCACACTCAGCAGTTTTACAGTGACAGATACTCCGAGTAATACATGATCACTGGGGTCAGGTGTTCCACTCCTGTTAGTGACCCACACTCAGTACAATTCTACAATGACAGATACTCCCAGCAATACATGGCCAATGGGGTCAGGTGTTCCACTCCGGGTAGTAACCCACACTCAATAGTTCTACAGTGACAGATATCCCAGTAATACATGGCCACTGGGGTCAGGTGTTTCACTTCGGTTAGTGACCAACACTCAGTACAGTTCTACAATGACAGATACTCCGAGTAATACATGGCCACTGGGGTCAGATGTTCCACTCCGGTTAGTGAACCACACTCAGCAGTTTTACAGTAACAGATACTCCCAGTAATACCTTCTCTCAGCGTGTTACTTACACTGAGCTCTGATTCAACAGTACACAATATTACTGTAAAGGCAATGGCCCAAAAATTCGTGAGGAAGCCTTCGTGCGAGGGTAAGGCCTCCCCGCGATCTCTCACTCCGCGTTGGCTTTTTCAGTTCCAGCTCGCACGAACTTGATGTTCTGGACAGCTGCTGTGCTGGGCTTGCGTATCCCACCGGCGTAGTTAATTCGTGCGAGCTGTGGGATCACGTGACTCAGTTAGAGCCAATGGCAGCACACCATCTTCCATTCATAACTTTCACATAAGTGCTGTGAAAGTTATGAATACTATAGCCCCCCAAAAGAACCGCTAAACCTCAATTAATTTAAAAAAACCATCACATTAATAAAATAAGTATAGTTAAATAAATTAACCATTTTAAATAAAAAATTTAATTTTTGAAAAAATTTAAAATCTTTTAAAAAGTTATAAAAATAAACTTACCTGTCTTTAAAGTCTCTAAAAAAGATATACCTGTTAAAAAAAATCAAATTAATACTTAATTCACTACTTACCTTGTTAAAAGTGGGTCTTACTCCTCCTTTTTTTATGTGTAGAATCTTCCGTACTTACCTGCGCGTTGAAACCACTAAGTGCACAGCGTGCGCGCAGACTGTAGCGCGCACGCGGTTCACCTAGGACCCGCCCCCTTTTCCATTCACCAAGTGCCGGTTTTCAGCGCATGCGCAATGCATGCAGAAAACCGGCAATTGGAGACAGAATACGCGAGAGTACGCAGTGCGTACTCTCGCGTAGCGGCACTAATTTTTGGGCCATTAACTTCTTAACACAGCGAGCCCGTGAGTTACAAACAGAGTTTTACTTTCAGTTGAGGCAATGGAATAAAACCTCAGAGGTAATTCAGGTCATTTGACTAAACGAAATGTTATCACTGATCGTGTATCTGTATAACGGTGACCACTAGATCAGGATGTAACATTATCAGACACAGAGTAAAACCAGAGACCAGGACACACAGAGATTTACACAACTTCAATAGTTATAATCACTTACCAGGAACACCGATGACGGCAATGATCACGTAGCATATTTTCTGCACACTGAGATATGTGCCAATCATTTTCTGTGTGAAGCGATGTGTCCCTTTGTGCTGCAGGCAATCTCTCTGAATTAAACTCTGAGGCGGGACATTCCCAGAGCCTTTCATTTATACACTGCGGGATCTCCACGGGGAAATTGAGGTTGCAACATCGCTGAAAATGCTATTTAAAAAAAAATTTGAACAAACAGATGACGACAGCCGAGTTAATTCCCTGTTATGATGGAATATATTTTGTGCTGAGATTGTAATTGAAAACCCCAAAGACCGAAGAATTCTGATCACATGAATTAACTATTGGAAATTGCCAGCTGTATTCTCCCAGCAATGGGGTTGTTTTTGCAAACACCACCAGGCCCATCTCTAGACCTCATATTGTTTCGGTGATGTCCTTCACTCTGCTGTGGCCAGTCAGTAATTAAATTCCAAATGTTAGAGTGCCCTCTCAGGGCTTTTCTGCTGCACTCTGGGATGCGGCTGTCCGCCTTAACTGTGGCCATTTAGTTAAACAATTCAACAGGGGAATTTGTATCAATGGATCCTCAAATTAATAGAGTACCTCAAATAATACAGTCCCTCAAACTAATGCAGCCACTCAAACTAATAAAGTCCCTCAAACTAATACAGACCCTCAAACTAATACAGTTCCTCAAACTAATACAGACCCTTAAATAAATACTACCCCTCAAACTAATACAGCCCCTCAAACTAATACAGCCCCTCAAACTAATACAGCCCCTCAAACTAATACAGACCCTCAAACTAATACAGACCCTCAAACTAATACAGACCCTCAAACTAATACAGCCCCTCAAACTAATACAGACCCTCAAACTAATACAACCCCTCAACCTAATACTGCCCCTCAAACTAAAACAGTCCCTCAAACTAATACAGCCCCTCAAACTAATACAACCCCTCAACCTAATACTGCCCCTCAAACTAAAACAGTACCTCAAACTAATACAGCCCCTCAAACTAATACAACCCCTCAACCTAATACTGCCCCTCATTCTAAAACAGTACCTCAAACTAATATAGTACCTCAAAATAATACAGACCCTCAAACTAATACACCCCCTCAAACTAATACAACCCCTCAACCTAATACTGCCCCTCAAATTAAAACAGTACCTCAAACTAATACAGACCCTCAAACTAATACACCCCCTCAAACTAATACAACCCCTCAACCTAATACTGCCCCTCAAACTAATACAGTACCTCAAACTAATACAGACCCTCAAACTAATACAACCCCTCAACCGAATACTGCCCCTCAAACTAATACACCCCCTCAACCTAATACCCCCCTCAAACTAAAACAGGTCCTCAAATTAACAGAGTCGCTAAAACTAATACAGCCGCACAAACGAATACAGCCCCTCAAACAAATACAGCCCCTCAAAATAATACAGCGCCTCAAACTAATAGAGCCCCTCAAACTATTACAGTCCACTCAAAATAATACAAAACCTCAAGCTAATACAGCACCTCAAACTAATACACACCCTCAAACTAATACAGCCCATTACACTAATACAGACCATAAAACTAATACAGCCCCTCAAATTAATACAGCCCCTCAAACTAATAAAGCTCCTCAAACTAATACAGCCCCTCAAACTAATACAGTCCCTCAAACTAATACAAACCCTCAAACTAATAAAGCCCCTCAAACTAATACAACCCCTCAAACTAATACAAACCCTCAAACTAATACAGTCCCTCAAACTAATACAAACCCTCAAACTAATAAAGCCCCTCAAACTAATACTACCCCACAAACTAATACAGCCCCTCAAACTAATAAAGCCCCTCAAACTAATACAACCCCTCAACCTAATACTGCCCCACAAACTAATACAGGACCTCAAACTAATACAGCCCCTCAAACAAATACAGCCCCTCAAAATAATACAGCGCCTCAAACTAATACAGCACCTCAAACTAATAGAGCTCCTCAAACTATTACAGCCACTCAAACTAATACACAACCTCAAACTAATACAGCCCATTACACTAATACAGACCATAAAACTAATACAGACCCTCAAACTAATACAGACCCTCAAACTAATACAGACCCTCAAACTAATACACACCCTCAATTATTACAGCCCATTAAACTAATACAGCCTCTCAAACTAATACACCTCCTCAAACTAATACAGTGCCTCAAAGTAATACAGACCCTCAAACTAATACAGTCCCTCAAAGTAATACAGACCCTCAAACTAATACAGTCCCTCAAACTAATACAGCCCCTCAAACTAATACAGCCCCTCAAACTAATACAGTCCCTCAAAGTAATACAGACCCTCAAACTAATACAGTCCCTCAAACTAATACAGCCCCTCAAACTAATACAGTCCCTCAAAGTAATACAGACCCTCAAACTAATACAGCCCCTCAAACTAATACAGTCCCTCAAACTAATACAGTCCCTCAAAGTAATACAGCCCCTCAAACTAATACAGCCCCTCAAACTAATACAGTCCCTCAAAATAATACAGCCCCTCAATCTAATACAGTCCCTCGAACTAATACAGTCCCTCAAACTAATACAGCCCCTCCAACTAATACTGTCCCTCAAAGTAATACAGTCCCTCAAAGTAATACAGCCCCTCAAACGAATACAGCTCCTCAAACTAATACAGTCCCTCAAACTAATACAGCACCTCAAACTGATACAGCTCCTCAAACTAATACAGGCCCTCAAATTAATACAGCACATCAAACAAATAGAGCCCCCCAAACTAATAGAGCCCCTCAAACTATTACAGCCCCTCAAACTAATACAGCCCCTCAAATTAATACAGCACATCAAACAAATAGAGCCCCTCAAACTAATAGAGCCCCTCAAACTATTACAGCCTCTCAAACTAATACACAACCTCAAGCTAATACAGATCCCTCAAACTAATACAAAACCTCAAACTAATAAAAACCCTCAAACTAATACAAACCCTCAAACTAATACAGCCCCTCAAACTAATAAAGTCCCTCAAACTAATACAACCTCTCAAACTAATAAAACCTCTCAAATTGATACAGCACATCACAATAATGCTACCCCTCAAACTAATAGACCCCCGCAAACTAAGATATCCCCTCAAACTAATGCTCCCCTTAAACTAAAATAGCACGTCAATCTAATACAGCCAATAAAAGTAATACTGCCCCTCAAACTAATAGAGTCCCTCAAACTAATACACACCCTCAAACTAATACAGCCCCTCAAAATTATCCAGCCCCTGAAACTAATACACCCCCTGAAACTTATACACTCCCTCAAATTAATACATCCCCTCAAACTAATAAAGCTCCTCAAACTAATACAGCCCCTCAAACAAATCCAATCCCTCAAACTAATAAAGTCCCTCAAACTAATACACCGCCTCAAACTAATACAGCTTCTAAAACTAATAAAGCCCCTAAAACTAATGGAGCCCCTCAAACTAATACAGCCCCTCAAACTAATACAGCTCCTCCAAAACTAATACACCCCCTCAAACTAATACAGCCCCTCAAACTAATACAGACTATAAAACTCATACAGCCCCTCATACTAATACAGCCCCTCAAACTAATACAGCCTTTCAAACTAATACAGCTCCTCAAACTAATACTCCCCCTCAAACTAATAGAGCCACTCAAAGTAATACATCCCCTGAAACTAATACACCCCCTGAAACTTATACACTCCCTCAAATTAATACATCCCCTCAAAATAATATAACCACTCAAACTAATACAACCCCTTAAACTAATACAGCCCCTCAAATTAATGCAGCCCCTCAAACTAATATAGCCACTCAATCTAATACAGTACCTCAAAATAACACAGCCCCTCAAACTAATACAGCTCCTCAAGCTAATCCAGTCCCTGAAACTAATACATCCCCTCAAACTAATACAGCACATCAAATGTATACAGCACATCAAACGAATACAGCCTCTCAAACTAATACAGCCCCTCAAACTAATACAGTACCTCAAAATAACACAGCCCCTCAAACTAATACAGCTCCTCAAACTAATACAGTACCTCAAACTAATACAGCCCTCAAACTAATACAGTATCTCAAACTAATACAGCCCCTCAAACTAACACAGCCGATCCAACGAATACAGCTCCTCAAACTAATACAGCCCCTCAAACTAATACAGCCCCTCAAACGAATACAGTCCGCCAAAATAACACAGCTCCTCAAACTAATACAGCCCCTCAAACTAATACAGTCTGCCAAACTAATACAGTTCCTCAAACTGATACAGCATCCTCAATTATTACAGCCCATTATCTAATACAGCCACTCAAACTAATAAAGCTCCTCAAACTAATACAGCCCCTTAAACTAATACAGCCCCTCAAACTAATACAGCCCCTCAAACTAATACAGCCCCTTAAACTAATACAGCCCCTCAAACTAATACAGCCCCTCAAACTAATACAGCCACTCAAACTAATAAAGCCCCTCAAACTAATACAGCTCCTCAAACTAATACAGTCCCTCAAACTAATACAGCCACTCAAACTAATAAAACCTCTCAAACTAATACAGCTGCTCAAACTAATAAAACCTCTCAACCTAATACTTCACATGAAAATAATACAGAAACTCCAAATAATAGATCTCCTCAAACTAAGAAATCCCCTCAAAATAATACAACCCATTTAACTAAAATAGCACATCAATCTAATACAGCAAATCAAAGTAATACTGCCCCTCAAACTAATAAAGCCGCTCAAACTAATAGAGCACCTCAAACGAATCCAGTCCCTCAAACTAATACAGCCCTTCAAACTAATACAGCCCCTGAAACTAATGTACACCCTCAAACTAATACAGACTCTGAAACTAATACATCCCCAAAAACTAATACACCCCCTCAAAATAATACAGCACCTCAAATTAATACAGCACATCAAACTGATACAGCCCCTCAAACTAATACAGACT
This sequence comes from Squalus acanthias, assembly GCA_030390025.1. Taxonomy (NCBI): domain Eukaryota; kingdom Metazoa; phylum Chordata; class Chondrichthyes; order Squaliformes; family Squalidae; genus Squalus; species Squalus acanthias. The sequence continues at coordinate 29,730 of JASTWF010001992.1, read as the reverse complement.
CTGAAACTAATACATCCCCAAAAACTAATACACCCCCTCAAAATAATACAGCACCTCAAATTAATACAGCACATCAAACTAATACAGCCCCTCAAACTATACAGCCACTCAAACTAATATACAACCTCAAGCTAATACAGACCCCTCAAACTAATACAAACCCTCAAACTAATACAACCCCTCAAACTAATACAAACCCTCAAACTTATATAAACCCTCAAACTAATACAGCCCTCAAACTAATACACCCCCTCAAACTAATAAAACCTCTCAAACTGATACAGCACATCACAATAATGCCTCCCCTCAAAATAATAGACCCCCTCAAACTAAGATATCCCCTCAAACTAATGCACAACCTTAAACTAAAATAGCACGTCAATCTAATACAGCAAATAAAAGTAATACTGCCCCTCAAACTAATAGAGTCCCTCAAACTAATACACCCTCTCAAACTAATAGAGCCACTCAAAGTAATACACACCCTCAAATAATACAGCACCTCAAAATAATCCAGCCCCTGAAACTAATACACTCCCTGAAACTTGTACACTCCCTCAAATTAATACATCCCCTCAAAATAATATAACCACTCAATCTAATACAACCCCTTAAACTAATACAGCACATCAAACTAATATACCCTCTCAAACTAAAACAGCACATCAAACTAATACAGTCCCTCAAATTAATGCAGCCCCTCAAACTAATTCAGCCCCTCAATCTAATACAGTCCCTCAAACTAATCCAGCCACTCAACTAATACAGCCCCTCGACCTAATACACCACCTCAAGCTAATCCAGTCCCTCAAACTAATACAGCCCCTCAAAGTAATACAGCACATCAAATGAATACAGCACATCAAACGAATACAGCCCCTCAAACTAATACAGCCACTCAAACTAATACAGTCCCTCAAACTAATACAGCCCCTCAAACTAATAAAGCTGCTCAAACTAATACAGCCCCTCAAACTAATACACCGTCTCAAACTAATACAGCTTCTAAAACTAATAAAGCTCCTTAAGCTAATGCAGCCCCTCAAACTTAAGCAACTCCTAAAACTAATACAGACCATCAAACTAATACAGCCCCTTAAACTAATACAGCTCCTCCAAAACTAATACTCCCCCTCAAACTAACACAGCCCCTCAAACTAATACAGACTATCAAACTAAAACAGCCCCTCATACTAATACAGCCCCTCAAACTAATACAGTCTTTCAACCTAATACAGCTCCTCAAACTACTACTCCCCCTCAAACTAATACAGCCCCTCAAAGTAATACACCGCCTTAAAATAATACACCCCCTTAAACTAGTAACCCTCATCAAACTAATACACCCCCTCAAACTAATAAAGTACCTCTAAATAACACAGCCCCTCAAACTAATACAGCTCCTCAAACTAATACTGCCCCTTAAACTAATACAGCCCCTCAAACTAATACAGTAACTAAAACTAATACAGCCCCTCAAACTAACACAGCCGATCAAACTAATACAGCTCCTCAAACTAATACAGCCCCTCAAACTAATACAGCTCCTCAAACTAATACATCCCCACAAACTAATATAGTCCGCCAAACTAATACAGTTCCTCAAACTAATACAGCTCCTCAAACTAATACAGTTCCTCAAACTAATACAGACCCTTAAATTAATACCACCCCTCAAACTAAAACAGGCCCTCAAACTAATACAGCCCCTCAAACTAATACAGACCCTCAAACTAATACAGACCATCAAACTAATACAGTACCTCAAACTAATACAGCCCCTCAAACAAATACAGCCCCTCAAACTAAGACAGCTCCTCAAACAGATACAGCACCTCAAAATAATACAGCGCCTCCAACGAATACACCCCCTCAAACTAATACAGCCCCTCAAACTAACACAGCCCCTCAAACTAACACAGCCCCTCAAACTAATACAGACCCTCAAACTAATACAGCCCCTCAAACTATTACAGCCCCTCAAACAAACACAGCCCCTCAAACTAATACAGCCCCTCAAACTAATACAGAGCCTCAAACTAATACAGTACCTCAATCTAATACAGCTCCTCAAACTAATACACACCCTCAAACAAATGCAGCCCCTCAAACTAATACAGCCCCTCAAACTAATACAGCCTCTCAAGCTAATAAAGACCCACAAACTAATACAGCTCCTCAAACTAATACAGCACCTCAAACGAATTCAGCTCCTCAAACTAATACAGACCCTCAAACTAATACAGCCCCTCAAACTAATACAGCACCTCAAACTAATTCAGCTCCTCAAACTAATACAGACCCTCAAACTAATACAGCCCCTCAAACTAATACAGCCCCTCAAACTAATACGGCTCTTCAATCTAATACAGTACTTCAAACGAATACAGCCCCTCAACTTATACAGACCCTCAAATTAATACAGCTCGTCAAATTAATAAAGCCTCTCAAACTAATAAAGCCTCTCAAATTAACACAACCCCTCAAACTAATACAGCTCCTCAAACTAATACAGTACCTCAAACTAATACAACCTCTCAAACTAATACAGCCCTCAAACTAATATAGCTCCTCAAACTAATACAGCCACTTAAATTAATACTCCCCCTCAAACAAATACAGCTCCTCAATCTTATACAGTACTTCAAACTAATACAGCCCCTCAATTAATACAGACCCTCAAATTAATACAGCTCGTCAAATTAATACAGCTGCTGAAACTAATACTGTACCTCAAACTAATACAACCTCTCATACTAATACAGCCCCTCAAACTAATACAGTACCTCAAACTAATACAACCTCTCAAACTAAAACAGCCCCTCAAACTAATACAGACTATCAAACTAATACACCGCCTTAAACTAACACACTTCCTTACACTAATACAACCACTTAAACTAATACAGCTCCTCAAAATAATTCAGCCCATTAAACTAATACATACCATAAAACTAATACAGACCCACAGACTAATACAGCTCCTCAAACTAATACAGCACCTCAAACTAATACAGACCCTCAAACTAATACAGCCCCTCAAACTAATACACACCCTCAATTATTACAGCCAATTAAACTAATACCGCCTCTCAAACTAATAGAGAACCTCAAACGAACACAGTACCTCAAACTAATACACCCCTCAAACTAATACAGACCCTCAAACTAAAATCACTCCTCAAACTAATACAGCCTCCCAAACTAATACAGACCCTCAAACTAATACAGCCCCTCAAACTAATACAACCCCTCAAACTAATACAACCCCTCAAACTAATACAGTACCTCAAACTAACACAGCCCTTCAAACTAATACAGTACCTCAAACTAATACAAACCCTCAAACTAATTCCACCCCTCAAACTAATACACCCCCTCAAACTAATACAGCATATCAAACTCTTACACCCCCTCAAACTAAATCAGCCCCTCAGACTGATACAGTACCTCAACCTATTACGGATCCTCTAACTTGTTGCCAGACCCGCCCACCACCTCTCTGGTCAAAAGTCGTGTAATCTCTTGTTCCCACCAGCTCACAGTGCCCGGGATCTCACTTGCCAGACACTATGAGGTCATTACCAGACTAACAAGAACTGATTATACAGATTATTTGAACAGCTAAACAATGCGAATTCTAAATCTATATTTAATGTCTTAATGTATTTCTGTTAAGTTAGTAATGGTCTGTTAAATAAAAGCATTGAAGGGCACCTCATTCACGTTGTATGCACATCTTGTGCCATGTGGGAACTCCAGTACGCTTCCCGTGTACTGGACAACCACCTGTGCAGGAGGTGTCGTCAGCTGGAGGTGCTCGTACACCGGGTTTAGGAGCAGAGCAGCAACTGGGGTCAGTGCGGTGCATTCTTGAGGTTGAGAGCTACGTGGATAGCACGTTTCAGGAGGTGGTCACCCCGCACCTTAAGAGTATGCAGGCAGAGAGGGAAAGGGGTAACCACCAGACAGAAAAGGAAGATCAGGCAGGGAGTGCAAGTGACCCCTGAGTGCATCTCACTCTCTAACCGCTATTCAGTTCTGAATACTGGAGAGAGCTATGGTTCATCTGGCGAGTACAGCCAGAGCCAAGTTCAGAGCACCACGGGTGGCTCAGATGCACAGTGTGGGGTGGGGTGGGGTGGGATGTGGTGGGGAGGAGGAGGAAGATCAGGAAAGCAATAGTGAGACGGGATTCCAAAGTTAGGGGAATAGACAAGCGTTTCTGCGGCCGCAGATGTGAATCCAGGATGGAATGCTGCCTCCTTGGTGCCAGGGTGAAGGATGTCACTGAGCGGCTGAAGAACATTCTGAACGGGGAGGTTGACCAGCCAGAGGTGGTTGTCCATATCGGTACCAATGACATATGTAGAAAGAGGGATGAGGACCTGCAGGCAGATTTTAGCGGGCTAGGGAAGTGATTCAAATCAGGACCTCAATGGTAGTAATCTTCGGATTACTTCCGGTGCCTGTGCTCGTGAGTATAGAAATAGGAGGCTAGAGCAGATGAATGCGTGGCTGGAGAGATGGTGCAGGAGGGAGTTCTTTAGATTCCTGGGACATTGGGACCGGTTCTCGGACAGCTCCATCACAGAAACAGACAGTTCCATGCACAGACCCAGAGAGTTCCATTCACAGATCCAGACAGTTCCATTCACAGATCTAGACAGATCCATTCACAGACCCAGACAGATCCATTCACAGATCCAGACAGTTCCATTCACAGATCCAGACAGCTCCATTCAAAGACCCAGACAGATCCATTCACAGACCCAGACAGATCCATTCACAGACCCAGACAGCTCCATTCACAGACCCAGACAGATCCATTCACAGACCCAGACAGATCCATTCACAGACCCAGACAGATCCATTCACAGACCCAGACAGATCCATTCACAGAAACAGACAGAAACATTCACAGACATGGAAAGCTGAATTCAAAAAGCCAGACAGCTCATTTCAGAAACACAGTAAATTCATTACACAAACCGACACAGCTCCAAACGCAGACTCAGACAGAGCAATTCACAGACCCAGACATCCCCATTCACAGACGCAGACAAATCATTTCACAGACCCAGACAGCTCAAGTCACAGACCCAGATATCTCCATTGACAGAACTAGACATCACCATTCACAGACTCAGAAAGCTCCACTCACAGACACAGACATCTCTATTCACAGACCCAGACATCACCATTCACAGACCAGGACAACTCATTTCACAGACTCAGGCAGCTGCATTCACAGACACAGAGTGCTCCATTCACAGACACAGACATCTCCATTCACACACCCAGAGAGCTCCATTCTCAGACCCAGACAACTCTATTCACAGACACAGAACATTCATTTCACAGACCGCGACAGCTCCAAACGCAGACTCAGACAGATCAATTCACAGACCCAGACATCTCCAGCCACAGACGTAGACAAATCATTTCACAGACACAGACAGCTCAAGTCACAGACCCAGATATCTCTATTGACAGACCTAGACAACACCATTCACAGACTCAGAAAGCTCCATTCACAGACACAGACATCTCTATTCACAGACCCAGACATCACCATTCACAGACCAGGACAACTCATTTCACAGACTCAGGCAGCTCCATTCACAGACCCAGAGAGCTCCATTCACACACCCAGACAGCTCCATTCACAGACTCAGCAAGCTAATTTCACAGACCCAGACAGCAGCATTCACAGATTCAGACAGATCATTTGACAGACCCAGACATCTCCATTCACAGAAGCAGACAGCTCCATTCATATACCGAGACAGCTGCATTCACAGACTCAGACGGCTCACTTCAAAGATTCAGAAAGCTGAGGTGACAGACCCAGACAGCTCCATTCACAGACTCTGACAGGTCTATTCACAGACCCAGACAACTCCATTCAAAGACCAAGACAGCTCGGTTCACAGATCCAGCGAGCTACATTCACAGACTCGGAAACCACATTTCACAGCTCCATTCAGAGACCCATCAGCTCCATTAACAGACACAGACTGCTCCATTCACAGACCCAGACAGATGATTTCGCAGACTCTGGCAGATCATTTCACAGACCCAGACAGCACCATTCACAGAGCAAGACAGCTCAATTCGAAGGCTCAGACAACTCCATTCTCAGACCAAGACAGCTCTTATCACAGATCCAGACAGCTTCATTCACAGACCCATCAGCTCCATTCACAGACACAGAAATCTCCATTCGCAGACACAGACTGTTCCATTCACCGACCCAGACAACTCATTTCACAGACTGAGACAGCTCCATTCACAGATCCAGGCAGCTCCATTCAGAGACCCATGCAGCTCCATTCAGAGACCCAGAGAGCAACAATCACAGACCCAGGCAATTGCATTCACAGACTAGACATCTCCATGAACAGACACAAACAGCTCCATTCACAGACCCAGACAGAAGATTTCACAGACCCAGACAGCTCCATTCAGAGACCCAGACAGCTCCATTCACAGACCCAGTTAACTCTATTCACAGATTCAGCAAACTGATTTCACAGACCCAGGCAGCTCATTTCACAGACTCACACAGCGCCATTCAAAGACACAGACAGCGCATTTCAGAGACCCAGACAGCACCATTCAAAGACACAGACAGCACATTTCAGAGACCCAGACAGCACATTTCAGAGACCCAGAGAGCTCATTCACAGACACAGACAGCTCCATTCACAGAAACAGACAGCTCCATTCACAGACCCAGACAGTTCCATTCACAGTCCGAGTAGCTCATTTCACAGACACTGGCAGCTCCATTCAGAGATCCAGACAGAGCCATTCACAGACCCAGAAAGCTCCATTTACAGACACTGGGAGCTCCATTCAAAACAGAGGCAGCTCCATTCACAGACCCAGACAGCTCCATTTTCAGACTCTGGCAGCTCCATTCACAAACCCAGACAGCTCCATTCACAGACCCAGACAGCTACATTTACAGACCTAGGCAGCTCCATTCACAGACCCAGAATACCCATTTCAAAGACTCAGTCAGATCAGTTCACAGACCCATAAATCTCCATTCACAGACCAAGGCAGCTCCATTCACAGACTCCGAAAGCTTAATTCACATACCCAGACAGCTCCATCCACAGACCCAGAGATGTCGTTTCACAGACACTGACAACTCTATTCACAGAAGCAGACAGCTCATTTCACCGACCCAGACTGCTCCAGTCACCGACTCAGAAAGCTCATTACACAGACCCAGACAGCTCCATTCACAGACTCCGAAAGTTAATTTCACATACCCAGAGAGATCCATTCACAGACTCAGACAGCTCCATTCACAGAAACAGACAGCAACATTCACAGACATGGAAAGCTGAGTTCAAAAACACAGACAGCTCATTTTACAAACTCAGAAAGTTCATTTCACAGGCACAGACATCTCCATTCACAGTCTCAGACAGCTCCATTCACAGAAACAGACAGCAACATTCACAGACATGGAAAGCTGAGTTCAAAAACACAGACAGCTCATTTTACAAACTCAGAAAGTTCATTTCACAGACACAGACATCTCCATTCACAGACTCAGACAACTCATTTCACAGACCGAGACAGCTCCAATCGCAAACTCAGAGAGCTCCATTTACAGACTCTGGCAGCTAAATTCACAGACCAAGACATCTCCATTCACTGACCCAGACAGCTCATTTAACAGACCTTGATATCTCCATTCACAGACCTCGACAACACATTTCACAGACACACACAGGTACATTCACAGACCCAGACAACTCACTTCACAGACCCAGACAGCGATATTCACAGACCCAGGCAGCTCCATTCACAGACCCAGAGAGTTGCATTCTCAGACACAGACAACTCTATTCACAGACTAGCAAGCTCATTTCATAGACCCAGAGAGCACCATTCACAGACTCAGACAGTTTATTTCACAGAGCCAGAAAGCTCCATTGACAGACCCAGACAGCTCCATTCACAGACTCAGCAAGCTCATTTCACAGACTTAATCAGTTCATTTGACAGACCCAGACAGCTCCATTCACAGCCACATACTGCTCTATTCACAGATTGAGAGATCTCCATTCACAGACCCTGACATCTCCATTCACAGACATAAACATATCCATTCACAGAACGAGACAGCTCCATTCACCGACCCAGAGTGTAACATTCACCGACACAGATAGTTCCATTCACAGACCCAGACAGCTCCATTCACAGACCCAGACAGCTCCATTCACAGACCCAGACAGATGATTTCGCAGACTCTGGCAGATCATTTCACAGACCCAGACAGCACCATTCACAGAGCAAGACAGCTCAATTCAAAGGCTCAGACAACTCCATTTTCAGACCAAGACAGCTCTTATCACAGATCCAGACAGCTTCATTCACAGACCCATCAGCTCCATTCACAGACACAGAAATCTCCATTCGCAGACCCAGACTGTTCCATTCACCGACCCGGACAGTTCCATTCACAGACCCTGACAGCTCCATTCACAGACCCAGACAGAAGATTTCACAGACCCAGACAGCTCCATTCAGAGACCCAGACAGCTCCATTCACAGACCCAGTTAACTCTATTCACAGATTCAGCAAACTGATTTCACAGACCCAGGCAGCTCATTTCACAGACTCACACAGCGCCATTCAAAGACACAGACAGCGCATTTCAGAGACCCAGACAGCACCATTCAAAGACACAGACAGCACATTTCAGAGACCCAGACAGCACATTTCAGAGACCCAGAGAGCTCATTCACAGACATAGACAGCTCCATTCACAGAAACAGACAGCTCCATTCACAGACCCAGACAGTTCCATTCACAGTCCGAGTAGCTCATTTCACAGACACTGGCAGCTCCATTCAGAGATCCAGACAGAGCCATTCACAGACCCAGAAAGCTCCATTTACAGACACTGGGAGCTCCATTCAAAACAGAGGCAGCTCCATTCACAGACCCAGACAGCTCCATTTTCAGACTCTGGCAGCTCCATTCACAAACCCAGACAGCTCCATTCACAGACCCAGACAGCTACATTTACAGACCTAGGCAGCTCCATTCACAGACCCAGAATACCCATTTCAAAGACTCAGTCAGATCAGTTCACAGACCCATAAATCTCCATTCACAAACCCAGACAGCTCCATTCACAGACCCATAAATCTCCATTCACAGACCAAGGCAGCTCCATTCACAGACTCCGAAAGCTTAATTCACATACCCAGACAGCTCCATCCACAGACCCAGAGATGTCGTTTCACAGACACTGACAACTCTATTCACAGAAGCAGACAGCTCATTTCACCGACCCAGACTGCTCCAGTCACCGACTCAGAAAGCTCATTACACAGACCCAGACAGCTCCATTCACAGACTCCGAAAGTTAATTTCACATACCCAGACAGATCCATTCACAGACTCAGACAGCTCCATTCACAGAAACAGACAGCAACATTCACAGACATGGAAAGCTGAGTTCAAAAACACAGACAGCTCATTTTACAAACTCAGAAAGTTCATTTCACAGGCACAGACATCTCCATTCACAGTCTCAGACAGCTCCATTCACAGAAACAGACAGCAACATTCACAGACATGGAAAGCTGAGTTCAAAAACACAGACAGCTCATTTTACAAACTCAGAAAGTTCATTTCACAGGCACAGACCTCTCCATTCACAGTCTCAGACAGCTCCATTCACAGAAACAGACAGCAACATTCACAGACATGGAAAGCTGAGTTCAAAAACAAAGACAGCTCATTTTACAAACTCAGAAAGTTCATTTCACAGACACAGACATCTCCATTCACAGACTCAGACAACTCATTTCACAGACCGAGACAGCTCCAATCGCAAACTCAGAGAGCTCCATTTACAGACTCTGGCAGCTAAATTCACAGACCAAGACATCTCCATTCACTGACCCAGACAGCTCATTTAACAGACCTTGATATCTCCATTCACAGACCTAGACAACACATTTCACAGACACATACAGGTACATTCACAGACCCAGACAACTCACTTCACAGACCCAGACAGCGATATTCACAGACCCAGGCAGCTCCATTCACAGACCCAGAGAGTTGCATTCTCAGACACAGACAACTCTATTCACAGACTAGCAAGCTCATTTCATAGACCCAGAGAGCACCATTCACAGACTCAGACAGTTTATTTCACAGAGCCAGAAAGCTCCATTGACAGACCCAGACAGCTCCATTCACAGACTCAGCAAGCTCATTTCACAGACTTAATCAGTTCATTTGACAGACCCAGACAGCTCCATTCACAGCCACATACTGCTCTATTCACAGATTGAGAGATCTCCATTCACAGACCCTGACATCTCCATTCACAGACATAAACATATCCATTCACAGAACGAGACAGCTCCATTCACCGACCCAGAGTGTAACATTCACCGACACAGATAGTTCCATTCACAGACCCAGACAGCTCCATTCACAGACCCAGACAGCTCCATTCACAGACCCAGACAGATGATTTCGCAGACTCTGGCAGATCATTTCACAGACCCAGACAGCACCATTCACAGAGCAAGACAGCTCAATTCAAAGGCTCAGACAACTCCATTTTCAGACCAAGACAGCTCTTATCACAGATCCAGACAGCTTCATTCACAGACCCATCAGCTCCATTCACAGACACAGAAATCTCCATTCGCAGACCCAGACTGTTCCATTCACCGACCCGGACAGTTCCATTCACAGACCCTGACAGCTCCATTCACAGACCCAGACAACTCATTTCACAGACTGAGACAGCTCCATTCACAGATCCAGGCAGCTCCATTCAGAGACCCATGCAGCTCCATTCAGAGACCCAGAGAGCAACATTCACAGACCCAGGCAATTCCATTCACAGACTAGACATCTCCATTCACGGACCCAGACAGCTCCATTCACAGACCCGGACAGTTCCATTCACAGACCCAGACAGTTAAATTCACAGACCCAGCCAGCTCCATGAACAGTCCCAAACAACTCCATTCACAGACCCAGACATATGATTTCACAGACCCAGGCAGCTCCATTCAGAGACCCAGACAGCTCCATTCACAGACCCAGTTAACTCTATTCACAGATTCAGCAAACTGATTTCACAGACCCAGGCAGCTCATTACACAGACTCACACAGCGCCATTCAAAGACACAGACAGCGCATTTCAGAGACCCAGACAGCACCATTCAAAGACCCAGACAGCACATTTCAGAGACCCAGAGAGCTCATTCACAGACACAGACAGCTCCATTCACAGAAACAGACAGCTCCATTCACAGACCCAGACAGTTCCATTCACAGTCCGAGTAGCTCATTTTACAGACTCTGGCAGCTCCATTCAGAGATCCAGACAGATCCATTCACAGACCCAGACAGCTCCATTTACAGACACTGGGAGCTCCATTCAAAACAGAGGCAGCACCATTCACAGACCCAGACAGCTCCATTTTCAGACTCTGGCAGCTCCATTCACAGACGCAGACAGCTACATTCACAGACCCAGACAGCTACATTTACAGACGTAGGCAGCTCCATTCACAGACCCAGACAACCCATTTCAAAGACTCAGTCAAATCAATTCACAGACCCATACATCTCCATTCACAGACCAAGGCAGCTCCATTCACAGACTCCGAAAGCTTAATTCACATACCCAGACAGCTCCATCCACAGACCCAGAGATGTCGTTTCACAGACATTGACAGCTCTATTCTCAGAAGCAGACAGCTCATTTCACAGATTCCGACAGCTCATTTCACCGACCCAGACTGCTCCAGTCACCGACTCAGAAAGCTAATTACACAGACCCAGACAGCTCCATTCACAGACTCCGAAATTTAATTTTACATACCCAGACAGATCCATTCACAGACTCAGACAGCTCCATTCACAGACCCAGACAGTTCCATTCACAGTCCGAGTAGCTCATTTTACAGACTCTGGCAGCTCCATTCAGAGATCCAGACAGATCCATTCACAGACCCAGACAGCTCCATTTACAGACACTGGGAGCTCCATTCAAAACAGAGGCAGCTCCATTCACAGACCCAGACAGCTCCATTTTCAGACTCTGGCAGCTCCATTCACAGACCCAGACAGCTCCATTCACATACCCAGACAGATGATTTCACAGACCCAGACAGCTCCATTCAGAGACCCAGACAGCTCCATTCACAGACCCAGTTAACTCTATTCACAGATTCAGCAAACTGATTTCACAGACCCAGGCAGCTCATTTCACAGACTCACACAGCGCCATTCAAAGACACAGACAGCGCATTTCAGAGACCCAGACAGCACCATTCAAAGACACAGACAGCACATTTCAGAGACCCAGACAGCACCATTCAAAGACCCAGACAGCACATTTCAGAGACCCAGAGAGCTCATTCACAGACACAGAAAGCTCCATTCACAGAAACAGACAGCTCCATTCACAGACCAAACAGTTCCATTCACAGTCCGAGTAGCTCATTTTACAGACTCTGGCAGCTCCATTCAGAGATCCAGACAGATCCATTCACAGACCCAGACAGCTCCATTTACAGACACTGGGAGCTCCATTCAAAACAGAGGCAGCTCCATTCACAGACCCAGACAGCTCCATTTTCAGACTCTGGCAGCTCCATTCAAAGACCCAGACAGCTCCATTCACAGACCCAGACAGCTACATTTACAGACTAGGCAGCTCCATTCACAGACCCAGACAACCCATTTCAAAGACTCAGTCAGATCAATTCACAGACCCATACATCTCCATTCACAGACCAAGGCAGCTCCATTCACAGACTCCGAAAGATTAATTCACATACCCAGACAGCTCCATCCACAGACCCAGAGATGTCGTTTCACAGACACTGACAGCTCTTTTCACAGAAGCAGACAGCTCATTTCACCGACCCAGACTGCTCCAGTCACCGACTCAGAAAGCTCATTACACAGACCCAGACAGCTCCATTCACAGACTCCGAAAGTTAATTTCACATACCCAGACAGATCCATTCACAGACTCAGACAGCTCCATTCACAGAAACAGACAGCAACATTCACAGACATGGAAAGCTGAGTTCAAAAACACAGACAGCTCATTTTACAAACTCAGAAAGTTCATTTCACAGACACAGACATCTCCATTCACAGACTCAGACAACTCATTTCACAGACCGAGACAGCTCCAATCGCAAACTCAGAGAGTTCCATTTACAGACTCTGGCAGCTAAATTCACAGACCAAGACATCTCCATTCACTGACCCAGACAGCTCATTTAACAGACCTTGATATCTCCATTCACAGACCTAGACAACACATTTCACAGACACATACAGGTACATTCACGGACCCAGACAACTCACATCACAGACCCAGACAGCGATATTCACAGACCCAGGCAGCTCCATTCACAGACCCAGAGAGTTGCATTCTCAGACACAGACAACTCTATTCACAGACTAGCAAGCTCATTTCATAGACCCAGACAGCGATATTCACAGACCCAGGCAGCTCCATTCACAGACCCAGAGAGTTGCATTCTCAGACACAGACAGCTCCATTCACAGACTCAGCAAGCTCATTTCACAGACGTAATCAGTTCATTTGACAGACCCAAACAGCTCCATTCACAGCCACATACTGCTCTATTCACAGATTGAGAGATCTCCATTCACAGACCCTGACATCTCCATTCATAGACATAAACAGATCCATTCATAGACCGAGACAGCTCCATTCACCGACCCAGACTGTAACATTCACCGACACAGATAGTTCCATTCACAGACCCAGACAGCTCCATTCAGAGACCCAGACAGCTCCATTCACAGACCCAGACAGCTCCATTCAGAGACCCAGGCAGCTCCATTCACAGACTCAACAAGCTCATTTCATATACCCAGAGAGCACCATTCACAGACTCAGACAGTTCATTTCACAGAGTCAGAAAGCTCCATTGACAGACCCAGACAGCTCCATTCACAGACCCAGCCAGCTCCATTAACAGACCCAGACAGCTCCGTTCAAAGACCCAGACAGCTCCATTCATAGAAACATAGAAACATAGAAGTTAGGAGCAGGAGTAGGCCATTCGGCCCCTCGAGCCTGCTCCGCCATTCGATAAGATCATGGCTGATCATCCAAACTCAGTACCCTGTACCTGCCTTCTCCTCATATCCCTTGATACCTTTAGCTTTAAGAAATATATCTCACTCATTCTTGAATATATTTAATGACTTGGCCTCAACTACCTTCTGTGGTAGAGAATTCCACAGGTTTACCACTCTCTGGGTGAAGAAATTCCTCCTCATTTCTGTCCTAAATGGCTTACCCGTTATCCTTAGATTATGACCCCTGGTTCTGGACTCTCCGACCATCAGGAACATTCTTCCTGCATCTAGTTTGTCCAGACCTGTCAGAATTTTATATGTTTCGATGAGATCCCCTCTCATTCTTCTATACTCCAGCGAGTATAAGCCCAATCGACCCAATCTCTCATCATATGTCATTCCTGCCATCCCAGGTATCAGCCTTGTGAATCTTCGCTGAAGTCCTTCCATGGCAAGAACATCCTTCCTCAGATAAGGCGACCAAAACTGCACACAGTACTCAAGGTGTGGTCTCACCAAGGCCCTGTACAACTGCAGTTGGACATCCCTGTTCCAATACTCAAACCCTTTCGCTATGAAGGCCAACATCATCTTCTTCACCGCCTGCTGCACCTGCCTGCTTACTTTCAGCGACTGGTGCACAACGACACCCAGGTCTCGTTGCACTTCCCCTTCTCCCAATCTATTGCCATTCAGATAATTGTCTGCCTTTCTGTTTTTGACACCAAAGTGGATAACCTCGCACTTTTCCACGTTATATTGCATCTGCCACGCTTCTGCCCACTCAGCCAACCTGTCCATATCATCCTGGAGTTTCTCGGTATCCTCCTCGCAGCACATACTCCCACCCAGCTTTGTGTCATCTGCAAACTTGGAGATATTACATTTAGTTCCCTTATCTAGATCATTAATGTATATTGTGAATAGCTGTGGTCCAAGGACCGATCCCTGCGGTACCCCACTAGTCACTGCTTGCCACTCGGAAAAAGACCCATCAATTCCTACTCTCTGCTTTCTGTCCACCAACCAGTTCTCTATCCAAGTCAATACATTGCCCCCAATCCCATGTGCCTTAACTTTACACGCTAATCTCTTATGCAGGACCTTATCGAAAGCCTTTTGAAAGTCCAAATACACCACATCTACTGGTTCTCCCTTATCTATTTTCCCAGTTACATCCTCAAAAAATTCCAGTAGATTAGTCAAGCACGATTTACCTTTTGTAAATCCATGTTGACTTTGTCCGATCCTGTCACTGTTTTTCAAATGCTCAGCTATTACATCCTTTATAATGGACTCTAGCATTTTCCCCAATACCGATGTCAGGCTTACCGGTCTGTAATTCCCTGCTTTCTCTCTACCACCCTTTTTGATTAGTGGGGTAACATTAACTACTCTCCAATCCATGGGTACAGTTCCAGATTCCATCGAATGTTGGAAGATGATCAGCAATGCATCTACTATTTCTAGGGCCACTACCTTAAGTACCCTACGATGTAGATTATCAGGCCCTGGGGATTTATCGGCCTTCCATACCGTCAATTTCCCTAACACGATTTCCCTGCAAATACTGATTTCTTTCAGTTCCTCCCTTTCATCAGACCGTATGTTCTCCAACATCTCTGGGAGCTTATTTGTGTCCTCCTTTGTGAAGACAGAACCAAAATATGCATTTAATTGGGCCGCCATTTCTTTGTTCCCCATTATAACTTCCCCCGCTTCTAACTGCAAGGGACCTACACTTGATTTCACAAATCTTTTTCTCTTCACATATCTATAAAAGCTCTTACAGTCAGTTTTTATTTTCCCAGCAAGCTTACTTTCACATTCTATTTTCCCCTTCTTAATTAATCCCTTTGTCCTCCTTTGTTGAATCATAAACTGCTCCCAATCCTTAGGGCTAAAGCTTTTTCTGGCCAATTTATATGCCCACTCCTTGGATCTTATGCTATCCCTAATTTCCCTTGTTAGCCACGGTTGAGTCACCCTTTTTGTTTTATTCTTATGCCACACTGGGATGTACAAATTCTGTAGTTCATCCATGCAGTCTTTGAATGTTTGCCATTGCCTATCCACAGTCAACCCCTTGAGTGACATTCCCCAATCAATCCTACCCAATTCGCGCCTCATACCATCGTAGTTTCCTTTATTTAAATTTTGGACCCTAGTCTCTGATTCAACTACTTCACTCTCCATCCTAATGAAGAATTCTATCATATTATGATCACTCTGACCCAAGGGGTAACGTACAACAAGATTGCTAATTAATACTTTCTCGTTACATAATACCCAGTCTAAGATGGCCTGATCTCTGGTTGGTTCCTCGACATAGTGTTCCAGAAAACCATCTCGTAAACATTCTAGGAATTCCTCCTCCACAGTATTTTTACTAATTTGGTTAGCCCAATCTATATGTAAATTAAAGTCACCCATGATGACTGCTGTGCCCTTACTGCATGCTTCTCTAATTTCCCTTTGAATGCCGTGCCCAACCTCCGTATTACTGTTTGGAGGTCTATATACCACTCCCACTAACGTTTTCTGCCCCTTGTTATTTCTCAGTTCTACCCATACAGATTCCGCATCATCAGAGCTAATATCCTTCCTTTCAATTATGTTAATCCCCTCTTTAACCAGCAATGCTACCCCACCTCCCTGTCTTTTTTGCCTATCTTTCCTAAATATTGAATAACCCTGGATGTTGATTTCCCAGCCTTGGCCACCCTGGAGCCATGTTTCTGTAATCCCATTCAAATCGTATTAATTTACCTCTATTTGCACAGCTAATTGATCCACCTTGTTCCGAATGCTCCTTGCATTAAGAGACAAAGCCTTCAGGCTTGTTTTTTTAACGCTTTCAGACCTATATGAATTATTATTTACTATGACCATGTTTGATTTAAACCGTTGAGTTCTTTGCCTTCTACTTTTGTTTTTCTTCTTCCTGTCTTTAAGTTTTATCCTTATTTCCCTTTCCTCTGTCTCCCTGCTCAGGTTCCCCACCCCCTGCCACTTTAGTTTAAACCCTCCCCAACAGCACTTGCAATCACTCCGCCTAAGACATCGGTCCCGGCCCTGCCCAGGTGCAGACCGTCCCATTTGTACTGGTCCCACCTCCTCCAGAACCGGTTCCAATGTCCAAGGAAATTGAATCCATCCCCCGTGCACCATTCCTCTAGCCAAGTTTTCATTTGAAACATCCTCCTATTTCTACTCTGAATTGCACGTGGCACTGGTAGCAATACTGAGATTACTACCTTTGAGGTCCTATTTTTTAATTTACCTCCTAACTCCCTATATTGTGCTTTTAGGACCTCATCCCGTTTTTTACCTATATCGTTGATGCCTCTGTGCACCACGACTACTGGCTGTTCGCCCACCCCCTCCAAAATGTTCTGTAGTCGCTCCGAGACGTCCTTGACCCTTGCACCAGGGAGGCAACACATCATCCTGGAGTCCCGTTTGCGGCCGCAGAACCCCTATCTATTCCCCTTACAATTGAGTCCCCTATCACTATAGCTCTTCCACACTTTTTCCTCCCAGCCTGTGCAGCAGAGCCACCCCTGGTGCCAGGAAGTTGGCTGCTGCTTCCTTCCACTGATAAGTCATCCCCCCAACAGTATCCAAAGTGGTATATCTGTTTGAGAGTGGGATGGCCACAGGGGACCCTTGCACTACCTGCCTGCTCCTCTTACTCTGCCTGGTGGTCACCCATTCACTTCCTGCCTGTACACCCTTTGCCTGCGGTGTGACCAACTCGCTAAACTTGCTATCCACGAGACAGAGCAGAGTGCAGGTTGTTGCTAGAACCACAGCCGCAGTTTTATCGGTGCAATATTTTGTTTTCAGCTTCTGGCAACAAATGTTGACAATTCCATCAAAGTGAAAATGACGGTGAACCAGACAGAACAGTCTCTCTGGCTGCAGCGGTCAGGACAAAGATAACACTACACATAGGGGTGATGTCCAGGAAAGACAATGGGAAATAATACGCATTGATCTGCCTCAGTATGACCTCAGTGATAATGACCAGTAGATCCGTCGCTGCCATGGCCATCAGGTAGCGAGTGGTGCAGGTGGAGAGCCCGCACTTTCCCCGGGACAGGATCACAATCGCCACTAACTTAACTGTAAAAAAGAATCGGGGAAAGAGATTGGAAATGACTGATTAAACATTCTCCGTGTCTGAGACAAGACAAGTTCCCAAAAGCCGCTGGGTTGGTGTCGGTGCAGAGTTTAAAATTTAAAAAATCCCCAACTGGAGCCAGCCCCCAACCCACCCACCCACGTCCGAGTTTAACGGAGGCGGGACAGGGGTGGGCGGCCAGCATACAGGAGGCCGGTTGGCAATTTATATATTTTATTGTTGCTGGCATCCTCTGAGTTAACCTGTTTTACGGGATTAACTGTGTCCGGTAGAGTTTCTCAGGCCACGGGAAAGCCAGCTGCTGAAGGGAGGCGAGGTTAGTTTCGGGTTGATGTGAAATGCCTTCAGAGCAGTACTTATGGGCCAGGAGGAGCAGGAGTGCTTCCCCCGGCCTCCCAATCTCCCCACCCATCAGAGCCAACCCATATAGAAAGACACCCAAGGCCCGGGGAACGCTCCGGTATTGAATACCACCCGGGGTCAGGGATCGCACCTCCAGCCGGACGGGATGCAGACCCCCACGGGTTCGGAGACCCTCTTCCGAGTTCGTGGATTGCAAAAAAAAACAGGATCAGACACCCACTCCCCGGGGATGGGGTATCAGAACAGCCAGGATCAAACAACCCCTCCCCCGTGATGGGGTATCGGAACACCCAGGATCAGACAAACCCTCCCACGTGATGGGGTATCGGAACACCCAGGATCAAACAACCCCACCCCCGTGATGGGGTATTAGAACACCCAGGATCAGACACCCCCTCCCCCGTGATGGGGTATCAGAACACCCAGGATCAAACAACCCCTCCCCCGTGATGGTGTATCGGAACACCCAGGATCAGACAGCCCCTCCCCCGTGATGGGGTATCGGAACATCCCAGGATCAGGCAAACCCTCCCCCGTGATGGGGTATAGGAACTCCCAGGATCAAACAACCCCTCCCCGGGGAGGGGTATCGGAACACCCAGGATCAGACAAACCCTCCCACGTGATCGGGTATTGGAACAGCCAGGATCAAACAACCCCTCCCCCGTGATGGGGTATCGGAACACCCAGGATCAAACAACCCCTCCCCCGTGATGGGGTATCGGAACACCCAGGTTCAGACACCCCTCCCCCGTGATGGGGTATCGGAACACCCAGGATCAAACAACCCCTCCCCCGTGATGGGGTATCGGAACACCCAGGATCAAACAACCCCTCCCCCGTGATGGTGTATTGTAACTCCCAGGATCAAACAACCCCTCCCCCGTGATGGGGTATCAGAACACCCAGGATCAGACAACCCCTCCCGCGTGATGGGGTGTCGGAACACCGAGGATCAGACAAACCCTCCCACGTGATCGGGTATTGGAACAGCCAGGATCAAACAACCCCTCCCCCGTGATGGGGTATCGGAACACCCAGGATCAAACAACCCCTCCCCCGTGACGGGGTGTCGGAACACCCAGGATCAAACAACCCCTCCCCCGTGATGGGGTATCGGAACACCCAGGTTCAGACACCCCTCCCCCGTGATGGGGTATCGGAACACCCAGGATCAAACAACCCCTCCCCCGTGATGGGGTATCGGAACACCCAGGATCAAACAACCCCTCCCCCGTGATGGTGTATTGTAACTCCCAGGATCAAACAACCCCTCCCCCGTGATGGGGTATCAGAACACCCAGGATCAGACAACCCCTCCAGCGTGATGGGGTGTCGGAACACCCAGGATCAAACAACCCCTCCCCCGTGATGGGGTATCGGAACACCCAGGATCAGACAAACCCTCCCACGTGATCGGGTATTGGAACAGCCAGGATCAAACAACCCCTCCCCCGTGATGGGGTATCGGAACACCCAGGATCAAACAACCCCTCCCCCGTGATGGGGTGTCGGAACACCCAGGATCAAACAACCCCTCCCCCGTGATGGGGTATCGGAACACCCAGGTTCAGACACCCCTCCCCCGTGATGGGGTATCAGAACACCCAGGATCAAACAACCCCTCCCCCGTGATGGGGTATCGGAACACCCAGGATCAAACAACCCCTCCCCCGTGATGATGTATTGTAACTCCCAGGATCAAACAACCCCTCCCCCGTGATGGGGTATCAGAACACCCAGGATCAGACAACCCCTCCCGCGTGATGGGGTGTCGGAACACCCAGGATCAAACAACCCCTCCCACGTGATGGGGTATCGGAACACCCAGGATCAGACAACCCCTCCCCCGTGATGGGGTATCGGAACACCCAGGATCAAACAACCCCTCCCCCGTGATGGGGTATCGGAACACCCAGGATCAGACACCCCCTCCCCGGGGATGGGGTATTGTAACACCCAGGATCAGACAACCCCTCCCCCGTGATGGGGTATCGGAAAACCCAGGATCAAACAACCCCTCCCCCGTGATGGGGTATCGGAACACCCAGTATCAAACAACCCCTCCCCCGTGATGGGGTATCGGAACACCCAGGATCAAAGAACCCCTCCCTCGGGGTGGGGTATCGGAACTCCCAGGATCAAACAACCCCTCCCCCGTGATGGGGTATCGGAACACCCAGGATCAGACACCCCGTCCCCCGTGATGGGGTATCAGAACACCCAGGATCAAACAACCCCTCCCCCGTGATGGGGTATTGTAACTCCCAGGATCAAACAACCCCTCCCCCGTGATGGGGTATCGGAACACCCAGGATCAAACAACACCTCTCCCCTGATGGGGTATCGGAACACCCAGGATCAGACAACCTCTCCCCCGTGATGGGGTATTGTAACTCCCAGGATCAAACAACCCCTCCCCCGTGATGGGGTATCGGAACACCCAGGATCAAACAACCCCTCCCCCGTGATGGTGTATCGGAACACCCAGGAGCAAACAACCCCTCCCCGTGATGGGGTATTGTAACACCCAGGATCAAACAACCCCTCCCCCGTGATGGGGTATTGTAACACCCAGGATCAAACAACCCCTCCCCCGTGATGGGGTATCGGAACACCCAGGATCAAACAACCCCTCCCCCGTGATGGGGTATCGGAACACCCAGGATCAGACACCCCTTCCCACGTGATGGGGTATCGGAACACCCAGGATCAGACATCCCCTCCCCCGTGATGGGGTATCGGAACACCCAGGATCAGACAAACCCTCCCCCGTGATGGGGTATTGGAACTCCCAGGATCAATCACCCTTCCACGGGGTAAGTTATCGGAACACCCAGGATCAGACACCACTCATCCGGGAATGGGTATCGGAACACCCAGGATCAGACAATACTCTCCCGAGTCATGCATCGGACCTACCTGGTCCTGCGACCTGCACCGCAGTCCTCCCCGTTGAACTGTCAATCTGGTTGACTTCCGGGTGGGTAACCTGTCCAGGACAAAAGACCCACACGATGGAGTTAACCCGTCCGAAATTCCTCCCACCCCCGCACCCCCGCCGATATAACCCGACCTGTTAATATCCAGACCTACATATTTGAGGGAAAGCAAAATATTGAGACTGCTGTATATCTGAGGGAAATAAAAGAGAATGCTGAGAAAACTCAGCGGGTCAGGCAGCGTCTGTGGAGAGAGAAATATGGCCTCCAGGTAGCGAGTGGCGCTAGTGGAGAGCTCGCACTTTCCCCGGGACAGGTTCTGAATCGACAATAGGTCGATAACTTTTCGTGAGAACTGCATGATATCAGAGATTAACAGTTTAAAAGCAATGACAGAGACTGGAGAAATTGGCATGGAGGACCAAATTACAAAGAGGAAGGACTGTGATCGGCCATAGGGCCCGTATGATTCAATGACAAGAGGGATGATGGTACAAGGCGAATAGGACAATTAAAGATACAAAAGATGGGACCAGGGGAGGTGCAAATGGTAACAGCACGGAGAGAAGCCTGGGAAATCTAGCAAAGAGGAGAAGGAGGGGGAGATTTGTTTGATGGCTGCCTTAGCTGGACACGGATTAAATGGCAGAGGATGATCCGTTGAATGTAGAGGGGGGTGGAGTGGAAGGTGAGGACAATTGGAAACCTATCTTCTTACCGGCTTGCAGGGTAAGGGGTGATGTCAGTAACGCGGGAAATTGGATTGACACGGTCGAGGGCCCTGCCTACCACAATGGAGGGGAATCCTCAGCTGAGGAAAAATGAAGGCATTTCAGAAGTACTGGTGTGAAAGGTGGCATCGTCAGAGCAGATGCATCGGTGGCAGATACACCTGGAGAGTGGAATAGATTCCTTCCAGGGAGTGGGGTGGAAGGATATATAATCAAGATAGCTGTGGGAGTCGGTGAGCTTATAGAAGATATTGAAGAACATACTAAAAAAAATTATACATTCGTAAACAAACATTAGAAAAGGCAATAGTGCCATCGGACTTCCGGACAGCTAATGTTATTCCTGTATTCAAAACGGAAGATAGAACAAGTCCATGGAAGTATAGGCCAGTTAGCATAACGTTGGTGTTATCAAAGATAATGAAATCCTTACTCAAAGATGTAATAGAAAAACATATCTATAAACACAAAACATAATAAAGAGTAGTCAGCAAGTATTACAAAAGGAATGTCATGCTTGATCAACCTTCGTGAATTCTTTGAATAATTATCAGAAATAGTAAATAAGGGTAATGTAGTGGATGTAATATACTTTGATTATCTAAAGTTATTCGATAAGTTAGCAAATAGCAGACTCATGAATAATCACAGAACAATTGGAGATAGGGACAAGCAGCAGAATTGATAGCAAGCTGGTTACACAAACATAAAACAGGTAGTAGGGGTTAAAGGTTTTTACTCAGATTGGCGGTTGGTGAGAGGTGTTGTTCCCGAAGGATAGCCGCTGGAACCATTGTTATTCACTATTTGCATAAACGATATGGACTCGGGAGGCAGAAGCACAAATGTAATATTTAAAGACGAATCCAAATTGGGAGTGCAGGTAACACAGAGGGAGATAGCAACACAACACAATACAATATTAATTTCATTACAGCTAAATGTGAGGTGCTGCATTTTGTCGGAAGAATAAGGTTCTCGATTAGTCCTTCGAAAGTAAGAGTTTGAAAGGGATAGTGGGGTAAAGGGTTTCAGGGTTACAGCTTCACAAATCATTGAAAGTAGCAACACAGCTTGACAAGGCCATAAACATGCAAACAATGCACCGGGGTTAATTTCTACAGGAATGGAATTGAAAAGCAAAGAGGTTATATTACAATTATACAGAACCTTGGTGATACCACACTGAGCGCACAGTGTACAGTTCTGGCCATCAGATTAAAAAAGATTCGTGGCATTGGAGACAGTCGAAATATTTTACAAGGATGATACCAGAACTGGGAGATTATAATTATCAGGAAGGACTGAAATGTCTGGGGCTCTTTTCTCCAGATAAGAGAAGGCTGAGGGGTGACCTAATACAGGCCTTTGGAATGATGAAGGAGTTTGATGGGATAGACGTAGAAAAGATAATTCCACCTGTGAATGATTCGAAATCTGGAGTTCATCCATATAAGACAGTCACTAATTAATCCAATCAGGAATTCAGGTGAGACTTCTTTAAACAGAGAGTGGTTAGAATATGGAACTTATTACACCATGGAATAGTTGAGGTGAACAACATAGATACATTTCAGAGTAAGGTAGGTAAGTACATGAAGGAGATAGGGTTATAAAGATACGCTGTTAGGGTTAGTTGGGCTGGGAAGGGGAGAGACTCGTGTGGAGCAAAAACACAGACTCAATCCACTTGGTCAGAATTGCCAGTTTCTGCACTGTAAATACTATGTTATTCTCTTTAAAATGAGTAGTAATTAATCACAGTCATCATTTCTTACATAATATTGCAGATATTGAAGTAGTTTATTATGTAGCAGTGCACACTTTAAGTCATTATTAACAGTTTACTAATGCTGTTACTTATTAACACTGGACTGATCTCAGTATCCTGATTCAGAATCTCTGCACAGGTAACCTGCACCGATATGTATGTTCTTCAGTGTCTCTCCTCGCAAGGACAGACCTTACTGAGCTAATGGCAGAGATCAATGCAGGTTACCTATGTAGAGATTCTGAATCATAGATAAGAACAGGTCCGTCAAAACTTAATCAGTCACATAATTGTAAAAGTGATGTCCTGCTGGATACAGGTCAGCAAATACTTAACACCTGGTTCTGTTGGTGCACTTCAATAGGAAACAGAGCATTATCAATGCATTTCACTTTGTAAGTGTATTATCAAATGTCATCAACCAACAACTGAAATCTTCCCATTTGCCATCGCTTACATTCGTAAAACACGAAGGAAGTTCCATGGAGGGGAGAGATCAGTACCTTAAACCAATGATTTCAAAGTAGAACCAGCTTGCTCCATTCCGGGGAATGACCCACACAGAGTACAATGCTACAGTGACAGACACGCCCAACAATACATCGCCACTGGGGTCAGGTGTTCCACTCCGATTAGTGACCCACACTCAGTACAATGCTACAGTGACAGATACTCCCAGTAATACATGGCCATTGGGGTCAGGTGCTCCACTCCGGTTAGTGACCCACACGCAGTACAATTCTGCAATGACAGCCCCTTCCACTATTACCTTCCCTAAGAGAGTTGCCCGCACTGAGGACTGATTCAACAGTGCAAGATATTCCACGAAAAACAATGGCCCAGAAATTGATCTCGCTCTGTTCCCGCGGGGGTAAGGCTTCCCCGCGCTCTCTCAATCCGCCTGTGCTTTTTCAGATCCAGCTCGCACGAACTTGATGTTCCAGACATCAGCTGGGCAGTGCTTGCGTATCCCACCGGCGTAGTGAATTCTTTCGAGCTGTGGGATCACGTGACTCAGTTAGAGCCAATGGCAGCACACCATCGTCCATTCATAAGTTTCACATGCGTGCTTTGAAATCTATGAATCTTACACCCCCCCAAAATAACAGCTAAACCTCAATTAAATTTAAAAAAAAAACATCACATTGATAAAATAAGTATAGTTAAATAAATTAACCATTTTAAATAAAAAATTAAATTTTTGAAAAAATTTAAAATCTTTTAAAAAGTTATAAAAATAAACTTACCTGTCTTTAAAGTCTCTAAAAAAGATATACCTGTTAAAAAAAATTCAAAAAAATACTTAATTCACTACTTACCTTGTTAAAAGTGGGTCTTACTCCTCCTTTTTCCATTTCTAAAATCTTCCGTACTTACCTGCGCGTCCAAAGCACGAAGTGCACAGCGTGCGCGCAGCCTTAAGCGCGCACGCGATGCACCGAGGAACCGCCCCCTTTTCAAAAGACCAAGTGCCGGTTTTCAGCGCATGCGCAGGGCATGCAGAAAACCGGCAATTGGAGTGAGAATACGCGAGAGTACGCAGTGCGTACTCTCGCGTCCCGGGATGAATGTTTGGCCCAACTTGTTTCAGCGATCCTGTAAGCTACATGTAGAAATTTACTTTCACTTGGGGCAATGGAACAGAACAGCAGATGTAATTCAGGACATTTGACTTAACGAAATGTTGTCACTGATCGGGTGTCTGTATAACGGTTACCAAAAGTCCAGCATGTAACATTATCAGTCACAGAGCAAAAACAGATATCAGCTAAGCAACAGATTTACACAACATCAATGGTTATAGTCACTAACCAGGAACACCAATGATGGCAAGGATCATGTAGTATATTTTCTCGACAAATTGAATTGGTCGATGCATTTTCTTTGTAGAGCGATCTGTCACTTCGTGCTGCAGGCAATCTCTCTCAATTAAACTCTGCAGCAATACATTTCCAGAGCCTTTAATTTATACCCTGCGGGATCTGCACCGGGACAGTGAGGTTGCAACATCGTTCAAAATAGATTTTAAAACAAATTAAACAAACAGATTACGACAGACGAGTTCAGTCCCTATTGTGACTGTAAATATTTAGCGCTGAGATTGAAATTGAAAATCCCAAAGACTGATCAAATTCTGATCACATTAATTAACTAATGACAATTGCAAGCTGCATTCTCCCAGCAATGGGCGTGTTGTTTCAAACACCATCAGACCCATCTCTAGATCTCATATTGTTTCGGTTATGTCCTTCACTCTGCTGTGTTCATTCATTAATTCAATTTCAAATGTTAGAGAGTCCTCTCAGGACGACTGTACGACACTCTGGGATATGGCTGCATTCTTTAACAGTGGCCATTCAGTTAAAAAATTAAAGTGAGGAATTTGCGTCGATGGTCCTCAAACTAATACATCCCCTCAAAACAATATACCCTTCAGACTAATTAAATTATTACATCTAATAAAAATAACTAATATAATACAGCACCTCAAATTAATGCATCATCTCCAACTCATACTGTCCCTGAACCTAAGAGAGCACGTCAAACTCATACAGCGCTCGAATAAAGCAACTCAAAGTAATACAGCTCTTCATATAATACAGTCCCTCAAACTAATACAGAACCTCAAACCAATACAGCACCGGAAACCAAGGTAACACATCAAATCAATACAGCTAGATAACATTCAGGCCAAAGCACCTCGCTTGATCGGCACCCAATCCAGCACCTTAAACATTCACTCCCTCCACCACTGGCGCACAGTGGCTGTAATGTTTACCAGCTACAAGATGCAGTGCATGAACAAGCCAAGGTTTATTCGACAGCACCTCTCCAACCCGTGATCTTTACGACCTTGACGGATAAGGGAAGCAGGCGCATGGGAACACAACCACCTACAAATTCCCCTCCAAGTCACACATCATCCTGACTTGGAAATATATCACTGCCCTTACATCGACGCTGTGCCAAAGTCCTGCTATGTCCTGCCTAACAGCACTGTGGGAGCACCTTCATCACAGGGACTATGGCGGGTCAAGAAAGCGGCTCAACAACACCTTCTCAAGGGCAATAGGTGAAGGGCAATAAATGCTGGTTTTGCCAGCGACACCCAAATCCCGTGAATGTATAATTTAAATAAACCTGACTATTTGCCATCAACCAAATTCAGCACCTTAACTGGTCAACTGACCACTACCGCATCGAAAACAAAGAAATTAGTTGTCTAGGCACCCAGAAACTCACCAACTGACCAGAAACTGACCAAGCAACCAGAAACTGACCACATTCTGATTGAGCAAACAGAATCTGACCAACTGCCCAGAAACTGACCTAGCACCCAGAAACTGACCACATTCTGCTCGAGCAGCCAGAAACTGACCAACTGACCAGAACCTGACCAAGCACCCAGAAACTGACCACATTCTGATCGAGCACCCAGAAACTGACCAGCTGACCAGAACCTGACCAAGCACCCAGAAACTGACCACATTCTAATCAAGCATCCAGAAACTGACCAACTGACCAGAAACTGAACAAACACGCAGAAACTGACCACATTCTGATCAAGCAGCCAGAAACTGACCAATTGACCAGAACCTGACCAAGCACCCAGAAACTGACCACATTCTGATCAAGCAGCCAGAAACTGACCACATTATAATATCAGCACCCAGAAACTGACCAACTGACCAGAAACTGACTGAGCACCGCAAACTCACCAACTGATCCCAACCTGATGGAACATGCAGCATCTGACCGAACGACCACAACCTGACTGAACATCCAGAAACTAACCAACTGATCACAACCTGACTGAACACCCAGAAACTGACCAACTGACCACAACCTGACTGAACACCCAGAAACTATCCAACTGACCACAACCTGACTGAACACCCAGAAACTGACCAACTGACCACAACCTGACTGAACACACAGAAACTATCCAACTGACCACAACCTGACTGAACACCCAGAAACTATCCAACTGACCACAACCTGACTGAACACCCAGAAACTATCCAACTGACCACAACCTGACTGAACACCCAGAAACTGACCAACTGACCACAACCTGACTGAACACCCAGAAACTATCCAACTGACCACAACCTGACTGAACACCCAGAAACTGACCAACTGACCACAACCTGATGAACACCCAGAAACTGACCAACTGACCACAACCTGACTGAACACCCAGAAACTGACCAACTGACCACAACCTGACTGAACACCCAGAAACTGACCAACTGACCACAACCTGACTGAACACCCAGAAACTGACCAACTGACCACAACCTGACTGAACATCCAGAAACTGACCAACTGACCACAACCTGACTGAACACCCAGAAATTATCCAACTGACCACAACCTGACTGAACACCCAGAAACTATCCAACTGACCACAACCTGACTGAACACCCAGAAACTGACCAACTGACCACAACCTGACTGAACACCCAGAAACTATCCAACTGACCACAACCTGACTGAACACCCAGAAACTGACCAATACCTGATGGATGAAGGAAAGCATTAACTTTGCCCCTTTGGACTTTAACTTCTGACATTTCAAGTTTAAACTCCAAAGGCAGCTGTGGGCAGAAATTTCGATCAGACTTTTAGTTCTCAAAATAATATTGCTTATGAAAGCAGCCGTCTTGGATAAACAGTACTGAGATAGTCCGAAATGCTTCAGAAAGACAATTAAATACTGTATCTGGGTCCACATGGTTTGAGTGGCCAGCCACTTTAATTCACACCTCAACTGAAAAAGATAATGTAAAATGGGAGATTGTGGCAGATTCTTTACTGAGTCCGAGGAGCCTTTAGAAGCGTCGCCGAGAGGCAAGACGTGCAGGAACAAAAAAAAAGAAACTTCAAGGCTGTGAGAGAGCTGATCACTCTTCTGCCTTGATGCTGAGATCCTTGGTTTAAAGGTCATATACATTGCTTGATGCTTGTGTTAATTGTTTTAATGCTGTGTGAGACATTTAAATCATTTAAGATAACTTTGATTAATGAATAAACAGAGTAGAGTGACTTTCTCTGGCTGGTTACTCTTCAGGTTTACGAATCACTGCAACATCTCTATCCCTACTGATTGAGTAGCATCGGAACAGGGACCTGACATAGTCAAACAAAGAAAGATTGTCCCGGGTGGGTAGATCCCAGTGAATATGGTGTTCACGTCACAGCAGAAACAGGGTTTTCTGGGCAGAGGTGGAGAGGGTAACCCGGGTGGAATGTGGAAGTAGCAATCCAAGAATACACAGCGGTGGAGTTACCATGGAGAGAGGAATGGGTCCAGGTAGAGGACCTTCAGTCAAACCCCTTTGAAGCAAGTGCTGATCAGTGGGTGTGCCTGTTAGAAGAACGGCCAAAGACAGTGATGAGAAGGAGGAGAAAGGTTTGGAAACAGAGGTTAACATCAGTCCTGTCACAGCAGGCAGATGTTGTTGTTTGTGGTTTCAGTGTGTAGGGAAGTGTGTGTGAATGTGTAAAAGAGCCGAGGGCTTCACATTAAGAATGCTCAGAATGTTTCTACTTCATTTCTTTGTTTGTAAATCTGTTAAAATGTGTCAGTGTGATGATCATTTCCGGGTTCAGTTTCTAGAAGCACGTG
>JASTWF010001991.1:0-45655 GCA_030390025.1 Squalus acanthias | reverse complement strand
GTCGGATGAGGAGCTCGAAATCGCGGCCATGTATACCCAGGCCTTCAGCAGCACTCTGAGCTGATGGGTGCAATGGTAAGGGTGCCCGACAGCATGGATGGACTGGGAAGGAGTGTGGAGGAGTCCGCCAGTAGCACATCTGGCACCTGTGTGAAAGCGCTTGAACCCATCCTTGCCTGGTCGCTAGAGGAGTGGTGGAATTGACAGGGAGACCAGTGGAGAGGATACCAGAGCCGCTTGTAATGGTGGTGAGGTGGCAGGTTCCGTGGCATGATCCATTGCAGCACTGGCCGATGCAATGCAATGAAATAGTGCTGCAATTGAGTGATTAGCTGGTGCCATCCAGTCTCAGACTGCTCTCATGCAGGCTCAGATAAATGTCACCAAGCACGGGCTGGTGTCATCCTCAGTGGGTCGCCCACAGCTCCTCCTGGGATCTCACAGTACCGCAGCAGGACCAGCAATCTGTGCTCGAGCAGATTGCTCCGGATACTAAGTTTTCTGCCCCGTGGAGTGACAGTCTGTTGTTCGGGCAGGAAGGTGCGGTCCTCTCTCAGGTTGAAAGCATCCCTGCTCCCACCACTGCCACTTCCCCATTTCCCTTGGCCCGGCCTGCAACACACCCAGCCCAGGAGAACGAGTTTTCTTCGTTCATGAATTGTTGGGTTTGTTTCTAATTGTTTGTCCTGAATAAATGACAGAGTTTGTAACATAAATAATTTTTTTTATTGTGATTTTACATCTTTCCTGATTTGACTAATTGCAGCTTTGCATGGCAATAGGGGGTGCGTGATGCTTTCAATGATGTGGCAAAAACAGGAAGGCAGATTATTATCTGAAAAGCAATAGATTGGGAAAAGGGGAAGTGCAACGAGACCTGGGTGTCCTTGTGCACCAGTCACTGAAGGTAAGCATGCAGGTGCAGCAGGCGGTTAAGAAGCCAAATGATATGTTGGCCTTCATAGCGAGAGGATTCGAGTACAGGAGCAAGGATGTCTTGCTGCAGTTGTACAGGGCTTTGGTAAGACTACATCCTGCGTATTGTGTGCAGTTTTAGTCGCCTTATCTGAGGAAGGATGTTCTTGCCATGGAGAGAGTGCAGCGAAGATTCACCAGACTGATACCTGGGACAGCAGGAATGACGTATGAAGAGAGATTGGGTCGATTGGGCTTGTATTGGCTAGAGTTCAGAAGAATGAGAGGGGATCTCATTGAAACTTAAACAATTCTAACAGGACTAGACAGACTAGATGCAGGAAGGATGTTCCCGATGGTGGGGGAGTCCAGAACCAGGGCTCACAATCTAAGGATAAGGGGTAAGCCATTTAGGACTGAGATGAGGAGGAATTTCTTCACCCAGAGAGTGGTGAACCTGTGGAATTCTCTATCACAGAAGACAGTTGAGTCCAATTCATTAAATATATTCAAGAAGGACATAGATATATTTCATAAGGCTAAGGGGATCCAGGGATATGGGGAGAAAGCAGGGACATGGTACTGAATTTGAATGATCAGCCATGATCGCATTGAATGGCGGAGCAGCCTCTGTTTTGAATATACCCAATGACTGAGCCCCCACAGCCCTCTGGGGTAGAGAATTCAAAAGATTCAAACCCTCTGTGTGAAGAAATGTCTTTATTAGAGTTAGATATATTTCTTAAGGCTAAGGGGATCAAGGAAATGGGTAGAAAGCAGGGACAGGGTACTGAATTTGGATGATCAGCCATGATCGCACTGAATGGCGGAGCAGGCTCGAGGGACCGAGAGGCCTACTCCTGCTCCTATCTTCTATGTTTCTATGTCCCTATGCTTCTCATCTTGTCCTGAATGGACTACCCTTTATCATGAGGCTGTGGCCGCTGGTTCTAGGCTCCCCAGCCAAGGGAAACATTCTCCCAGCATCCAACCTATCAAGCCCTGTAATACTTTTTTATGCTGCAATGAGATCCCCAGTCATTCTTCTGATTTGAAGAGAATACAGGCCTAGTTTACTCAATCTCTTCTCATATGACAGTCCCGCCTTCCCAGGAATCAATCTCGTGAACCTTCGTTGCAGTCCCTCGATGGCAAGTATATCCTTCCTTAGGTAAGGAGACCGAAATTGTACACAGTACTCCAGGTGTGGTCTCACCAAGGCCCTATATAAAGGGAGTAAGACTTCTTTACTCCTGTACTCAAATCCTCTTGTAATGAAGGCCAGCACACCATTTGCCTTACTTGGGGTATGTAAGAGAATGTTATAATCATGAGTGTGGGGTATATCAGAGTGTTACAGTGAGGTGTGTGGTTTATATCAGAGTGTTATAGTGAGGGGTGTGGGGTACATCAGATTATTATAGTGTTGTTTGTTGGGTACATCAGAGTGCTACAGTGAGTGTTGTGGGGTATATCAGCGTATTGCAGTGAGGTGTGTGGGTTATATCAAAGTGTCACAGGTAGGGGGTGTGAGGTATATCAGTTGATTACTGTGAGGGGTGTGGGGTACATCAGAGTGTTACAGTGAGTGGTGTGGGGTATATGAGCGTGTTTGCAGTGAAGTGTGTGGGTTATATCAGAGTGTCACAGGTAGGGGTGTGAGGTATATCAGTTGGTTACAGTGAGGTGTGTGGGATATATCAGAGTGTTAAGGGGGGGTTGGGGTATATCAGAGTGTTACAGTGAGGAGTGTGGTGTATATTTGTGTTACAGTGAGGGGTGTGAGGTATATCAGTGTTACATTGAGGGGTGTAGGGTATATCAGAGTGTTGCAGATAGGTGTGTGGTTGATCTGTAAAGGAATAAGCATATAACCTATTCAGGAAGATACACCATTCTATCAAAAGCATTCTGGTCTTATTAAAACATGACAAAGTGGTCTGGAAATCTAGAAACCTAACTATGAAAAAGCTGTGAAAGCTTTCTGGCTATAGAAATAAGATAGTTGTTGATACTGAATCAATAACCTTATTGAAACAGAAAGTTAAAGTCTGACCTTTCGGAACAAGACAGTGGTTCACACCTGGTTAAGGTGTTCTAATTTACACTTCGTAAAGAAGCACAAACATCTGCCTTCTTAAAAATGACATCAGGTAAAACGCATCTGCGGTTACAACCGTTTTTTATGGTAAATTCTAGAACACCTAGAGAAGAGACATAATTATGTAATGCTACCAGCTGTGGTGACTGTCAGAATTGCAGGGGTCAGCAGAAAAATGACTTGAGATAATTAGCTTACATCAGCAGAAAACCTTAAAGGAAATACCACTGGAAAAGGGAATAAATATTGAACTCTCAAATGGTATAGTAGACTCGCTTTAAAGGGGCAAGGTGATTCTTGGCTTCAGAGGCGGCTCTGTATTTCACACACAGTACCAGAGACTGACAGATACGGTAATGAATCCCACACTCACAAATAGTACCAGAGACTGGACCAGATACAGAATGAATCCCACACTCTCACACAGTACCAGAGACTGAGATACAGAAGAATCCCACACTCACACAACAGTGACCAGAGACTGAGAGACAGAATGAATCCCACACTCACACACAGTACAGAGACTGAGATACAGAATGAGATCCCACACCTCACCAAGTACCAGCAGACTGACAGATACAGAATGAATCCCACACTCACACACAGTAACATGAGACTGAGATACAGAGTGAATCCCACACTCACACACAGTACCAGAGACTGACCAGATACAGAATGAATCCCACACTCATACACATTACCAGAGACTGAGATACAGATTGAATCCCACACTCACACACAGTACCAGAGACTGACAGGGTACAGAATGAATCCCACACTCACACACAGTACCAGAGACTGAGATACAGAAGTGAATCCCACACTCACACACAGTACCAGAGACTGACAGATACAGAATGAATCCCACACTCACACACAGTACCAGAGACTGAGATACAGAATGAATCCCACACCACACACAGTACCAGAGACTGCAGATACAGAATGAATCCCCACACTCAACACACGAGTCCAGAGACTGAGATACAGAATGAATCCCACACTCACACACAAGTACCAGAGACTGAGATTACAGAATGAATCCCACACTCACACACAGACCAGAGACTGACAGATACAGAATGAATCCCACACTCACACACAGTACCAGAGACTGAGATACAGAATGAATCCCACACTCACACACAGTACCAGAGACTGACAGATACAGAATGAATCCCACACTCACACACAGTACCAGAGACTGAGATACAGAATGAATCCCACACTCACACACAGTACCAGAGACTGAGATACAGAATGAATCCCACACTCACACACAGTACCAGAGACTGAGATACAGAATGAATCCCACACTCACACACAGTACCAGAGACTGACAGATACAGAATGAATCCCACACTCACACACAGTACCAGAGACTGAGATACAGAATGAATCCCACACTCACACACAGTACCAGAGACTGAGATACAGAATGAATCCCACACTCACACACAGTACCAGAGACTGAGATACAGAATGAATCCCACACTCACACACAGTACCAGAGACTGAGATACAGAATGAATCCCACACTCACACACAGTACCAGAGACTGAGATACAGAATGAATCCCACACTCACACACAGTACCAGAGACTGACAGATACAGAATGAATCCCACACTCACACACAGTACCAGAGACTGAGATACAGAATGAATCCCACACTCACACACAGTACCAGAGACTGACAGATACAGAATGAATCCCACACTCACACACAGTACCAGAGACTGACAGATACAGAATGAATCCCACACTCACACACAGTACCAGAGACTGAGATACAGAATGAATCCCACACTCACACACAGTACCAGAGACTGACAGATACAGAATGAATCCCACACTCACACACAGTACCAGAGACTGAGATACAGAATGAATCCCACACTCACACACAGTACCAGAGACTGAGATACAGAATGAATCCCACACTCACACACAGTACCAGAGACTGAGATACAGAATGAATCCCACACTCACACACAGTACCAGAGACTGAGATACAGAATGAATCCCACACTCACACACAGTACCAGAGACTGAGATACAGAATGAATCCCACACTCACACACAGTGCTACAGAGACTGACGATACCGAATGAATCCCACCCACACTCACACACAGTACCAGAGACTGAGATACAGAATGAATCCCACACTCACACAGTACCAGAGACTGACTCGATCAGAATGAATCCCACACTCACACACAGTACCAGAGACTGACAGATACAGAATGAATCCCAACACTCACACACAGTACCAGAGACTGAGATACAGAATGAATCCCACACTCACACTACAGTACCAGATACTGAGATACCGAATGAATCCCACCACACTCACACACATATCCAGAGACTGACAGAACAGAATGAATCCCACACTCACACACAGTACCAGAGACTGACAGATAAGAATGAATCCCACACTCACACACAGTACCAGAGACTGAGATACAGAATGAATCCCACACTCACACACAGTACCAGAGACTGAGATACAGAATGAATCCCACACTCACACACAGTACCAGAGACTGACAGATACAGAATGAATCCCACACTCACACACAGTACCAGAGACTGACAGATACAGAATGAATCCCACACTCACACACAGTACCAGAGACTGACAGATACAGAATGAATCCCACACTCACACACAGTACCAGAGACTGAGATACAGAATGAATCCCACACTCACACACAGTACCAGAGACTGAGATACAGAATGAATCCCACACTCACACACAGTACCAGAGACTGAGATACAGAATGAATCCCACACTCACACACAGTACCAGAGACTGAGATACAGAATGAATCCCACACTCACACACAGTACCAGAGACTGAGATACAGAATGAATCCCACACTCACACACAGTACCAGAGACTGAGATACAGAATGAATCCCACACTCACACACAGTACCAGAGACTGAGATACAGAATGAATCCCACACTCACACACAGTACCAGAGACTGAGATACAGAATGAATCCCACACTCACACACAGTACCAGAGACTGACAGATACAGAATGAATCCCACACTCACACACAGTACCAGAGACTGAGATACAGAATGAATCCCACACTCACACACAGTACCAGAGACTGACAGATACAGAATGAATCCCACACTCACACACAGTACCA
Source organism: Squalus acanthias (assembly GCA_030390025.1). NCBI lineage: Eukaryota > Metazoa > Chordata > Chondrichthyes > Squaliformes > Squalidae > Squalus > Squalus acanthias. The sequence continues at coordinate 39,467 of JASTWF010001991.1, read as the reverse complement.
GAGACTGAGATACAGAATGAATCCCACACTCACACACAGTACCAGAGACTGACAGATACAGAATGAATCCCACACTCACACACAGTACCAGAGACTGAGATACAGAATGAATCCCACACTCACACACAGTACCAGAGACTGACAGATACAGAATGAATCCCACACTCACACACAGTACCAGAGACTGACAGATACAGAATGAATCCCACACTCACACACAGTACCAGAGACTGAGATACAGAATGAATCCCACACTCACACACAGTACCAGAGACTGAGATACAGAATGAATCCCACACTCACACACAGTACCAGAGACTGAGATACAGAATGAATCCCACACTCACACACAGTACCAGAGACTGAGATACAGAATGAATCCCACACTCACACACAGTACCAGAGACTGAGATACAGAATGAATCCCACACTCACACACAGTACCAGAGACTGAGATACAGAATGAATCCCACACTCACACACAGTACCAGAGACTGACAGATACAGAATGAATCCCACACTCACACACAGTACCAGAGACTGAGATACAGAATGAATCCCACACTCACACACAGTACCAGAGACTGAGATACAGAATGAATCCCACACTCACACACAGTACCAGAGACTGACAGATACAGAATGAATCCCACACTCACACACAGTACCAGAGACTGAGATACAGAATGAATCCCACACTCACACACAGTACCAGAGACTGAGATACAGAATGAATCCCACACTCACACACAGTACCAGAGACTGAGATACAGAATGAATCCCACACTCACACACAGTACCAGAGACTGAGATACAGAATGAATCCCACACTCACACACAGTACCAGAGACTGAGATACAGAATGAATCCCACACTCACACACAGTACCAGAGACTGAGATACAGAATGAATCCCACACTCACACACAGTACCAGAGACTGAGATACAGAATGAATCCCACACTCACACACAGTACCAGAGACTGAGATACAGAATGAATCCCACACTCACACACAGTACCAGAGACTGACAGATACAGAATGAATCCCACACTCACACACAGTACCAGAGACTGAGATACAGAATGAATCCCACACTCACACACAGTACCAGAGACTGAGATACAGAATGAATCCCACACTCACACACAGTACCAGAGACTGAGATACAGAATGAATCCCACACTCACACACAGTACCAGAGACTGAGATACAGAATGAATCCCACACTCACACACAGTACCAGAGACTGAGATACAGAATGAATCCCACACTCACACACAGTACCAGAGACTGAGATACAGAATGAATCCCACACTCACACACAGTACCAGAGACTGAGATACAGAATGAATCCCACACTCACACACAGTACCAGAGACTGAGATACAGAATGAATCCCACACTCACACACAGTACCAGAGACTGACAGATACAGAATGAATCCCACACTCACACACAGTACCAGAGACTGAGATACAGAATGAATCCCACACTCACACACAGTACCAGAGACTGACAGATACAGAATGAATCCCACACTCACACACAGTACCAGAGACTGAGATACAGAATGAATCCCACACTCACACACAGTACCAGAGACTGACAGATACAGAATGAATCCCACACTCACACACAGTACCAGAGACTGAGATACAGAATGAATCCCACACTCACACACAGTACCAGAGACTGAGATACAGAATGAATCCCACACTCACACACAGTACCAGAGACTGAGATACAGAATGAATCCCACACTCACACACAGTACCAGAGACTGAGATACAGAATGAATCCCACACTCACACACAGTACCAGAGACTGAGATACAGAATGAATCCCACACTCACACACAGTACCAGAGACTGAGATACAGAATGAATCCCACACTCACACACAGTACCAGAGACTGACAGATACAGAATGAATCCCACACTCACACACAGTACCAGAGACTGAGATACAGAATGAATCCCACACTCACACACAGTACCAGAGACTGAGATACAGAATGAATCCCACACTCACACACAGTACCAGAGACTGAGATACAGAATGAATCCCACACTCACACACAGTACCAGAGACTGAGATACAGAATGAATCCCACACTCACACACAGTACCAGAGACTGAGATACAGAATGAATCCCACACTCACACACAGTACCAGAGACTGAGATACAGAATGAATCCCACACTCACACACAGTACCAGAGACTGAGATACAGAATGAATCCCACACTCACACACAGTACCAGAGACTGACAGATACAGAATGAATCCCACACTCACACACAGTACCAGAGACTGAGATACAGAATGAATCCCACACTCACACACAGTACCAGAGACTGAGATACAGAATGAATCCCACACTCACACACAGTACCAGAGACTGAGATACAGAATGAATCCCACACTCACACACAGTACCAGAGACTGAGATACAGAATGAATCCCACACTCACACACAGTACCAGAGACTGAGATACAGAATGAATCCCACACTCACACACAGTACCAGAGACTGAGATACAGAATGAATCCCACACTCACACACAGTACCAGAGACTGAGATACAGAATGAATCCCACACTCACACACAGTACCAGAGACTGACAGATACAGAATGAATCCCACACTCACACACAGTACCAGAGACTGACAGATACAGAATGAATCCCACACTCACACACAGTACCAGAGACTGAGATACAGAATGAATCCCACACTCACACACAGTACCAGAGACTGACAGATACAGAATGAATCCCACACTCACACACAGTACCAGAGACTGAGATACAGAATGAATCCCACACTCACACACAGTACCAGAGACTGAGATACAGAATGAATCCCACACTCACACACAGTACCAGAGACTGAGATACAGAATGAATCCCACACTCACACACAGTACCAGAGACTGAGATACAGAATGAATCCCACACTCACACACAGTACCAGAGACTGAGATACAGAATGAATCCCACACTCACACACAGTACCAGAGACTGAGATACAGAATGAATCCCACACTCACACACAGTACCAGAGACTGAGATACAGAATGAATCCCACACTCACACACAGTACCAGAGACTGAGATACAGAATGAATCCCACACTCACACACAGTACCAGAGACTGAGATACAGAATGAATCCCACACTCACACACAGTACCAGAGACTGAGATACAGAATGAATCCCACACTCACACACAGTACCAGAGACTGACAGATACAGAATGAATCCCACACTCACACACAGTACCAGAGACTGAGATACAGAATGAATCCCACACTCACACACAGTACCAGAGACTGACAGATACAGAATGAATCCCACACTCACACACAGTACCAGAGACTGAGATACAGAATGAATCCCACACTCACACACAGTACCAGAGACTGACAGATACAGAATGAATCCCACACTCACACACAGTACCAGAGACTGAGATACAGAATGAATCCCACACTCACACACAGTACCAGAGACTGAGATACAGAATGAATCCCACACTCACACACAGTACCAGAGACTGAGATACAGAATGAATCCCACACTCACACACAGTACCAGAGACTGAGATACAGAATGAATCCCACACTCACACACAGTACCAGAGACTGAGATACAGAATGAATCCCACACTCACACACAGTACCAGAGACTGACAGATACAGAATGAATCCCACACTCACACACAGTACCAGAGACTGAGATACAGAATGAATCCCACACTCACACACAGTACCAGAGACTGAGATACAGAATGAATCCCACACTCACACACAGTACCAGAGACTGAGATACAGAATGAATCCCACACTCACACACAGTACCAGAGACTGAGATACAGAATGAATCCCACACTCACACACAGTACCAGAGACTGAGATACAGAATGAATCCCACACTCACACACAGTACCAGAGACTGAGATACAGAATGAATCCCACACTCACACACAGTACCAGAGACTGAGATACAGAATGAATCCCACACTCACACACAGTACCAGAGACTGAGATACAGAATGAATCCCACACTCACACACAGTACCAGAGACTGAGATACAGAATGAATCCCACACTCACACACAGTACCAGAGACTGAGATACAGAATGAATCCCACACTCACACACAGTACCAGAGACTGACAGATACAGAATGAATCCCACACTCACACACAGTACCAGAGACTGAGATACAGAATGAATCCCACACTCACACACAGTACCAGAGACTGACAGATACAGAATGAATCCCACACTCACACACAGTACCAGAGACTGAGATACAGAATGAATCCCACACTCACACACAGTACCAGAGACTGAGATACAGAATGAATCCCACACTCACACACAGTACCAGAGACTGAGATACAGAATGAATCCCACACTCACACACAGTACCAGAGACTGAGATACAGAATGAATCCCACACTCACACACAGTACCAGAGACTGACAGATACAGAATGAATCCCACACTCACACACAGTACCAGAGACTGAGATACAGAATGAATCCCACACTCACACACAGTACCAGAGACTGAGATACAGAATGAATCCCACACTCACACACAGTACCAGAGACTGAGATACAGAATGAATCCCACACTCACACACAGTACCAGAGACTGAGATACAGAATGAATCCCACACTCACACACAGTACCAGAGACTGAGATACAGAATGAATCCCACACTCACACACAGTACCAGAGACTGACAGATACAGAATGAATCCCACACTCACACACAGTACCAGAGACTGAGATACAGAATGAATCCCACACTCACACACAGTACCAGAGACTGACAGATACAGAATGAATCCCACACTCACACACAGTACCAGAGACTGAGATACAGAATGAATCCCACACTCACACACAGTACCAGAGACTGAGATACAGAATGAATCCCACACTCACACACAGTACCAGAGACTGACAGATACAGAATGAATCCCACACTCACACACAGTACCAGAGACTGACAGATACAGAATGAATCCCACACTCACACACAGTACCAGAGACTGAGATACAGAATGAATCCCACACTCACACACAGTACCAGAGACTGAGATACAGAATGAATCCCACACTCACACACAGTACCAGAGACTGAGATACAGAATGAATCCCACACTCACACACAGTACCAGAGACTGAGATACAGAATGAATCCCACACTCACACACAGTACCAGAGACTGAGATACAGAATGAATCCCACACTCACACACAGTACCAGAGACTGAGATACAGAATGAATCCCACACTCACACACAGTACCAGAGACTGAGATACAGAATGAATCCCACACTCACACACAGTACCAGAGACTGAGATACAGAATGAATCCCACACTCACACACAGTACCAGAGACTGAGATACAGAATGAATCCCACACTCACACACAGTACCAGAGACTGAGATACAGAATGAATCCCACACTCACACACAGTACCAGAGACTGAGATACAGAATGAATCCCACACTCACACACAGTACCAGAGACTGAGATACAGAATGAATCCCACACTCACACACAGTACCAGAGACTGACAGATACAGAATGAATCCCACACTCACACACAGTACCAGAGACTGACAGATACAGAATGAATCCCACACTCACACACAGTACCAGAGACTGACAGATACAGAATGAATCCCACACTCACACACAGTACCAGAGACTGACAGATACAGAATGAATCCCACACTCACACACAGTACCAGAGACTGACAGATACAGAATGAATCCCACACTCACACACAGTACCAGAGACTGACAGATACAGAATGAATCCCACACTCACACACAGTACCAGAGACTGACAGATACAGAATGAATCCCACACTCACACACAGTACCAGAGACTGAGATACAGAATGAATCCCACACTCACACACAGTACCAGAGACTGACAGATACAGAATGAATCCCACACTCACACACAGTACCAGAGACTGAGATACAGAATGAATCCCACACTCACACACAGTACCAGAGACTGAGATACAGAATGAATCCCACACTCACACACAGTACCAGAGACTGAGATACAGAATGAATCCCACACTCACACACAGTACCAGAGACTGAGATACAGAATGAATCCCACACTCACACACAGTACCAGAGACTGAGATACAGAATGAATCCCACACTCACACACAGTACCAGAGACTGAGATACAGAATGAATCCCACACTCACACACAGTACCAGAGACTGAGATACAGAATGAATCCCACACTCACACACAGTACCAGAGACTGAGATACAGAATGAATCCCACACTCACACACAGTACCAGAGACTGACAGATACAGAATGAATCCCACACTCACACACAGTACCAGAGACTGAGATACAGAATGAATCCCACACTCACACACAGTACCAGAGACTGACAGATACAGAATGAATCCCACACTCACACACAGTACCAGAGACTGAGATACAGAATGAATCCCACACTCACACACAGTACCAGAGACTGAGATACAGAATGAATCCCACACTCACACACAGTACCAGAGACTGAGATACAGAATGAATCCCACACTCACACACAGTACCAGAGACTGAGATACAGAATGAATCCCACACTCACACACAGTACCAGAGACTGAGATACAGAATGAATCCCACACTCACACACAGTACCAGAGACTGACAGATACAGAATGAATCCCACACTCACACACAGTACCAGAGACTGAGATACAGAATGAATCCCACACTCACACACAGTACCAGAGACTGAGATACAGAATGAATCCCACACTCACACACAGTACCAGAGACTGACAGATACAGAATGAATCCCACACTCACACACAGTACCAGAGACTGAGATACAGAATGAATCCCACACTCACACACAGTACCAGAGACTGACAGATACAGAATGAATCCCACACTCACACACAGTACCAGAGACTGAGATACAGAATGAATCCCACACTCACACACAGTACCAGAGACTGACAGATACAGAATGAATCCCACACTCACACACAGTACCAGAGACTGAGATACAGAATGAATCCCACACTCACACACAGTACCAGAGACTGAGATACAGAATGAATCCCACACTCACACACAGTACCAGAGACTGAGATACAGAATGAATCCCACACTCACACACAGTACCAGAGACTGAGATACAGAATGAATCCCACACTCACACACAGTACCAGAGACTGAGATACAGAATGAATCCCACACTCACACACAGTACCAGAGACTGAGATACAGAATGAATCCCACACTCACACACAGTACCAGAGACTGAGATACAGAATGAATCCCACACTCACACACAGTACCAGAGACTGAGATACAGAATGAATCCCACACTCACACACAGTACCAGAGACTGAGATACAGAATGAATCCCACACTCACACACAGTACCAGAGACTGACAGATACAGAATGAATCCCACACTCACACACAGTACCAGAGACTGAGATACAGAATGAATCCCACACTCACACACAGTACCAGAGACTGACAGATACAGAATGAATCCCACACTCACACACAGTACCAGAGACTGACAGATACAGAATGAATCCCACACTCACACACAGTACCAGAGACTGAGATACAGAATGAATCCCACACTCACACACAGTACCAGAGACTGACAGATACAGAATGAATCCCACACTCACACACAGTACCAGAGACTGACAGATACAGAATGAATCCCACACTCACACACAGTACCAGAGACTGAGATACAGAATGAATCCCACACTCACACACAGTACCAGAGACTGAGATACAGAATGAATCCCACACTCACACACAGTACCAGAGACTGAGATACAGAATGAATCCCACACTCACACACAGTACCAGAGACTGAGATACAGAATGAATCCCACACTCACACACAGTACCAGAGACTGAGATACAGAATGAATCCCACACTCACACACAGTACCAGAGACTGAGATACAGAATGAATCCCACACTCACACACAGTACCAGAGACTGACAGATACAGAATGAATCCCACACTCACACACAGTACCAGAGACTGAGATACAGAATGAATCCCACACTCACACACAGTACCAGAGACTGAGATACAGAATGAATCCCACACTCACACACAGTACCAGAGACTGAGATACAGAATGAATCCCACACTCACACACAGTACCAGAGACTGACAGATACAGAATGAATCCCACACTCACACACAGTACCAGAGACTGAGATACAGAATGAATCCCACACTCACACACAGTACCAGAGACTGAGATACAGAATGAATCCCACACTCACACACAGTACCAGAGACTGAGATACAGAATGAATCCCACACTCACACACAGTACCAGAGACTGAGATACAGAATGAATCCCACACTCACACACAGTACCAGAGACTGAGATACAGAATGAATCCCACACTCACACACAGTACCAGAGACTGAGATACAGAATGAATCCCACACTCACACACAGTACCAGAGACTGAGATACAGAATGAATCCCACACTCACACACAGTACCAGAGACTGAGATACAGAATGAATCCCACACTCACACACAGTACCAGAGACTGAGATACAGAATGAATCCCACACTCACACACAGTACCAGAGACTGAGATACAGAATGAATCCCACACTCACACACAGTACCAGAGACTGAGATACAGAATGAATCCCACACTCACACACAGTACCAGAGACTGAGATACAGAATGAATCCCACACTCACACACAGTACCAGAGACTGAGATACAGAATGAATCCCACACTCACACACAGTACCAGAGACTGAGATACAGAATGAATCCCACACTCACACACAGTACCAGAGACTGAGATACAGAATGAATCCCACACTCACACACAGTACCAGAGACTGAGATACAGAATGAATCCCACACTCACACACAGTACCAGAGACTGAGATACAGAATGAATCCCACACTCACACACAGTACCAGAGACTGAGATACAGAATGAATCCCACACTCACACACAGTACCAGAGACTGAGATACAGAATGAATCCCACACTCACACACAGTACCAGAGACTGACAGATACAGAATGAATCCCACACTCACACACAGTACCAGAGACTGAGATACAGAATGAATCCCACACTCACACACAGTACCAGAGACTGACAGATACAGAATGAATCCCACACTCACACACAGTACCAGAGACTGAGATACAGAATGAATCCCACACTCACACACAGTACCAGAGACTGACAGATACAGAATGAATCCCACACTCACACACAGTACCAGAGACTGAGATACAGAATGAATCCCACACTCACACACAGTACCAGAGACTGAGATACAGAATGAATCCCACACTCACACACAGTACCAGAGACTGAGATACAGAATGAATCCCACACTCACACACAGTACCAGAGACTGAGATACAGAATGAATCCCACACTCACACACAGTACCAGAGACTGAGATACAGAATGAATCCCACACTCACACACAGTACCAGAGACTGACAGATACAGAATGAATCCCACACTCACACACAGTACCAGAGACTGAGATACAGAATGAATCCCACACTCACACACAGTACCAGAGACTGAGATACAGAATGAATCCCACACTCACACACAGTACCAGAGACTGACAGATACAGAATGAATCCCACACTCACACACAGTACCAGAGACTGAGATACAGAATGAATCCCACACTCACACACAGTACCAGAGACTGAGATACAGAATGAATCCCACACTCACACACAGTACCAGAGACTGAGATACAGAATGAATCCCACACTCACACACAGTACCAGAGACTGACAGATACAGAATGAATCCCACACTCACACACAGTACCAGAGACTGAGATACAGAATGAATCCCACACTCACACACAGTACCAGAGACTGAGATACAGAATGAATCCCACACTCACACACAGTACCAGAGACTGAGATACAGAATGAATCCCACACTCACACACAGTACCAGAGACTGACAGATACAGAATGAATCCCACACTCACACACAGTACCAGAGACTGAGATACAGAATGAATCCCACACTCACACACAGTACCAGAGACTGAGATACAGAATGAATCCCACACTCACACACAGTACCAGAGACTGAGATACAGAATGAATCCCACACTCACACACAGTACCAGAGACTGAGATACAGAATGAATCCCACACTCACACACAGTACCAGAGACTGAGATACAGAATGAATCCCACACTCACACACAGTACCAGAGACTGAGATACAGAATGAATCCCACACTCACACACAGTACCAGAGACTGAGATACAGAATGAATCCCACACTCACACACAGTACCAGAGACTGAGATACAGAATGAATCCCACACTCACACACAGTACCAGAGACTGAGATACAGAATGAATCCCACACTCACACACAGTACCAGAGACTGAGATACAGAATGAATCCCACACTCACACACAGTACCAGAGACTGAGATACAGAATGAATCCCACACTCACACACAGTACCAGAGACTGACAGATACAGAATGAATCCCACACTCACACACAGTACCAGAGACTGAGATACAGAATGAATCCCACACTCACACACAGTACCAGAGACTGACAGATACAGAATGAATCCCACACTCACACACAGTACCAGAGACTGAGATACAGAATGAATCCCACACTCACACACAGTACCAGAGACTGACAGATACAGAATGAATCCCACACTCACACACAGTACCAGAGACTGAGATACAGAATGAATCCCACACTCACACACAGTACCAGAGACTGACAGATACAGAATGAATCCCACACTCACACACAGTACCAGAGACTGAGATACAGAATGAATCCCACACTCACACACAGTACCAGAGACTGAGATACAGAATGAATCCCACACTCACACACAGTACCAGAGACTGAGATACAGAATGAATCCCACACTCACACACAGTACCAGAGACTGAGATACAGAATGAATCCCACACTCACACACAGTACCAGAGACTGAGATACAGAATGAATCCCACACTCACACACAGTACCAGAGACTGAGATACAGAATGAATCCCACACTCACACACAGTACCAGAGACTGACAGATACAGAATGAATCCCACACTCACACACAGTACCAGAGACTGAGATACAGAATGAATCCCACACTCACACACAGTACCAGAGACTGACAGATACAGAATGAATCCCACACTCACACACAGTACCAGAGACTGAGATACAGAATGAATCCCACACTCACACACAGTACCAGAGACTGAGATACAGAATGAATCCCACACTCACACACAGTACCAGAGACTGAGATACAGAATGAATCCCACACTCACACACAGTACCAGAGACTGAGATACAGAATGAATCCCACACTCACACACAGTACCAGAGACTGAGATACAGAATGAATCCCACACTCACACACAGTACCAGAGACTGAGATACAGAATGAATCCCACACTCACACACAGTACCAGAGACTGAGATACAGAATGAATCCCACACTCACACACAGTACCAGAGACTGAGATACAGAATGAATCCCACACTCACACACAGTACCAGAGACTGAGATACAGAATGAATCCCACACTCACACACAGTACCAGAGACTGAGATACAGAATGAATCCCACACTCACACACAGTACCAGAGACTGAGATACAGAATGAATCCCACACTCACACACAGTACCAGAGACTGAGATACAGAATGAATCCCACACTCACACACAGTACCAGAGACTGAGATACAGAATGAATCCCACACTCACACACAGTACCAGAGACTGAGATACAGAATGAATCCCACACTCACACACAGTACCAGAGACTGAGATACAGAATGAATCCCACACTCACACACAGTACCAGAGACTGAGATACAGAATGAATCCCACACTCACACACAGTACCAGAGACTGAGATACAGAATGAATCCCACACTCACACACAGTACCAGAGACTGAGATACAGAATGAATCCCACACTCACACACAGTACCAGAGACTGAGATACAGAATGAATCCCACACTCACACACAGTACCAGAGACTGAGATACAGAATGAATCCCACACTCACACACAGTACCAGAGACTGACAGATACAGAATGAATCCCACACTCACACACAGTACCAGAGACTGAGATACAGAATGAATCCCACACTCACACACAGTACCAGAGACTGACAGATACAGAATGAATCCCACACTCACACACAGTACCAGAGACTGAGATACAGAATGAATCCCACACTCACACACAGTACCAGAGACTGAGATACAGAATGAATCCCACACTCACACACAGTACCAGAGACTGAGATACAGAATGAATCCCACACTCACACACAGTACCAGAGACTGAGATACAGAATGAATCCCACACTCACACACAGTACCAGAGACTGAGATACAGAATGAATCCCACACTCACACACAGTACCAGAGACTGAGATACAGAATGAATCCCACACTCACACACAGTACCAGAGACTGAGATACAGAATGAATCCCACACTCACACACAGTACCAGAGACTGAGATACAGAATGAATCCCACACTCACACACAGTACCAGAGACTGAGATACAGAATGAATCCCACACTCACACACAGTACCAGAGACTGAGATACAGAATGAATCCCACACTCACACACAGTACCAGAGACTGAGATACAGAATGAATCCCACACTCACACACAGTACCAGAGACTGAGATACAGAATGAATCCCACACTCACACACAGTACCAGAGACTGAGATACAGAATGAATCCCACACTCACACACAGTACCAGAGACTGAGATACAGAATGAATCCCACACTCACACACAGTACCAGAGACTGAGATACAGAATGAATCCCACACTCACACACAGTACCAGAGACTGAGATACAGAATGAATCCCACACTCACACACAGTACCAGAGACTGAGATACAGAATGAATCCCACACTCACACACAGTACCAGAGACTGAGATACAGAATGAATCCCACACTCACACACAGTACCAGAGACTGAGATACAGAATGAATCCCACACTCACACACAGTACCAGAGACTGAGATACAGAATGAATCCCACACTCACACACAGTACCAGAGACTGAGATACAGAATGAATCCCACACTCACACACAGTACCAGAGACTGAGATACAGAATGAATCCCACACTCACACACAGTACCAGAGACTGAGATACAGAATGAATCCCACACTCACACACAGTACCAGAGACTGAGATACAGAATGAATCCCACACTCACACACAGTACCAGAGACTGAGATACAGAATGAATCCCACACTCACACACAGTACCAGAGACTGAGATACAGAATGAATCCCACACTCACACACAGTACCAGAGACTGAGATACAGAATGAATCCCACACTCACACACAGTACCAGAGACTGAGATACAGAATGAATCCCACACTCACACACAGTACCAGAGACTGAGATACAGAATGAATCCCACACTCACACACAGTACCAGAGACTGAGATACAGAATGAATCCCACACTCACACACAGTACCAGAGACTGAGATACAGAATGAATCCCACACTCACACACAGTACCAGAGACTGAGATACAGAATGAATCCCACACTCACACACAGTACCAGAGACTGAGATACAGAATGAATCCCACACTCACACACAGTACCAGAGACTGAGATACAGAATGAATCCCACACTCACACACAGTACCAGAGACTGAGATACAGAATGAATCCCACACTCACACACAGTACCAGAGACTGAGATACAGAATGAATCCCACACTCACACACAGTACCAGAGACTGAGATACAGAATGAATCCCACACTCACACACAGTACCAGAGACTGAGATACAGAATGAATCCCACACTCACACACAGTACCAGAGACTGAGATACAGAATGAATCCCACACTCACACACAGTACCAGAGACTGAGATACAGAATGAATCCCACACTCACACACAGTACCAGAGACTGAGATACAGAATGAATCCCACACTCACACACAGTACCAGAGACTGAGATACAGAATGAATCCCACACTCACACACAGTACCAGAGACTGAGATACAGAATGAATCCCACACTCACACACAGTACCAGAGACTGAGATACAGAATGAATCCCACACTCACACACAGTACCAGAGACTGAGATACAGAATGAATCCCACACTCACACACAGTACCAGAGACTGAGATACAGAATGAATCCCACACTCACACACAGTACCAGAGACTGAGATACAGAATGAATCCCACACTCACACACAGTACCAGAGACTGAGATACAGAATGAATCCCACACTCACACACAGTACCAGAGACTGAGATACAGAATGAATCCCACACTCACACACAGTACCAGAGACTGAGATACAGAATGAATCCCACACTCACACACAGTACCAGAGACTGAGATACAGAATGAATCCCACACTCACACACAGTACCAGAGACTGAGATACAGAATGAATCCCACACTCACACACAGTACCAGAGACTGAGATACAGAATGAATCCCACACTCACACACAGTACCAGAGACTGAGATACAGAATGAATCCCACACTCACACACAGTACCAGAGACTGAGATACAGAATGAATCCCACACTCACACACAGTACCAGAGACTGAGATACAGAATGAATCCCACACTCACACACAGTACCAGAGACTGAGATACAGAATGAATCCCACACTCACACACAGTACCAGAGACTGAGATACAGAATGAATCCCACACTCACACACAGTACCAGAGACTGAGATACAGAATGAATCCCACACTCACACACAGTACCAGAGACTGAGATACAGAATGAATCCCACACTCACACACAGTACCAGAGACTGAGATACAGAATGAATCCCACACTCACACACAGTACCAGAGACTGAGATACAGAATGAATCCCACACTCACACACAGTACCAGAGACTGAGATACAGAATGAATCCCACACTCACACACAGTACCAGAGACTGAGATACAGAATGAATCCCACACTCACACACAGTACCAGAGACTGAGATACAGAATGAATCCCACACTCACACACAGTACCAGAGACTGAGATACAGAATGAATCCCACACTCACACACAGTACCAGAGACTGAGATACAGAATGAATCCCACACTCACACACAGTACCAGAGACTGAGATACAGAATGAATCCCACACTCACACACAGTACCAGAGACTGAGATACAGAATGAATCCCACACTCACACACAGTACCAGAGACTGAGATACAGAATGAATCCCACACTCACACACAGTACCAGAGACTGAGATACAGAATGAATCCCACACTCACACACAGTACCAGAGACTGAGATACAGAATGAATCCCACACTCACACACAGTACCAGAGACTGAGATACAGAATGAATCCCACACTCACACACAGTACCAGAGACTGAGATACAGAATGAATCCCACACTCACACACAGTACCAGAGACTGAGATACAGAATGAATCCCACACTCACACACAGTACCAGAGACTGAGATACAGAATGAATCCCACACTCACACACAGTACCAGAGACTGAGATACAGAATGAATCCCACACTCACACACAGTACCAGAGACTGAGATACAGAATGAATCCCACACTCACACACAGTACCAGAGACTGAGATACAGAATGAATCCCACACTCACACACAGTACCAGAGACTGAGATACAGAATGAATCCCACACTCACACACAGTACCAGAGACTGAGATACAGAATGAATCCCACACTCACACACAGTACCAGAGACTGAGATACAGAATGAATCCCACACTCACACACAGTACCAGAGACTGAGATACAGAATGAATCCCACACTCACACACAGTACCAGAGACTGAGATACAGAATGAATCCCACACTCACACACAGTACCAGAGACTGAGATACAGAATGAATCCCACACTCACACACAGTACCAGAGACTGAGATACAGAATGAATCCCACACTCACACACAGTACCAGAGACTGAGATACAGAATGAATCCCACACTCACACACAGTACCAGAGACTGAGATACAGAATGAATCCCACACTCACACACAGTACCAGAGACTGAGATACAGAATGAATCCCACACTCACACACAGTACCAGAGACTGAGATACAGAATGAATCCCACACTCACACACAGTACCAGAGACTGAGATACAGAATGAATCCCACACTCACACACAGTACCAGAGACTGAGATACAGAATGAATCCCACACTCACACACAGTACCAGAGACTGAGATACAGAATGAATCCCACACTCACACACAGTACCAGAGACTGAGATACAGAATGAATCCCACACTCACACACAGTACCAGAGACTGAGATACAGAATGAATCCCACACTCACACACAGTACCAGAGACTGAGATACAGAATGAATCCCACACTCACACACAGTACCAGAGACTGAGATACAGAATGAATCCCACACTCACACACAGTACCAGAGACTGAGATACAGAATGAATCCCACACTCACACACAGTACCAGAGACTGAGATACAGAATGAATCCCACACTCACACACAGTACCAGAGACTGAGATACAGAATGAATCCCACACTCACACACAGTACCAGAGACTGAGATACAGAATGAATCCCACACTCACACACAGTACCAGAGACTGAGATACAGAATGAATCCCACACTCACACACAGTACCAGAGACTGAGATACAGAATGAATCCCACACTCACACACAGTACCAGAGACTGAGATACAGAATGAATCCCACACTCACACACAGTACCAGAGACTGAGATACAGAATGAATCCCACACTCACACACAGTACCAGAGACTGAGATACAGAATGAATCCCACACTCACACACAGTACCAGAGACTGAGATACAGAATGAATCCCACACTCACACACAGTACCAGAGACTGAGATACAGAATGAATCCCACACTCACACACAGTACCAGAGACTGAGATACAGAATGAATCCCACACTCACACACAGTACCAGAGACTGAGATACAGAATGAATCCCACACTCACACACAGTACCAGAGACTGAGATACAGAATGAATCCCACACTCACACACAGTACCAGAGACTGAGATACAGAATGAATCCCACACTCACACACAGTACCAGAGACTGAGATACAGAATGAATCCCACACTCACACACAGTACCAGAGACTGAGATACAGAATGAATCCCACACTCACACACAGTACCAGAGACTGAGATACAGAATGAATCCCACACTCACACACAGTACCAGAGACTGAGATACAGAATGAATCCCACACTCACACACAGTACCAGAGACTGAGATACAGAATGAATCCCACACTCACACACAGTACCAGAGACTGAGATACAGAATGAATCCCACACTCACACACAGTACCAGAGACTGAGATACAGAATGAATCCCACACTCACACACAGTACCAGAGACTGAGATACAGAATGAATCCCACACTCACACACAGTACCAGAGACTGAGATACAGAATGAATCCCACACTCACACACAGTACCAGAGACTGAGATACAGAATGAATCCCACACTCACACACAGTACCAGAGACTGAGATACAGAATGAATCCCACACTCACACACAGTACCAGAGACTGAGATACAGAATGAATCCCACACTCACACACAGTACCAGAGACTGAGATACAGAATGAATCCCACACTCACACACAGTACCAGAGACTGAGATACAGAATGAATCCCACACTCACACACAGTACCAGAGACTGAGATACAGAATGAATCCCACACTCACACACAGTACCAGAGACTGAGATACAGAATGAATCCCACACTCACACACAGTACCAGAGACTGAGATACAGAATGAATCCCACACTCACACACAGTACCAGAGACTGAGATACAGAATGAATCCCACACTCACACACAGTACCAGAGACTGAGATACAGAATGAATCCCACACTCACACACAGTACCAGAGACTGAGATACAGAATGAATCCCACACTCACACACAGTACCAGAGACTGAGATACAGAATGAATCCCACACTCACACACAGTACCAGAGACTGAGATACAGAATGAATCCCACACTCACACACAGTACCAGAGACTGAGATACAGAATGAATCCCACACTCACACACAGTACCAGAGACTGAGATACAGAATGAATCCCACACTCACACACAGTACCAGAGACTGAGATACAGAATGAATCCCACACTCACACACAGTACCAGAGACTGAGATACAGAATGAATCCCACACTCACACACAGTACCAGAGACTGAGATACAGAATGAATCCCACACTCACACACAGTACCAGAGACTGAGATACAGAATGAATCCCACACTCACACACAGTACCAGAGACTGAGATACAGAATGAATCCCACACTCACACACAGTACCAGAGACTGAGATACAGAATGAATCCCACACTCACACACAGTACCAGAGACTGAGATACAGAATGAATCCCACACTCACACACAGTACCAGAGACTGAGATACAGAATGAATCCCACACTCACACACAGTACCAGAGACTGAGATACAGAATGAATCCCACACTCACACACAGTACCAGAGACTGAGATACAGAATGAATCCCACACTCACACACAGTACCAGAGACTGAGATACAGAATGAATCCCACACTCACACACAGTACCAGAGACTGAGATACAGAATGAATCCCACACTCACACACAGTACCAGAGACTGAGATACAGAATGAATCCCACACTCACACACAGTACCAGAGACTGAGATACAGAATGAATCCCACACTCACACACAGTACCAGAGACTGAGATACAGAATGAATCCCACACTCACACACAGTACCAGAGACTGAGATACAGAATGAATCCCACACTCACACACAGTACCAGAGACTGAGATACAGAATGAATCCCACACTCACACACAGTACCAGAGACTGAGATACAGAATGAATCCCACACTCACACACAGTACCAGAGACTGAGATACAGAATGAATCCCACACTCACACACAGTACCAGAGACTGAGATACAGAATGAATCCCACACTCACACACAGTACCAGAGACTGAGATACAGAATGAATCCCACACTCACACACAGTACCAGAGACTGAGATACAGAATGAATCCCACACTCACACACAGTACCAGAGACTGAGATACAGAATGAATCCCACACTCACACACAGTACCAGAGACTGAGATACAGAATGAATCCCACACTCACACACAGTACCAGAGACTGAGATACAGAATGAATCCCACACTCACACACAGTACCAGAGACTGAGATACAGAATGAATCCCACACTCACACACAGTACCAGAGACTGAGATACAGAATGAATCCCACACTCACACACAGTACCAGAGACTGAGATACAGAATGAATCCCACACTCACACACAGTACCAGAGACTGAGATACAGAATGAATCCCACACTCACACACAGTACCAGAGACTGAGATACAGAATGAATCCCACACTCACACACAGTACCAGAGACTGAGATACAGAATGAATCCCACACTCACACACAGTACCAGAGACTGAGATACAGAATGAATCCCACACTCACACACAGTACCAGAGACTGAGATACAGAATGAATCCCACACTCACACACAGTACCAGAGACTGAGATACAGAATGAATCCCACACTCACACACAGTACCAGAGACTGAGATACAGAATGAATCCCACACTCACACACAGTACCAGAGACTGAGATACAGAATGAATCCCACACTCACACACAGTACCAGAGACTGAGATACAGAATGAATCCCACACTCACACACAGTACCAGAGACTGAGATACAGAATGAATCCCACACTCACACACAGTACCAGAGACTGAGATACAGAATGAATCCCACACTCACACACAGTACCAGAGACTGAGATACAGAATGAATCCCACACTCACACACAGTACCAGAGACTGAGATACAGAATGAATCCCACACTCACACACAGTACCAGAGACTGAGATACAGAATGAATCCCACACTCACACACAGTACCAGAGACTGAGATACAGAATGAATCCCACACTCACACACAGTACCAGAGACTGAGATACAGAATGAATCCCACACTCACACACAGTACCAGAGACTGAGATACAGAATGAATCCCACACTCACACACAGTACCAGAGACTGAGATACAGAATGAATCCCACACTCACACACAGTACCAGAGACTGAGATACAGAATGAATCCCACACTCACACACAGTACCAGAGACTGAGATACAGAATGAATCCCACACTCACACACAGTACCAGAGACTGAGATACAGAATGAATCCCACACTCACACACAGTACCAGAGACTGAGATACAGAATGAATCCCACACTCACACACAGTACCAGAGACTGAGATACAGAATGAATCCCACACTCACACACAGTACCAGAGACTGAGATACAGAATGAATCCCACACTCACACACAGTACCAGAGACTGAGATACAGAATGAATCCCACACTCACACACAGTACCAGAGACTGAGATACAGAATGAATCCCACACTCACACACAGTACCAGAGACTGAGATACAGAATGAATCCCACACTCACACACAGTACCAGAGACTGAGATACAGAATGAATCCCACACTCACACACAGTACCAGAGACTGAGATACAGAATGAATCCCACACTCACACACAGTACCAGAGACTGAGATACAGAATGAATCCCACACTCACACACAGTACCAGAGACTGAGATACAGAATGAATCCCACACTCACACACAGTACCAGAGACTGAGATACAGAATGAATCCCACACTCACACACAGTACCAGAGACTGAGATACAGAATGAATCCCACACTCACACACAGTACCAGAGACTGAGATACAGAATGAATCCCACACTCACACACAGTACCAGAGACTGAGATACAGAATGAATCCCACACTCACACACAGTACCAGAGACTGAGATACAGAATGAATCCCACACTCACACACAGTACCAGAGACTGAGATACAGAATGAATCCCACACTCACACACAGTACCAGAGACTGAGATACAGAATGAATCCCACACTCACACACAGTACCAGAGACTGAGATACAGAATGAATCCCACACTCACACACAGTACCAGAGACTGAGATACAGAATGAATCCCACACTCACACACAGTACCAGAGACTGAGATACAGAATGAATCCCACACTCACACACAGTACCAGAGACTGAGATACAGAATGAATCCCACACTCACACACAGTACCAGAGACTGAGATACAGAATGAATCCCACACTCACACACAGTACCAGAGACTGAGATACAGAATGAATCCCACACTCACACACAGTACCAGAGACTGAGATACAGAATGAATCCCACACTCACACACAGTACCAGAGACTGAGATACAGAATGAATCCCACACTCACACACAGTACCAGAGACTGAGATACAGAATGAATCCCACACTCACACACAGTACCAGAGACTGAGATACAGAATGAATCCCACACTCACACACAGTACCAGAGACTGAGATACAGAATGAATCCCACACTCACACACAGTACCAGAGACTGAGATACAGAATGAATCCCACACTCACACACAGTACCAGAGACTGAGATACAGAATGAATCCCACACTCACACACAGTACCAGAGACTGAGATACAGAATGAATCCCACACTCACACACAGTACCAGAGACTGAGATACAGAATGAATCCCACACTCACACACAGTACCAGAGACTGAGATACAGAATGAATCCCACACTCACACACAGTACCAGAGACTGAGATACAGAATGAATCCCACACTCACACACAGTACCAGAGACTGAGATACAGAATGAATCCCACACTCACACACAGTACCAGAGACTGAGATGCAGAAAGAATCCCACAATCACACACAGTACCGGAGACTGAGATACAGAATGAATCCCACACCCACACACAGTACCAGAGACTGAGATACAGAATGAATCCCACACTCAACACACAGTACCAGAGACTGAGATACAGAATGAATCCCACACTCACACACAGTACCAGAGACTGAGATACAGAAAGAATCCCAACACTCACACACAGTACCAGAGACTGAGATACAGAATGAATCCCACACTCACACACAGTACCAGAGACTGACAGATACAGAATGAATCCCACACTCACCACACAGTACCAGAGACTGAGATACAGAATGAATCCCACACTCACACACAGTACCAGAGACTGAGATACAGAATGAATCCCACCTCACCACAGTACCTGAGACTGAGATACAGAATGAATCCCACACTAGTCACACACAGTACCAGAGACTGATGATACAGAATGAATCCCACACTCAACACACAGTACCAGAGACTGAGATACAGAATGAATCCCACACTCACACACAGTACCTGAGACTGAGATACAGAATGAATCCCACACTCACACTACAGTACCAGAGACTGAGATACAGAAATGAAATCCCACACTCACCACACAGTACCAGAGACTGACAGATACAGAATGAATCCCACACTCAACACACAGTACCAGAGAGGTGAGATACAGAATGAATCCCACTACTCCACACAGTACCTGAGACTGAGATACAGATTGAATCCCACACTCACACCACAGTACCTGAGACTTGAGATACAGAATGAATCCCACACTCACACACAGTACCAGCGACTGAGATACAGAATGAATCCCACACTCACACACAGTACCAGAGGACTGAGATACAGAAAGAATCCCACACTCACACACAGTAACCAGAGAGCTGAGATACAGAATGAATCCCACACCACACACAGTACCAGAGACTGACAGATACAGAATGAATCCCACACTCACACACAGTACCAGAGACTGAGATACAGAATGAATCCCACACTCACACACAGTACCAGAGACTGAGATACAGAATGAATCCCACACTCACACACAGTACCAGAGACTGACAGATACAGAATGAATCCCACACTCACACACAGTACCAGAGACTGAGATACAGAATGAATCCCACACTCACACACAGTACCAGAGACTGAGATACAGAATGAATCCCACACTCACACACAGTACCAGAGACTGAGATACAGAATGAATCCCACACTCACACACAGTACCAGAGACTGAGATACAGAATGAATCCCACACTCACACACAGTACCAGAGACTGAGATACAGAATGAATCCCACACTCACACACAGTACCAGAGACTGAGATACAGAATGAATCCCACACTCACACACAGTACCAGAGACTGAGATACAGAATGAATCCCACACTCACACACAGTACCAGAGACTGAGATACAGAATGAATCCCACACTCACACACAGTACCAGAGACTGACAGATACAGAATGAATCCCACACTCACACACAGTACCAAGAGACTGAGATACAGAATGAATCCCACACTCAACACAGTACCTGAGACTTGAGATACAGAATGAATCCCACACTTCACACAGTACCTGAGACTGAGATACAGAATGAATCCCACACTCACACACAGTACAGAGACTGAGATACAGAATGAATTCCCACACTCACACACAGTACAGAGACTGAGATACAGAAGAATCCCACACTCACACACAGTACCAGAGACTGAGATACAGAATGAATCCCACACCCACACACAGTACCAGAGACTGAGATACCAGAATGAATCCCACACTCACACACAGTACCAGAGACTGAGATACAGAATGAATCCCACACTCACACACAGTACCAGAGACTGAGATACAGAAAGAATCCCACACTCACACACAGTACCAGAGACTGAGATACAGAATGAATCCCACACTCACACACAGTACCAGAGGACTGACAGATACAGAATGAATCCCACACTCACACACAGTACCCAGAGACTGAGATACAGAATGAATCCCACACTCACACACAGTACCTGAGACTGAGATACAGAATGAATCCCACACTCACACACAGTACCAGCGACTGAGATACAGAATGAATCCCACACTCACACACAGTACCAGAGACTGAGATACAGAAAGAATCCCACACTCACACACAGTACCAGAGACTGAGATACAGAATGAATCCCACACCCACACACAGTACCAGAGACTGAGATACAGAATGAATCCCACACTCACATACAGTACCAGAGACTGAGATACAGAATGAATCCCACACTCACACACAGTACCTGAGACTGAGATACAGAATGATCCCACACTCACACACAGTACCAGAGACTGAGATACAGAATGAATCCCACACTCACACACAGTACCTGAGACTGAGATACAGAATGAATCCCACACTCACACACAGTACCAGAGACTGAGATACAGAATGAATCCCACACTCACACACAGTACCAGAGACTGACAGATACAGAATGAATCCACACTCACACACAGTACCAGAGACTGAGATACAGAATGAATCCCACACTCACACACAGTACCTGAGACTGAGATACAGAATGAATCCACACTCACACACAGTACCTGAGACTGAGATACAGAATGAATCCCACACTCACACACAGTACCAGAGACTGAGATACAGAATGAATCCCACACTCACACACAGTACCAGAGACTGAGATACAGAAAGAATCCACACTCACACACAGTACCAGAGACTGAGATACAGAATGAATCCCACACCCACACACAGTACCAGAGACTGAGATACAGAATGAATCCCACACTCACACACAGTACCAGAGACTGAGATACAGAATGAATCCCACACTCACACACAGTACCAGAGACTGAGATACAGAAAGAATCCCACACTCACACACAGTACCAGAGACTGAGATACAGAATGAATCCCCACACTCACACACAGTACCAGAGACTGACAGATACAGAATGAATCCCACACTCACACACAGTACCAGAGACTGAGATACAGAATGAATCCCACACTCACACACAGTACCAGAGACTGAGATACAGAATGAATCCCACACTCACACACAGTACCTGAGACTGAGATACAGAATGAATCCCACACTCACACACAGTACCAGAGACTGAGATACAGAATGAATCCCACACTCACACACAGTACCAGAGACTGAGATACAGAATGAATTCCCACACTCACACACAGTACCAGAGACTGAGATACAGAATGAATCCCACTCTCACACACAGTACCAGAGACTGAGATACAGAATGAATCCCAGACTCACACACAGTACCAGAGACTGAGATACAGAAATGAATCCCACACTCACACACATTACCAGAGACTGAGATACAGAATGAATCCCACACTCACACACAGTACCAGAGACTGAGATACAGAATGAATCCCACACTCACACACATTACCAGAGACTGAGATACAGAATGAATCCACACTCACACACATTACCAGAGACTGAGATACAGAATGAATCCCACACTCACACACAGTACCAGAGACTGACAGTTACAGAATGAATCCCACACTCACACACATTACCAGAGACTGAGATACAGAATGAATCCCACACTCACACACAGTACCAGAGACTGAGATACAGAATGAATCCCACACTCACACACAGTACCAGAGACTGACAGATACAGAATGAATCCCACACTCACACACAGTATCAGAGACTGAGATACAGAATGAATACCACACTCACACAGTACCAGATACTGAGATACAGAATGAATCCCACACTCACACACAAGTACCAGAGACTGACAGATACAGAATGAATCCCATACTCTCACACAGTACCAGAGACTGAGATACAGAATGAATCCCACACTCTCACACAGTGCCAGAGACTGAGATACAGAATGAATCCCACACTCACACAGTACCAGAGACTGAGATACAGAATGAATCCCACACTCACACACAGTACCAGAGACTGAGATACAGAATGAATCCCACACTCACACACAGTACCAGAGACTGACAGATACAGAATGAATCCCACACTCACACACAGTATCAGAGACTGAGATACAGAATGAATACCACACTCACACAGTACCAGATACTGAGATACAGAATGAATCCCACACTCACACACAGTACCAGAGACTGACAGATACAGAATGAATCCCATACTCTCACACAGTACCAGAGACTGAGATACAGAATGAATCCCACACTCTCACACAGTGCCAGAAACTGAGATACAGAATGAATCCCACACTCACACAGTACCAGAGACTGAGATACAGAATGAATCCCACACTCTCACACAGTGCCAGAGACTGACAGATAAGGAATGATTCTCACTCTCACGTACAAGACAACAGGCTGACTGATTTAGCACAACATTATAATTAGTGTTTGTTCTCACAAAATGCAATAATAGCTCCCCTCCCCTCCTAGTATTTCTGAATCCCTCCAGTCCAATATAATGTGAGCTATTATTGTCTGTTGTGTCCCCCTCAGATGTGTAAAATTCGCTGTAGCAGAGATTGGTGACATCTGTTGGCTGGGAACAGAACTGCAACAGGGTGGCTGAAATTAAAGAGACATTGCAATGTGAGGAAATAGTGAAGGGGTTTGAGAGGATAGACGTCGGGATTTTTCTCCTGGTGCAGGTGTCCGCAGCAAGGTTCAGTAATAAAAATAGTCACTAATAGAGCCAGTAAAGAATTCATGAAGAACTTTGCCACACAGTGTGGTTCCAATTAGAACATGGAGCGGTTGAGGCGAATAACATCGATTCATTTCTGGGGGAGCTGCATCAGTCTCTGAGGGAGAAAGGAATTGAGGGATACACAGACAGGGTTATATGAAGTGGAGTGGCTGGGTGCTCGTATGGAGCAGTTAGAACAATCTCAGTGCAGGGGCTGCATTGTGTCTGGATGTCACCGCCCAGAACACTTGGGGGAAAAATTCAGTCGCACCCTATTTGGGGCGCAAATATCGTCCGGGCGCAAAAATTAGCGCCTGGCGCTAATTATCGCCACTGACTGGAAACTTCACTTTTAACGCCCCGGGAGGTGATTGGAGCGCTAAATCAGGCGCTGCACACCTGTCTTAAGGCGCAAAGGCCGAGGAGTGAGGCGCTAACTCAGAGCGCGAGCGCAGCGCAGGTGCTCCCAGTTAGCGAGGGAACACAGACACACTGGCGCCGGCCAGTTCTTAAAGTGGGGGGCGAACTTGCTCCCAGCCACACCCTGCTCATTGCAGCCTTGAATCTCGGCCTGGACAGACCTGTGAATCCATTTTCCAGCCAAGGATGGAGAGGGTGAGAGAACGAGCTGAGCGCTTCACCGAGCGGCCTTGGATGCTCTGGTTGGTGCGGTGGAGCGCCGAAGAGCAATACTGTACCCAGAGAGTGGCAGGACGCCTTTGCCGCGCGACTACAGAAGAGTGTGGAGGGAGGTGGCTCAGCGCATCTCCTCCAGGAGCATGGTGCCCCAGGACCCATGTCCAATGCCGGAAAAAGTTCAACGACCTCACTCAGGTCGTCAGGGTGAGTTGTTTTTTGCAATACCTCTCCATCCCTCCATCTGAACCTCACTCTATGGCCAGAGGGTCTTAAAACCACAAATAACAACACTCATCCAACACCTATGGACCTTTCATGAAGCACACACACACATTCCATACTTTGCATACAGTAAGGGCTATTCACCTATGGGAGGCACATCAGGCAAGACCATGGCTGTATACAGTAAGGGCTATTCACCTATGGGAGGCACATCAGGCAAGACCATGGCTGTATACAGTAAGGGCTATTCACCTATGGGAGGCACATCAGGCAAGACCATGGCTGCATACAGTAAGGGCTATTCACCTATGGGAGGCACATCAGGCAAGACCATGGCTGTATACAGTAAGGGCTATTCACCTATGGGAGGCACATCAGGCAAGACCATGGCTGCATAGAGTAAGGGCTATTCACCTATGGGAGGCACACCAGCCTTTCACACTTTCAATCCAACTTACTAACTCGCTGCACTGATTCCTCCCTTACTGCCACCCTGTCCTCACGCTAAAGCCACTCTTGTACCTCCCTGCTTTCAGATGGTGATTCACCAGCTGAGGAGACGGGCCCTGAAGCTGCCAGTGGGAGTGAAGCTGTTGCCGAGGAGGAAAAGGAAGCCGGAGCATCAGTGCCACCCTCTCCCGAGGAAGCCCATGCCGACACTGGGAACACGCCTTCCCTGGAGGGAAGCAGGGGGAAGGGTCTGATGAGGGTGAAGCTCCAGGACCCAGCGGGCTGCAGCAACGCGATGGGGGTAGGGAAGCTCGGGGGCCTTCTCCCCGGAGGGAGAGTATGCCAGCGAGTCCTGCTGCACTGGACGCAGAGGAGGAGCGGCTGATCGCGGAAATGAACACCCAGGCGGTGGGCATGCACACTGAGCTCATGGCTGCAGTGGGTAGGGTGCCCGAATGCATTGAAGCACTGGCAAGCAGTGTGGAGCACTTCGCTGCAGCGCAGGCGGATGCGACACTGAAGCTCAGTGCTGCAATTCAATCTCAGACTGCTCTCATGCAGACTCAGATTGAAGCCACGCGAGCACTGTCTGCTGCCATCCTCGCTGGTTCGTTCACATTTCCCCGGGGCTCTCAACGCGCCGCAGCAGGCCAGCAATCTGTGCTCCAGCAGATTGCTCCGGATGCTGAGGTGCTGCCCCGTGGGAGTGCCAGTGTGCCGGTCGAGCAGGGAGTTGCTGTCCTCGCTCAAGATGACAGCATTCCTGCTGCCACCACTGTCACTTCTCCACTGCAGTTGCCACCGCCTGTAGGACAGACTGCTGCCGCCCATGCAGAGTTGGTGCAATCTGCAGCCGGGCCCTCCAGGCCCAGAACTGGTCGAGGCCGTCCCTCAAGGGCATCTGCATTGTCAGGGCCTGACAGTCAGCAGCCTTCCACCAGCCTTGCTGCAGCCACTGAGGTCCCATTGCGGAGGAGCAGTAGGGTAAGAAGGGGGGAAGGGCGCACGTGAAGGAGTTCACCCTCGATGTAGGAGGTGTGACAAAATGCTGGTCATTTTTTTATTAAAGGCCGAGGTTCGTGGTCAAACTTTTGTTGAGTGTTTTGCACATGATCTCCAGGTTGTGAGAACCAGTTATGGTAATGAATGTTTTTTGTGTTTATTTGTATGAGTTTGTCATGAAGAAATGACACACACAGAGTTTGTAAAATAAATAAGTTTTGGTACTCAAAATATACATGTTTGGTGTTTGGAATCATTGGTGCCTTGGCCGGCTTAGGGGTTGCGTGTTGGGTTCATTCATGCTGTTCTCAATGGCAGAAGCCATTTCCACAGCAGGGGCCTAGAAGCGGCTTGCTATCAGCCGCTGACGGACGGCCCTTGCAGTTTCACCATTGTGGGCCGCCCTCACGCCTTGGTGCTGCTGCTTATCATCCTCCTCCTCCTCTTCCTCCTCTTCCTCCTCCTCCTCTGGTGGTGCTCCAAGGCCTGGTGGCATTGGCTGGGTCCTGAGGATTGCCATGTTATGCAGCATGCAGCACACAACTACGATGTTGGAAACTCGCTCAGGCGAGTACTGCAGGGCTCCTCCAGAATGGTCGAGACAGCGGAACCGTTGCTGGAGCACGCCGATTGTGTGCTCCACGATGTTCCTGGTAGCTTGATGGCTCTCGTTGTACCGCAGCTCAGCAGGGGTGTTGGGCGTCCGGAGCGGTGTCATCAGCCAGGTGCTCAGTGGATACCCCTTGTCCCCGAGAAGCCAACCAACTGGCTGATGCCGTGCCTCGAAAAGTTCTGCCACAGTAGTCTGGCGCAGGATGAAAAGCATCGTGGCAGCTGCCAGGAAAGTGGGCATTGACAGCGAGTATCAGCTGTCTGTGGTCACAGACCAACTGAACATTCAAGGAATGGAACCCCTTTCTGTTCCGGAAATCCTCGGCATTCTCATGCGGAGCACGCAATGCCACATGCGTGCAGTCAATGGCGCCCTGCACCATGGGGAAGCCCGCTATCCTCGCAAAGCCCAGAGCGCATTCTTGCTGCTTGTCTGGGGTCATGGGGAAAGAGATGAACTCTCGTCTCCTTTTAAAGAGGGCATTTGTGACCTTCCGGATGCAGCAATGCACCGTCAACTGGGAGATATTGGCGATGTCCCCAACAGCAGATTGAAATGAGCCAGTAGCATAAAAGTTCAGAGCCACTGTGACCTTCACTGCCACCGACAGAGACGTCCTGGACCTCAGTTGAGGCTGCAGATCTGGCTGCAGCAGGTGGCAGAGCTCAGTGACCACCTCCTTGCTGAAGCACAGCCTTCGCAGACACTGCTCATCAGACATATGAATGTAGGAGAGCTGTTCACGATATACCCTGGGAGGGTAAGCTCTCCTGTACAGACGCCTGTTGGCCCTCCGTCTGGCCATCATTGCCACTCTCTCTCTGCGTCTCAGGTCTCCTCCGATTCAGCTGGCGCAGGACGATGTCCCCCATCAGTGCAGCCCCCATATCTCTTAGCAAGCCAAAGTTATGAAGGCCAGAATCCAAAGTACCAGCGAAGTTAGGATGAGTAGCCAAAACTACCTCACACAGCGTTGACTCAATGCAGAAGTCTCTCTTTCTCTCTCTGCGAATCTCTCTCTCTCTCAGAACGAGTGGTGCAAAATGTCAACCACAGAGAAAGACAGGAAGAGGGCCCCCTTTAAATAGCGCCCCCCCCCAGCCCCACAGCGATTTGTTAGCGTTCCACTCTTCCGGTCGTTGGATGCGCAGGCAGTAAGGATGGGGGCGCCCCTGAAATTCTGCTCCGGGGCGCCACAAGGGCGTTGCACTCTCGTATGATGTCACAATCTGCGCGCGAGGAGATCGCGGGCGAGAAAGTTTAGCGCCGCCGCCAAAATGTCTAGTTAAGTTCGCGAGCGGCGCAAACATCGCTGCGCCCAGGCGCTAGCTGCTTTGCACCCCATTAGCGCCCTCTTAAGGCGCTAACGGGAGCGCAACCAACTGAATTTTTAGCCCTTGGTGTTCAGAAGCTGAGTGCTGCAGTGGAGTCAGACACTGACACTGTTTGTATCACTGGTATTCATTGTGGCTGTTCTCAATGATCATTGATTGAGAGATTAAATTGCTCACTTTGCTTTTTTCTACCTCACCTGTTCTAGATATTTTTATAAGAGATACTTTTTCATCCTACACGCAACTACTTTCGAGTCCTAACGGCACAGAAGGAAGCCTTTCGGCCCATACTTCTCACACACATTAGATACTTTATCACTCAGAGTGCAGAGACACAGACATCAGTTCCACAGTCTCAGACAGCAGAAGTAGTCAGACGCATGTATTGCCCAATCTAATTGCCTTGAGAAGGTGGTGGCCTTGTACAACTGAGCTTATTGCTGGGCTATTTCAGAGGGCAGCTAAGATTCAACCACATTGCTGTGGTTCTGGATTCACATATAGGCCAGACCAGGTAAGATTTCCTTCCCTAAAGAACATTGGTGAACCAGATGGGTTTTTAAAGCAATGCAGTAGTTTGATGGTCACCATTTACGATACTGGATATTTATTCCAGTTGTATTTATTAACTGAATTCCCCAGCTGCCCGTGGTCTCCGGATCAATAGTCCAGGCCTCTGGATTACTAGTCCAGTGAGATAACCACTAGTGCGGACCGTACACGATTCACAGGACACATTTTCAATCCCACATTTAAGCACAGCAGGGAGAGACAGACGCTGTTTCCATTTCACCCCAAATCAATGCCACTGACAGGTAAATTCATCAGTCACACTGTGGGATTAAAAGGCACTGTTTCAATCTCCCAAAGATGCAGCCTTAGCTGCCAATTAAATAGGAGAGTGACCTGATGCACGGCAGTGATCGACTGGTACAGAATAAAAACCAATAAAGTGTCTGAGATTTAAATTAAATACAAGCCCGCAACTCTCACATATGGACTGTAAAAAATGTATTATCCATCTCAATAGCGTAAACCGAGACACAAATTACATACAAGTTAAAACTGTACAGTATAGGATTTAAAGATTTTTAAAGACAGTGTAACCACAGGCACAAATTCGATCAGAACTCACAAACACTGGGAATTGAAAGATACCACATCAATTTCATTCGCGCAGACTGAGCTACACCTTACTTCCCAGTCCAGAAATCTCATAGTATCAGACTGAGATACAGTGTCAATTCCATTAGTGCAGACTGAGTTACACATTACATCCCAGTCCAGAAAGCTCTCAGTAGCAGACTAAGATACAGTATGCATTCTATTAATGCAGACTGAATTACACATTACATCCCAGTCCAGCAATCTCTCAGTATCAGACTGAGATACAGTATGAATTCTATTAGTGCAGACTGAGCTACACATTACATCCCAGTCCACAAATCTCACAGTATCAGACTGAGATACAGTGTCAATTCCATAAGTGCAGACTGACCTACACATTACATCCCATTCCAGAAATCTCTCAGTATCAGACTGAGATACAATATCAATTCCATTAATGCAGACTGAGCTACACGTTACTTCCCAGACAGAAATCCTCACAGTATGAGACTGAGATACCGTATCATTTCCATTAGTGCAGACTGAGCTACACATTACATCCCAGTCCAGAAAGCTCTCAGCACCAGACTAAGATACAGTATGAATTCTAGGAGTGCAGACTGAGCTACACATTACATCCCAGTCCAGAAATCTCACAGTATCAGACTGAGATACATTGTCAATTCCATTAGTGCAGACTGACCTACACATTACATCCCATTCCAGAAAGCTCTCAGTATCAGACTGAGATACAATATCAATTCCATTAATGCAGACTGAGCTACACGTTACTTCCCAGTCCAGAAATCTCACAATATCAGACTGAGATACAGTATCAATTCCATTAGTGCAGACTGAGCTCCACATTACATCCCAGTCCAGAAAGCTCTCAGTACCAGACTAAGATACAGTATGAATTCTATGAGTGCAGACTGAGCTACACATTACATCCCAGTCCAGAAATCTCACAGTATCAGACTGAGATACTGTGTCAATTCCATAAGTGCAGACTGAGTTACACATTACATCCCATTCCAGAAAGCTCTCAGTATCAGACTGAGATACAATATCAATTCCATTAATGCAGACTGAGCTACACATTACATCCCAGTCCAGAAATCTCACAGTACAGACTGAGATTCAGTGTCAAATCCATTAGTGCAGACTGAGTTACACATTACATCCCAGTCCAGAAATCACAGTATCAGACTGAGCTACACATTACACTCCATTCCAGAAAGCTCTTAATACCAGACTGAGATACAGTGTCAATTCCATTCGTGCAGACTGAGCTACACATTACATCCCAGTCCAGAAATCGCACAGAATCAAAATGAGATACAGTATCAGTTCCATTAATGCAGACTGAGGTACATATTACATCCCAGACCAGAAATCTCAGAGTATCAGACTGAGATACAGTGTCCATTCCATTAGTGCAGACTGACCTACACATTACATCCCAGTCCAGAAATCACACAGTATCAGAATGAGATACAATATCAATTCCATTAATGTAGACTGAGCTACACGTTACATCCAGTCCAGAAATCTCTCAGTATCAGACTGAGATACAGTATCAATTCCATTAGTGCAGACTGTGCTACACGTTACATCCCAGTCCAGAAATCTCTCAGTATCAGACTGAGATACAGAATCAATTCCATTAGTGCAGACTGAGCTACTCATTACATCCCAGTCCAGAAATCTCCAAGTATCTGACTGAGATACAATATCAATTGCATTAATGTAGACTGAGCTACACATTACATCCCAGTCCAGAAATCTCCCAGTATCAGACTGAGAAACAGTATCAATTACATTATTGCAGATTAAGCTACACATTACATCCCAGTCCAGAAATCTCACAGTATCAGTGTGAGATACAGTATCAATTCCATTAGTGCAGACTGAGCGACACATTACATACTATTCCAGAAAGCTCTTTATACCAGACTGAGATACAGTATCAATTCCATTAGTACAGACTGAGGTACATATTACATCCCAGACCAGAATTCTCCGAATATCAGACTGAGATGCAGTGTCAATTCCATTAGTGCAGACTGAGTTACACATTAGTTCCCATTCCACAAAGCTCTCAGTATCAGACTGAGATACAGTATCAATTCCATTAGTGCAGACTGAGTTACACATTACATCCCAGTCCAGAAATCTCACAGTGTCAGACTGAGATACAGTATCAATTCCATCCGTGCAGACTGAGTTACACATTACATCCCAGTCCAGAAATCACACAGGATCAGACTGAGATACAGTGTCAATTCCATTAGTGCAGACTGAGGTACATATTACATCCCAGACCAGAAATCTCACAGGATCAGACTGAGATACAGTGTCAATTCCATTAGTGCGGACTTACCTACATATTACATCCCATTCCAGAAAGCTCTCAGTATCAGACAGAGATACATTGTCAATTCCATTAATGCAGACTGAGCTACACATTACATCCCAGTCCAGAAATCACACAGTATCAGAATGACATACAATATCAATTCCATTAATGCAGACTAAGCTACACGTTACATCCCAGTCCAGAAATCTCACAGTATCAGTGTGAGATACAGTATCAATTCCTTTAGTGCAGACTGAGCTAAACAATACATCCCAGTCCAGAAATCTCACAGTATCAGAATGAGGTACATAATTAATTCCATTCGTGCAGACTGAGCTACACATTACATCCCAGTCCAGAAATCTCACAATATCAGACTGAGATACAGTATCAATTCCATTAGTGCAGACTGAGTTACACATTACATCCCAGACCAGAAATCACACAGTATCAGACTGAGATACAGTGTCAAGTCCATTAGTGCAGACTGATCTACACGTTAAATCCCAGTCCAGAAAGCTCTCAATATCAAACTGAGATACAGTGTCAATTCAATTAGTGCAAACTGACCTACACATAACATCCGAGTCCAGAAATCACACAATAACAGACTGAGATACAGTATCAATTCCATTAGTGCAGACTGAGTTACAAATTACATCCCAGACCAGAAATCACACAGTATCAGACTGAGATACAGTGTCAAGTCCATTAGTGCAGACTGATCTACACATTAAATCCCAGTCCAGAAAGCTCTCAATATCAAACTGATATACAGTGTCAATTCCATTAGTGCAAACTGACCTACACATTACATCCGAGTCCAGAAATCACACAATAACAGACTGAGATACAGTATCAATTCCATAAGTGCAGACTGAGTTACACATTCCATTCCATTCCACAAAGCTCTCAGTATCAGACTGAGATACAGTATCAATTCCATCCGTGCAGACTGAGCTACACATTACATGCCAGTCCAGAAAGTTCTCAATATAAGACTTAGATACAGTGTCAATTCCCTTAGTGCAGACTGAGCTACACAAAACATCCGAGTCCAGAAATCACACTGCAACAGACTGAGATACAGTATTAATTCCATTAGTGCAGACTTGGTTGCACATTACATCCCAGTCCAGAAATCACACAGTATCAGACTGAGATACAGTGCCAATTCCATTCGTGCAGACTGAGTTACACATTACATCCCAGTTCAGAAAGCTCTCAGTATCAGACTGAGATTCAGTGTCAAATCCATTAGTGCAGACTGAGTTACACATTACATCCCAGTCCAGAAATCACACAGTATGAGACTGAGCTACACATTACACTCCATTCCAGAAAGCTCTTAATAACAGACTGATATACAGTGTCAATTCCATTTGTGCAGACTGAGCTACACATTACAACCCAGTCCAGAAATCTCACAGTATCAAAATGAGATACAGTATCAATTCCATTAGTGCAGACTGAGGTACATATTACAGTCCCAGACCAGAAATCTCAGAGTATCAGACTGAGATACAGTGTCAATTCTATTAGTGCAGACTGAGCTACACATTACTTCCCAGTCCAGAAATCTCACAGTATCAGACTGAGATACAGTGTCAATTCCATAGTGCAGACTCAGTTACACATTACATCCCAGTCCAGAAAGCTCTCGAGTACCAGACTAAGATACAGTATGAATTCTATTAGTGCAGACTGAGCTACACATTACATCCAGTCCAGCAATCTCTCAGTATCAGACAGAGATACAGTATGAATTCTATTAGTGCAGACTGAGCTACACATTATATCCCAGTACAGAAATCTCACAGTATCAGACTGAGATACAGTGTCAATTCCATTAGTGCAGACTGAGTTACACTTTACATCCCAGTCCAGAAATCACACAGTAATCAGACTGAGCTACACATTACACTCCATTCCAGAAAGCTCTTAATACCAGACTGAGATACAGTGTCAATTGCATTGGTGCAGACTGAGCTACCACATTTTATCCCAGTCCGAAATCTCACAGTATCAAACTGAGATACTGTATCAATTCCATAAGTGCAGACTGAGGTACATATTACATCCCAGACTAGAAATCTCAGAGTATCAGACTGAGATACAGTGTCCATTCCATTAGTGCAGACTGAGCTACACGTTACATCCCAGTCCAGAAATCTCACAGTATCAGACTGAGATACAGAATCAATTCCATTAGTGCAGACTGAGCTACTCATTACATCCCAGTCCAGAAATCTCCAAGTATCAGACTGAGATACAATATCAATTGCATTAATGTAGACTGAGCTACACATTACATCCCAGTCCAGAAATCTCCCAGTATCAGACTGAGAAACAGTATCAATTACATTAGTGCAGATTAAGCTATACATTACATCCCAGTCCAGAAATCTCACAGTATCAGACTGAGATGCAGTGTCAATTCCATTAGTGCAGACTGAGTTACACATTAGTTCCCATTCCACAAAGCTCTCAGTATCAGACTGAGATACAGTATCAATTCCATTAGTACAGACTGAGGTACATATTACATCCCAGACCAGAATTCTCCCCAATATTAGACTGAGATGCAGTGTCAATTCCATTAGTGCAGACTGAGTTACACATTAGTTCCCATTCCACAAAGCTCTCAGTATCAGACTGAGATACAGTATCAATTCCATCCGTGCAGACTGACTACACATTACAACCCAGACCAGAAATCTCTCAGTATCAGACTGAGATAATGTATCAATTTCATTGGTGCAGACTGAGCTAAACAATACAATCCCAGTCAGAAATCTCACAGTTTCAGACTGAGGTACATTATTAATTCCATTCGTGCAGACTGAGCTACACATTACATCCTAGACCAGAAATCTCACAATATCAGACTGAGATACAGTATCAATTCCATTAGTGCAGACTGAGCTACACAACACATCCCAGACCAGAAATCACACAGTATCAGACTGACAGATACAAATATCATTCCATTAATGCAAGCTGAGCTAAATATACTTCCCAGTCCAGAAATCAAACAGGATCAACTGAGATACAGTGTCAATTCCATTAGTGCAGACTGAGCTACACATTGCATCCAGTCCAGAAATCTCACAGTATCAGACTGAGATACTGTATCAATTCCATTAGTGCAGACTGAGCTACACATTAAATCCCAGTCGAGAAATCTCACAGTATCAGAATGACATACAATATCAATTCCATTAATGCAGACTGAGTTTACACATTACATCCAGTCCAGAAATCTCACAATATCAGAATGAGATACAGTATCAATTCCATTAGTACAGACTGAGGCTACACATTACATCCGAGTCCAGAATCACACAGCAACAGACTGAGATACAGTATTAATTCCATTAGTGCAGACTTAGTTGCACATTACATCCCAGTCCCAGAAATTTTCTCAGTATCAGACTGAGATACAGTATCAATTCCTTTCGTACAGACTGAGCTACACATCACATCCCAGTCCAACAATCTCTCAGTATCAGACTGAGATACAGGATGAATTCTATTAGTGCTGACCGAGCTACTCATTACATCCCAGTCCAGACAATCTCACAGTACCAGATTGAGATACTGTGTCAATTCCATTCGTGCAGACTGAGCTAAGCATTACATCCAGTCCAGAAATCTCACAGTATCAAAATGAGATACAGTATCAATTCCATTAGTGCAGACTAAGGTACATATACATCCAGACCAGAAATCTCACAGTATCAGACTGAGATACAGTGTCAATTCCATTAGTGCAGTTTTGAGGTACATATTACATCCCAGACCAGAAATTCTTACAGTATCAGACTGAGATACAATATCAATTCCATTAATGTAGACTGAGCGACACGTTACATCCCAGTCCAGAAATCTCACAGTGTCAGACTGAGATACAGTATCAATTCCATCAGTGCAGACTGAGCTACACATCACATCCCACGTCCTAAATCTCCCAGTATCAGACTGAGATACAGTGTACAATCCATTAGTGCGGACAGAGCTACACAGTTACATCCCAGTCCAGAAATCTCACAGTATCAGACTGAGATACAGTATCAATTCCATTAGTGCAGACTGAGCTACACATTACATCCCAGTCCAGAAATCTCCAGTATCAGACTGAGATACAGAGTTCAATTCCATTAGTGCAGACTGAGCTACACATTACATCCCAGTCCAGAAATCTCACAGTATCAGACTGAGATACAGTATCAATTCCATAAGTGCAGACTGAGCTACACATTACATCCCAGTCCAGAAATCACACAGTATCAGACTGAGATACAATATCAATTCCATAATGCAGACTGAGCTACACATTACATCCCAGTCCAGAAATCTCAAAGTATCAGACTGAGATACAGTATCAATTCCATTATGCAGACTGAGCTAACATTACATCCCAGTCCAGAAATCTCCCAGATCAGACTGAGATACAGTATCAATTCCATTAGTGCAGACTGAGCTACACATTACATCCATTCCAGAAAGCTCACAATATCAGACTGAGATACATATCAATTCCATTAGTGCAGACTGA
Source organism: Squalus acanthias (assembly GCA_030390025.1). Lineage (NCBI taxonomy): Eukaryota > Metazoa > Chordata > Chondrichthyes > Squaliformes > Squalidae > Squalus > Squalus acanthias. The sequence continues at coordinate 469 of JASTWF010001991.1, read as the reverse complement.
GCTACACATTACATCCCAGTCCAGAAATTCACAGTATCAGACTGAGATACAGTATCAATTCATTTAGTGCAGACTGAGCTACACATTACATCCCAGTCCAGAAATCTCTCAGTATCAGTGTGAGATACATTATCAATTCCATAGTGCAGACTGAGCTACACATTACATTCCAGTCCAGAAATCTTCAGTATCAGAATGAGATACAGTATCAATTCCATTAGTGCAGACTGAGCTACACATTACATCCCAGTCCAGAAATCTCACAGTATCAGACTGAGATACAGTATCAATTCCATCGTGCAGACTGAGCTACACATTACATCCCAGTCCAGAAATCTCACAGTATCAGACTGAGATACAGTATCAATTCCATTAGTGCAGACTGAGCTACACATTACATCCCAGTCCAGAAATCACACAGTATCAGACTGAGATACAGTATAAATTCCATAGTGCAGACTGAGCTACA
>JASTWF010001990.1:20000-45812 GCA_030390025.1 Squalus acanthias | reverse complement strand
CTCTGACTGTACTCTGGGTGTGGGTCATATACTGTATTCTCTGACTGTACTCTGGGTGTGGGTCATATACTGTACTCTCTGACTGTACTCTGGGTGTGGGTCATATACTGTACTCTCTGACTGTACTCTGGTGGTGGGTCATATACTGTATTCTCTGACTGTATCTGCGGTGTGGGTCAATATACTGTATTCTCTGACTGTACTCTGGGTGTGGGTCATATGCTGTACTCTCTGACTGTACTCTGGGTGTGGGTCATATACGGTACTCTCTGACTGTATCTGGGTGTGGTCATATACTGTACTCTCTGACTGTACTTGGGTGTGGGTCATATACTGTACTCTCTGACTGTACTCTGGGTGTGGGTCATATTCTGTATTCTCGACTGTACTCGGTGTGGGTCTATGCTGTACTCTGACTGTACTCTGGGTGTGGGTCATATACTGTACTCTCCGACTGTACTGGTGTGGGACGTATACTGCTCTCTGACTGTACTCTGGGGTGTGGGTCATATACTGTACTCTGACTGTACTCTGGGTGTGGGTCGTATACTTTACTCTCTGACTGTACTCTGGGTGTGAGTCTATACTGTACTCTGACTGTACTCTGGGTGTGGGTTGTATAATGTACTCTCTGACTGTGCTCTGGGTGTGGGTTCGTATACTGTACTCTGACTGTACTCTGGTGTGGGTCGTATACTGTACTCTTGACTGTACTTCTGGGTGTGGGTCATATACTGTACTCTCTGACTGTACTCTGGGTGGTGGGTCGTATACTGTACTCTGACTGTACTCTGGGTGTGGGATACTGTACTCTGACTGTACTCTGGGTGTGGGTCATATACTGTACTCTGACTGTACTCTGGGTGTGGGTCATATACTGTATTCTCTGACTGTACTCTGGGTGTGGGTCGTATACTGTACTCTCTGACTGTACTCTGGGTGTGGGTCGTATACTGTACTCTGACTGTACTCTGGGTGTGGGTCATATACTGTACTCTGACTGTACTCTGGGTGTGGGTCGTATACTGTACTCTGACTGTACTCTGGGTGTGGGTCGTATACTGTACTCTGACTGTACTCTGGGTGTGGGTCATATACTGTACTCTCTGACTGTACTCTGGGTGTGGGTCGTATACTGTACTCTCTGACTGTACTCTGGGTGTGGGTCATATACTGTACTCTCTGACTGTACTCTGGGTGTGGGTCATATACTGTACTCTGACTGTACTCTGGGTGTGGGTCATATACTGTACTCTCTGACTGTACTCTGGGTGTGGGTCGTATACTGTACTCTCCGACTGTACTCTGGGTGTGGGGCGTATACTGTACTCTCGACTGTACTCTGGGTGTGGGAGTAATACTGTACTCTCCGACTGTACTCTGGGTGTGGGTCGTATACTGTATTCTCTGACTGTACTCTGGGTGTGGTCGAATACTGTACCCCTGACTGTATTCTGGGTGTGGGTCGTATACTGTACTCTCCGACTGTACTCTGGGTGTTGGGCATATACTGTACCCTCTGACTGTACTCTGGGCTGTGGGTCATATACTGTACTCTCTGACTGTACTCTGGGTGTGGACACTATACCTGTACCCTCTGACTGCTACTCTGGGTGTGGGTCATATACTGTATTCTCTGACTGTACTCTGGGTGTGGTTCGTATACTGCACTGTCTGACTGTACTCTGGGTGTGGGTGATACACTGTACTCTCTCACCTGTACTCTGGTGTGGGACATATACTGTACCCTCTGACTGTACTCTGTGTGTGGGTCATGATACTGTATCTCTGACTGTACTCTGGGTGTGGGTCATATACTGTACTCTCTGACTGTACTCTGGGTGTGGGTCATATACTGTACTCTCTGACTGTACTCTGGGTGTGGGTCGTATACTGTACTCTCTGACTGTACTCTGGGTGTGGGTCATATACTGTACTCTCTGACTGTACTCTGGGTGTGGTCATATACTGTACTCTCTGACTGTACTCTGGGTGTGGGTCATATACTGTACTCTCTGACTGTACTCTGGGTGTGGGTCATATACTGTACTCTCTGACTGTACTCTGGGTGTGGGTCATATACTGTACTCTCTGACTGTACTCTGGGTGTGGGTCATATACTGTACTCTCTGACTGTACTCTGGGTGTGGGTCATATACTGTACTCTCTGACTGTACTTGGGTGTGGGCGTATACTGCTCTCTGACTGTACTCTGGGTGTGGGTCATATACTGTACTCTGACTGTACTCTGGGTGTGGGTCGTATACTTACTCTCTGACTGTACTCTGGGTGTGAGTCATATACTGCTACTCTGACTGTACTCTGGGTGTCGGTTGTATAATGTACTCTCTGACTGTGCTCTAGGTGTGGGTCGTATACTGTACTCTGACCTGTACTCTGGGTGTGGGTCGTAATACTGTACTCTGACTGTACTCTGGGTCGTGGGTCATATACTGTACTCTCTGACTGTACTCTGGGTGTGGGTCCGTATACTGTACTCTGACTGTACTCTGGGTGTGATCGTGTACTGTACTCTGGGATGTCTGTCATATACTGTACTCTGACCTGTACTCTGGTGTCGTGGGTCATCATATACTGTATTCTCCGACTGTACTCTGGGTGTGGGTTGTATACTGTACTCTCTGACTGTACTCTGTGTGTGGGTTGTATACTGTACTCTGACTGTACTCTGGGTGTGGGTTGTATACTGTACTCTGACTGTACTCTGGGTGTAGGTCGTATACTGTACTCTGACTGTACTCTGGTTGTGGGTCGTTAATACTGTCTCGACTGTACTCTGGTGTGGGTCATATACTGTACTCTCCGACTGTACTCTGGGTGTGGGTTGTATACTGTACTCTCTGACTGTACTCTGGGTGTGGGTCATATACTGTACTCTCGACTGTACTCTGGGTGTGGGTCATATACTGTACTCTGACTGTACTCTGGGTGTGGGTCATATGCTGTATTCTCTGACTGTATTCTGGGTGTGGGTCGTATACTGTACTCTCCGACTGTACTCTGGGTGTGGGTCGTATACTGTACTCTCAGACTGTACTCTGGGTGTGGGTCGTATACTGTACTCTCGACTGTACTCTGGGTGTGGGTCGTATACTGTATTCTCTGACTGTACTCTGGGTGTGGGTCGTATACTGTACCCTCTGACTGTACTCTGGGTGTGGGTCGTATACTGTACTCTGACTGTACTCTGGGTGTGGGTCATATACTGTACCCTCTGACTGTACTCTGGGTGTGGGTCATATACTGTACTCTCTGACTGTACTCTGGGTGTGGGACATATACTGTACCCTCTGACTGTACTCTGGGTGTGGGTCATATACTGTATTCTCTGACTGTACTCTGGGTGTGGTTCGTAATACTGCACTGTCTGACTGTACTCTGGGTGTGGTGATACACTGTACTCTCTCACTGTACTCTGGGTGTGGGACATATACTGTACCCTCTGACTGTACTCTGTGTGTGGGTCATATACTGTATTCTCTGACTGTACTCTGGGTGTGGGTCATATACTGTACCCTCTGACTGTAATCTGAGTGTGGCGTCATATACTGTACTCTCTGACTGTACTTGGGTGTGAGTCATATACTGTATTCTCTGACTGTACTCTGGGTGTGGGTCATATACTGTACCCTCTGACTGTACTCTGGGCGTGTGGTCATAACTGTACTCTCTGACTGTACTCTGGGTGTGGGTCGTATACCGTATCTCTCGACTTTACTCTGGGGTGTGGGTCGTATACTGTACTCTCTGACTGTAATCTGGGTGTGGGTCGTATACTGTACTCTGACTGTACTCTGGGTGTGGGTCGTATGCTGTACTCTGACTGTACTCTTGGTGTGGGTCATATACTGTACTCTCTGACTGTACTCTGGGAGTGGGTCGTATACTGTACTCTGACTGTACTCTGGGTGTTGGTCAAATACTGTACTCTGACTGTACTCTGGGTGTGGGTGATATACTGTACTCTAACTGTACTCTGGGTGTGGGTCATATACTGTACTCTCTGACTGTACTCTGGGTGTGGGTCATATACTGTATTCTCTGACTGTACTCTGGGTGTGGGTCATATACCGTACCCTCTGACTGTACTCTGGGTGTGGGTCGTGTTCTGTACTCTGATTGTACTCTGAGTGTGGGTCGTATACTGTACTCTGACTGTACTCTGGGTGTTGGTCAAATACTGTACTCTGACTGTACTCTGGGTGTGGTTGATATGCTGTACTCCTCTGACTGTACTCTGGGTGTGGGTCGTATACTGTACTCTCCCGACTGTACTCTGGGTGTGGGTCGTATACTGTACTCTCTAACTGTACTCTGGGTGTGGGTCGATATACTGTACTCTGACTGTACTCTGGGTGTGGGTCGTATACTGTACCCTCTGACTGTACTCTGGGTGTGGGTCGTATACTGTACTCTCTGACTGTACTCTGGTGTGGGTCGTATACTGTACTCTCTGACTGTACTCTGGGTGTGGGTCGTATACTGTACTCTCTGACTGTACTCTGGGTGTGGGTCGTATACTGTACTCTCTAACTGTACTCTGGGTGTGGGTCGTATCTGTACTCTGACTGTACTCTGGGTGTGGGTCGTATACTGTACCCTCTGACTGTATTCTGGGTGTGGGTCGTATACTGTACTCTCTGACTGTACTCTGGGTGTGGGTCGTATACCTGTACTCTCTGACTGTACTCTGGGTGTGGGTCGTATACTGTACTCTGACTGTACTCTGGGTGTGGGTCGTATACTGTACTCTCTGACTGTACTCTGGGTGTGGGTCATATACTGTACTCTCTGACTGTACTCGGTGTGGGACGTATACTGTACTCTGGGTGTAGGTTGTATACTGTACTCTGACTGTACTCTGGTGTGGGTCATATACTGTATTCTCTGACTGTACTCTGGGTGTGGGTCATATACTGTACTCTCTGACTGTACTCTGGGTGTGGGTCATATACTGTACTCTCTGACTGTACTCTGGTGTGGGTCATATACTGTATTCTCTGACTCTACTCTGGGTGTGGGTCATATACTGTATTCTCTGAGTGTACTCGGTGTGGGTCATATGCTGTACTCTCTGACTGTACTCTGGGTGTGGGTCATATACGGTAACTCTCTGACTGTACTCTGGGTGTGGGTCATATACTGTACTCTCTGACTGTATCTGGGTGTGGGTCATATACTGTACTCTCTGACTGTACTCTGGGTGTGGGTCATATACTGTATTCTCTGACTGTACTCGGTGTGGGTCATATGCTGTACTCTCTGACTGTACTCTGGGTGTGGGTCATATACTGTACTCTCCGACTGTACTTGGTGTGGGACGTATACTGCTCTCTGACTGTACTCTGGGTGTGGGTCATATACTGTACTCTGACTGTACTCTGGGTGTGGGTCGTATACTTTACTCTCTGACTGTACTCTGGGTGTGAGTCATATACTGTACTCTGACTGTACTCTGGGTGTGGGTTGTATAATGTACTCTCTGACTGTGCTCTGGGTGTGGGTGTATACTGTACTTGACTGTACTCTGGGTGTGGGTCGTATACTGTACTCTGACTGTACTCTGGGTGTGGGTCATATACTGTACTCTCTGACTGTACTCTGGGTGTGGGTCGTATACTGTACTCTGACTGTACTCTGGGTGTGGATCGTATACTGTACTCTGGGTGTGTGTCATATACTGTACTCTGACTGTACTCTGGGTGTGGGTCATATACTGTATTCTCCGACTGTACTCTGGGTGTGGGTTGTATACTGTACTCTCTGACTGTACTCTGTGTGTGGGTTGTATACTGTACTTGACTGTACTATGGGTGTGGGTAGTAATCTGTACTCTGACTGTTACTCTGGGGTGTGGGTCGTATACTGTACTCTGACTGTACTCTGGTTGTGGGTCGTATACTGTACTCTGACTGTACTCTGGGTGTGGGTCATATACTGTACTCTCCGACTGTACTCTGGGTGTGGGTCTTATACTGTACTCTCTGACTGTACTCTGGGTGTGGGTCATATACTGTACTCTCCGACTGTACTCTGGGTGTGGGTCATATACTGTACTCTCGACTGTACTCTGGGTGTGGGTCATATGCTGTATTCTCTGACTGTACTCTGGGTGTGGGTCGTATACTGTACTCTCGACTGTACTCTGGGTGTGGGTCGTATACTGTACTCTCGACTGTACTCTGGGTGTGGGACGTATACTGTTACTCTCCGACTGTACTCTGGGTGTGGGTAGTATACTGTATTCTCTGACTGTACTCTGGGTGTTGGTCGTATACTGTACTCTCGACTGTACTCTGGGTGTGGGTCGTATACTGTACTCTCGACTGTACTCTGGGTGTGGGGCATATACTGTACCTCTGACTGTACTCTGGGTGTGGGTCATATACTGTACTCTCTGACTGTACTCTGGGTGTGGGACTTATACTGTACCCTCTGACTGTACTCTGGGTGTGGGTCATATACTGTCTCTCTGACTGTACTCTGGGTGTGGGTCATATACTGTACTGTCTGACTGTACTCTGGGTGTGGGTGATACACTGTACTCTCTGACTGTACTCTGGGTGTGGGTCATATACTGTACCTCTGACTGTACTCTGGGTGTGGGTCATATACTGTACTCTCTGACTGTACTCTGGGTGTGGGTCATATACTGTACTCTCTGACTGTACTCTGGGTGTGGGTCATATACTGTACCTCTGACTGTACTCTGTGTGTGGGTCTTACTGTACTCTCTGACTGTACTCTGGGTGTGGGACATATACTGTACTCTCTGACTGTACTCTGTGTGTGGGTCATATACTGTACTCTCTGACTGTACTCTTGGGTGTGGGTCATATACTGTACTCTCTGACTGTACTCTGGGTGTGGGTCATATACTGTACTCTCTGACTGTACTCTGGGGTGTGGGTCGTATACTGTACTCTGACTGTACGTGGGTGTGGGTGTTATACTGTACCTCTGACTGTACTCTGGGTGTGGGTCGTATACTGTACTCTCTGACTGTACTCTGGGTGTGGGTCATATACTGTATCTCTGACTGTACTCTTGGGTGTGGTCATATACTCATTCTGACTGTACTCTGGGTGTGGGTCATATACTGTACTCTCTGACTGTACTCTGGGTGTGGGTTCTATTCTGTACTCTTACTGTACTCTGGGTGTGGGTCATAAACTGTACTGTGACTGTCCTCTGGGTGTGGGGTCAGTATACTTACTCTCTGACTGTACTCTGGTGTGTGGTCGTATACGTGCACTCTGACTGTACTCTGGGTGTGGGTGGTATACTGTACTCTGACTGCACTCTGGGTGTGGGTCATATACTGTACTCTGACTGCACTCTGGGTGTGGGTCATATACTGTACTCTGACTGTACTCTGGGTGTGGGTCATATACTGTACTCTGACTGTACTCTGGCTGTGGGTCATATACTGTACTCTGACTGCACTCTGGGTGTGGGTTGTATACTGTAATCTGACTGTACTCTGGCTGTGGGTCATATACTGTACTCTGACTGCACTCTGGTGTGGGTCATATACTGTACTCTGACTGTACTCTGGGTGTGGGTCATATACTGTACTCTGACTGTACTCTGGGTGTGGGTCATATACTGTACTCTCTGACTGTACTCTGGGTGTGGGTCGTATAATGTACGCTCCAACTGTACTCTGGGTGTGGGTCGTATACTGTACGCTCTGACTGTACTCTGGGTGTGGGTCGTATAATGTACGCTCTGACTGTACTCTGGGTGTGGGTCGTATACTGTACTCTCTGACTGTACTCTGGGTGTGGGTCGTATACTGTACTCTGACTGTACTCTGGGTGTGGGTCGTAAACTGTACTCTGACTGTACTCTGGGTGTGGGTCATATACTGTACTCTCTGACTGTACTCTGGGTGTGGGTCGTATACTGTACTCTGACTGTAATCTGGGTGTGGGTCATATACTGTATTCTCTGACTGTACTCTGTGTGTGCGTCATATAGTGTACTCTCTGACTGTACTCTGGGTGTGGGTCATATACGGTACTCTCTGACTGTACTCTGGGTGTGGGTCATATACTGTACTCTCTGACTGTACTCTGGGTGTGGGTCATATACTGTACTCTCTGACTGTACTCTGGGTGTGAGTCATATACTGTACTCTGACTGTACTCTGGGTGTGGGTTGTATAATGTACTCTCTGACTGTGCTCTGGGTGTGGGTCGTATACTGTACTCTGACTGTACTCTGGGTGTGGGTCGTATACTGTACATTGACTGTACTCTGGGTGTGGGTCATATACTGTACTCTGACTGTACTCTGGGTGTGGGTCGTATACTGTACTCTGACTGTACTCTGGGTGTGGATCGTATACTGTACTCTGACTGTACTCTGGGTGTGTGTCATATACTGTACTCTGACTGTACTCTGGGTGTGGGTCATATACTGTACTCTCCGACTGTACTCTGGGTGTGGGTCGTATACTGTACTCTGACTGTACTCTGGGTGTGGGTCATATACTGTACTCTCCGACTGTACTCTGGTGTGGGTTGTATACTGTACTCTCTGACTGTACTCTGGGTGTGGGTCGTATACTGTACTCTGACTGTACTCAGTGTGTGGGTCGTATACTGTACTCTGACTGTACTCTGGGTGTGGGTCGTATACTGTACTCTCTGACTGTACTCTGGGTGTGGGTCATATGCTGTATTCTCTGACTGTATTCTGGGTGTGGGTCGTATACTGTACTCTCCGACTGTACTCTGGGTGTGGGTCGTATACTGTACTCTCCGACTGTACTCTGGGTGTGGGACGTATACTGTACTCTCCGACTGTACTCTGGGTGTGGGTCGTATACTGTATTCTCTGACTGTACTCTGGGTGTGGGTCGTATACTGTACCCTCTGACTGTATTCTGGGTGTGGGTCGTATACTGTACTCTCCGACTGTACTCTGGGTGTGGGGCATATACTGTACCCTCTGACTGTACTCTGGGTGTGGGTCATATACTGTATTCTCTGACTGTACTCTGGGTGTGGGTCATATACTGTATTCTCTGACTGTACTCTGGGTGTGTGTCATATACTGTATTCTCTGACTGTAATCTGGGTGTGGGTCATATACTGTACTCTCTGACTGTAATCTGAGTGTGGGTCATATACTGTACTCTCTGACTGTACTCTGGGTGTGGGTCATATACTGTATTCTCTGACTGTACTCTGGGTGTGGGTCATATACTGTATTCTCTGACTGTACTCTGGGTGTGGGTCATATACTGTACCCTCTGACTGTAATCTGAGTGTGGGTCATATACTGTACTCTCTGACTGTACTCTGGGTGTGAGTCATATACTGTATTCTCTGACTGTACTCTGGGTGTGGGTCATATACTGTACCCTCTGACTGTACTCTGGGCGTGGGTCATATACTGTACTCTCTGACTGTACTCTGGGTGTGGGTCGTATACCGTACTCTCCGACTGTACTCTGGGTGTGGGTCGTATACTGTACTCTCTGACTGTAATCTGGGTGTGGGTCGTATACTGTACTCTGACTGTACTCTGGGTGTGGGTCGTATGCTGTACTCTGACTGTACTCTTGGTGTGGGTCATATACTGTACTCTGACTGTACTCTGGGTGTGGGTGATATACTGTACTCTAACTGTACTCTGGGTGTGGGTCATATACTGTACTCTCTGACTGTACTCTGGGTGTGGGTCATATACTGTATTCTCTGACTGTACTCTGGGTGTGGGTCATATACCGTACCCTCTGACTGTACTCTGGGTGTGGGTCGTGTTCTGTACTCTGATTGTACTCTGAGTGTGGGTCGTATACTGTACTCTGACTGTACTCTGGGTGTTGGTCAAATACTGTACTCTGACTGTACTCTGGGTGTGGTTGATATGCTGTACTCTCTGACTGTACTCTGGGTGTGGGTCGTATACTGTACTCTCCGACTGTACTCTGGGTGTGGGTCGTATACTGTACTCTCTAACTGTACTCTGGGTGTGGGTCGTATACTGTACTCTGACTGTACTCTGGGTGTGGGTCGTATACTGTACCCTCTGACTGTACTCTGGGTGTGGGTCGTATACTGTACTCTCTGACTGTACTCTGGGTGTGGGTCGTATACTGTACTCTCTGACTGTACTCTGGGTGTGGGTCGTATACTGTACTCTCTGACTGTACTCTGGGTGTGGGTCGTATACTGTACTCTCTGACTGTACTCTGGGTGTGGGTCGTATACTGTACTCTGACTGTACTCTGGGTGTGGGTCGTATACTGTACTCTCTGACTGTACTCTGGGTGTGGGTCGTATACTGTACTCTCTGACTGTACTCTGGGTGTGGGTCATATACTGTACTCTCTGACTGTACTCTGGGTGTGGGTCGTATACTGTACTCTCTAACTGTACTCTGGGTGTGGGTCGTATACTGTACTCTGACTGTACTCTGGGTGTGGGTCGTATACTGTACCCTCTGACTGTATTCTGGGTGTGGGTCGTATACTGTACTCTCTGACTGTACTCTGGGTGTGGGTCGTATACTGTACTCTCTGACTGTACTCGGTGTGGGACGTATACTGTACTCTGGGTGTAGGTTGTATACTGTACTCTGACTGTACTCTGGTGTGGGTCATATACTGTATTCTCTGACTGTACTCTGGGTGTGGGTCATATACTGTACTCTCTGACTGTACTCTGGGTGTGGGTCATATACTGTACTCTCTGACTGTACTCTGGTGTGGGTCATATACTGTATTCTCTGACTCTACTCTGGGTGTGGGTCATATACTGTACTCTCTGACTGTACTCTGGGTGTGGGTCGTATACTGTACTCTCTGACTGTACTCTGGGTGTGGGTCATATACTGTACTCTCTGACTGTACTCTGGGTGTGGGTCATATACTGTACTCTCTGACTGTACTCTGGGTGTGGGTCATATACTGTACTCTCTGACTGTACTCTGGGTGTGGGTCATATACTGTACTCTCTGACTGTACTCTGGGTGTGGGTCATATACTGTATCTCTGACTGTACTCTGGGTGTGGGTCATATACTGTATCTCTGACTGTACTCTGGGTGTGGGTCGTATACTGTACTCTCTGACTGTACTCTGGGTGTGGGTCATATACTGTACTCTGACTGTACTCTGGTGTGGGTCGATATACTGTATTCTCTGACTGTACTCTGGGTGTGGGTCATATACTGTACTCTCTGACTGTACTCTGGGTGTGGGTCATATACTGTACTCTCTGACTGTACTCTGGGTGTGGGTCATATACTGTACTCTCTGACTGTACTCTGGGTGTGGGTCGTATACTTTACTCTCTGACTGTACTCTGGGTGTGAGTCATATACTGTACTCTGACTGTACTCTGGGTGTGGGTTGTATAATGTACTCTCTGACTGTGCTCTGGGTGTGGGTCGTATACTGTACTCTGACTGTACTCTGGGTGTGGGTCGTATACTGTACTCTGACTGTACTCTGGGTGTGGGTCATATACTGTACTCTCTGACTGTACTCTGGGTGTGGGTCGTATACTGTACTCTGACTGTACTCTGGGTGTGGATCGTATACTGTACTCTGGGTGTGTGTCATATACTGTACTCTGACTGTACTCTGGGTGTGGGTCATATACTGTATTCTCCGACTGTACTCTGGGTGTGGGTTGTATACTGTACTCTCTGACTGTACTCTGTGTGGGTCGTATACTGTACTCTGACTGTACTCAGTGTGTGGGTCGTATACTGTACTCTGACTGTACTCTGGGTGTGGGTCGTATACTGTACTCTCTGACTGTACTCTGGGTGTGGGTCATATACTGTACTCTGACTGTACTCTGGGTGTGGGTCATATGCTGTATTCTCTGACTGTACTCTGGGTGTGGGTCGTATACTGTACTCTCCGACTGTACTCTGGGTGTGGGTCGTATACTGTACTCTCCGACTGTACTCTGGGTGTGGGACGTATACTGTACTCTCCGACTGTACTCTGGGTGTGGGTCGTATACTGTATTCTCTGACTGTACTCTGGGTGTGGGTCGTATACTGTACCCTCTGACTGTATTCTGGGTGTGGGTCGTATACTGTACTCTCCGACTGTACTCTGGGTGTGGGGCATATACTGTACCCTCTGACTGTACTCTGGGTGTGGGTCATATACTGTACTCTCTGACTGTACTCTGGGTGTGGGACATATACTGTACCCTCTGACTGTACTCTGGGTGTGGGTCATATACTGTATTCTCTGACTGTACTCTGGGTGTGGTTCGTATACTGCACTGTCTGACTGTACTCTGGGTGTGGGTGATACACTGTACTCTCTCACTGTACTCTGGGTGTGGGACATATACTGTACCCTCTGACTGTACTCTGTGTGTGGGTCATATACTGTACTCTCTGACTGTACTCTGGGTGTGGGTCATATACTGTACTCTCTGACTGTACTCTGGGTGTGGGACATATACTGTACCCTCTGACTGTACTCTGTGTGTGGGTCATATACTGTACTCTCTGACTGTACTCTGGGTGTGGGTCATATACTGTACTCTCTGACTGTACTCTGGGTGTGGGTCATATACTGTACTCTCTGACTGTACTCTGGGTGTGGGTCGTATACTGTACTCTGACTGTACTGTGGGTGTGGGTTGTATACTGTACTCTCTGACTGTACTCTGGGTGTGGGTCGTATACTGTACTCTCTGACTGTACTCTGGTTGTGGGTCATATACTGTACTCTGACTGTACTCTGGGTGTGGGTCATATACTGCATTCTGACTGTACTCTGGGTGTGGGTCATATACTGTACTCTCTGACTGTACTCTGGGTGTGGGTCGTATTCTGTACTCTGACTGTACTCTGGGTGTGGGTCATAAACTGTACTGTGACTGTACTCTGGGTGTGGGTCGTATACTGTACTCTCTGACTGTACTCTGGGTGTGGGTCATATACTGTACTCTCTGACTGTACTCTGGGTGTGGGTCGTATTCTGTACTCTGACTGTACTCTGGGTGTGGGTCATAAACTGTACTGTGACTGTACTCTGGGTGTGGGTCGTATACTGCACTCTGACTGTACTCTGGGTGTGGGTTGTATACTGTACTCTGACTGCACTCTGGGTGTGGGTCATATACTGTACTCTGACTGCACTCTGGGTGTGGGTCATATACTGTACTCTGACTGTACTCTGGGTGTGGGTCATATACTGTACTCTGACTGTACTCTGGCTGTGGGTCATATACTGTACTCTGACTGCACTCTGGGTGTGGGTTGTATACTGTAATCTGACTGTACTCTGGCTGTGGGTCATATACTGTACTCTGACTGCACTCTGGGTGTGGGTCATATACTGTACTCTGACTGTACTCTGGGTGTGGGTCATATACTGTACTCTGACTGTACTCTGGGTGTGGGTCATATACTGTACTCTCTGACTGTACTCTGGGTGTGGGTCGTATACTGTACGCTCCAACTGTACTCTGGGTGTGGGTCGTATACTGTACGCTCTGACTGTACTCTGGGTGTGGGTCGTATAATGTACGCTCTGACTGTACTCTGGGTGTGGGTCGTATACTGTACTCTCTGACTGTACTCTGGGTGTGGGTCGTATACTGTACTCTGACTGTACTCTGGGTGTGGGTCGTAAACTGTACTCTGACTGTACTCTGGGTGTGGGTCATATACTGTACTCTCTGACTGTACTCTGGGTGTGGGTCGTATACTGTACTCTGACTGTACTCTGGGTGTGGGTCATATACTGTATCTCTGACTGTACTCTGTGTGTGCGTCATATAGTGTACTCTCTGACTGTACTCTGGGTGTGGGTCATATACGGTACTCTCTGACTGTACTCTGGGTGTGGGTCATATACTGTACTCTCTGACTGTACTCTGGGTGTGGGTCATATACTGTACTCTCTGACTGTACTCTGGGTGTGAGTCATATACTGTACTCTGACTGTACTCTGGGTGTGGGTTGTATAATGTACTCTCTGACTGTGCTCTGGGTGTGGGTCGTATACTGTACTCTGACTGTACTCTGGGTGTGGGTCGTATACTGTACATTGACTGTACTCTGGGTGTGGGTCATATACTGTACTCTCTGACTGTACTCTGGGTGTGGGTCGTATACTGTACTCTGACTGTACTCTGGGTGTGGATCGTATACTGTACTCTGACTGTACTCTGGGTGTGTGTCATATACTGTACTCTGACTGTACTCTGGGTGTGGGTCATATACTGTACTCTCCGACTGTACTCTGGGTGTGGGTCGTATACTGTACTCTGACTGTACTCTGGGTGTGGGTCATATACTGTACTCTCCGACTGTACTCTGGGTGTGGGTTGTATACTGTACTCTCTGACTGTACTCTGGGTGTGGGTCGTATACTGTACTCTGACTGTACTCAGTGTGTGGGTCGTATACTGTACTCTGACTGTACTCTGGGTGTGGGTCGTATACTGTACTCTCTGACTGTACTCTGGGTGTGGGTCATATGCTGTATTCTCTGACTGTATTCTGGGTGTGGGTCGTATACTGTACTCTCCGACTGTACTCTGGGTGTGGGTCGTATACTGTACTCTCCGACTGTACTCTGGGTGTGGGACGTATACTGTACTCTCCGACTGTACTCTGGGTGTGGGTCGTATACTGTATTCTCTGACTGTACTCTGGGTGTGGGTCGTATACTGTACCCTCTGACTGTATTCTGGGTGTGGGTCGTATACTGTACTCTCCGACTGTACTCTGGGTGTGGGGCATATACTGTACCCTCTGACTGTACTCTGGGTGTGGGTCCTATACTGTACTGTCTGAGTGTAATCTGGGTGTGGGTTGTATACTGTACTCTCCGACTGTACTCGGTGTGGGATGTATACTGTACTCTGACTGTACTCTGGGTGTGGGTCGTATACTGTACTCTCTGACTGTACTCTGGGTGTGGGTCATATAGTGTATTCTCTGACTGTACTCTGGGTGTGGGTCATATACTGTATTCTCTGACTGTACTCTGGGTGTGGGTCATATACCGTACCCTCTGACTGTACTCTGGGTGTGGGTCGTATTCTGTACTCTGACTGTACTCTGGGTGTGGGTCGTATACTGTACCCTCTGACTGTACTCTGGGTGTGGGTCATATCCTGTACTCTGACTGTACTCTGGGTGTGGGTCGTATAGTGTACCCTCTGACAGTACTCTGGGTGTGGTTCATATACTGTACTCTCTGACTGTACTCTGGGTGTGGGTCGTATACTGTACTCTGACTGTACTCTGGGTGTGGGTCGTATACTGTACTCTGACTGTACTCTGGGTGTTGGTCAAATTCTGTACTCTGACTGTACTCTGGGTGCGGGTCGTATACTGTACTCTGACTGTACTCTGGGTGTTGGTCAAATACTGTACTCTGACTGTACTCTGGGTGTGGGTGATATACTGTACTCTAACTGTACTCTGGGTGTGGGTCATATACTTTCTTCTCTGACTGTACTCTGGGTGTGGGACATATACTGTATTCTCTGACTGTACTCTGGGTGTGGGTCATATACTGTACTCTCTGACTGTACTCTGGGTGTGGGTCATATACTGTACTCTCTGACTGTACTCTGGGTGTGGGTCATATACTGTACTCTCTGACTGTACTCTGGGTGTGGGTCTTATACTGTATTCTCTGACTGTACTCTGGGTGTGGGTCATATACTGTATTCTCTGACTGTACTCTGGGTGTGGGTCATATACCGTACCCTCTGACTGTACTCTGGGTGTGGGTCGTATTCTGTACTCTGACTGTACTCTGGGTGTGGGTCGTATACTGTACTCTAACTGTACTCTGGGTGTGTGTCGTATACTGTACCCTCTGACTGTACTCTGGGTGTGGGTCATATACTGTACTCTGACTGTACTCTGGGTGTGGGTCGTATACTGTACCCTCTGACTGTACTCTGGGTGTGGGTCATATACTGTACTCTCTGACTGTACTCTGGGTGTGGGTCGTATACTGTACTCTCTGACTGTACTCTGGGTGTGGGTCATATACTGTACTCTCTGACTGTACTCGGTGTGGGACGTATACTGTACTCTGACTGTACTCTGGGTGTAGGTTGTATACTGTACACTGACTGTACTCTGGGTGTGGGTCATATACTGTACTCTCCGACTGTACTCTGGGTGTGGGTCGTATACTGTACTCTGACTGTACTCTGGGTGTGGGTCATATACTGTACTCTCCGACTGTACTCTGGGTGTGGGTTGTATACTGTACTCTCTGACTGTACTCTGGGTGTGGGTCGTATACTGTACTCTGACTGTACTCAGTGTGTGGGTCGTATACTGTACTCTGACTGTACTCTGGGTGTGGGTCGTATACTGTACTCTCTGACTGTACTCTGGGTGTGGGTCATATGCTGTATTCTCTGACTGTATTCTGGGTGTGGGTCGTATACTGTACTCTCCGACTGTACTCTGGGTGTGGGTCGTATACTGTACTCTCCGACTGTACTCTGGGTGTGGGACGTATACTGTACTCTCCGACTGTACTCTGGGTGTGGGTCGTATACTGTACTCTGACTGTACTCTGGGTGTGGGTCGTATACTGTACCCTCTGACTGTATTCTGGGTGTGGGTCGTATACTGTACTCTCGACTGTACTCTGGGTGTGGGGCATATACTGTACCCTCTGACTGTACTCTGGGTGTGGGTCGTATACTGTACTGTCTGAGTGTAATCTGGGTGTGGGTTGTATACTGTACTCTCCGACTGTACTCGGTGTGGGATGTATACTGTACTCTGACTGTACTCTGGGTGTGGGTCGTATACTGTACTCTCTGACTGTACTCTGGGTGTGGGTCATATAGTGTATTCTCTGACTGTACTCTGGGTGTGGGTCATATACTGTATTCTCTGACTGTACTCTGGGTGTGGGTCATATACCGTACCCTCTGACTGTACTCTGGGTGTGGGTCGTATTCTGTACTCTGACTGTACTCTGGGTGTGGGTCGTATACTGTACCCTCTGACTGTACTCTGGGTGTGGGTCATATCCTGTACTCTGACTGTACTCTGGGTGTGGGTCGTATAGTGTACCCTCTGACAGTACTCTGGGTGTGGTTCATATACTGTACTCTCTGACTGTACTCTGGGTGTGGGTCGTATACTGTACTCTGACTGTACTCTGGGTGTGGGTCGTATACTGTACTCTGACTGTACTCTGGGTGTTGGTCAAATTCTGTACTCTGACTGTACTCTGGGTGCGGGTCGTATACTGTACTCTGACTGTACTCTGGGTGTTGGTCAAATACTGTACTCTGACTGTACTCTGGGTGTGGGTGATATACTGTACTCTAACTGTACTCTGGGTGTGGGTCATATACTTTCTTCTCTGACTGTACTCTGGGTGTGGGACATATACTGTATTCTCTGACTGTACTCTGGGTGTGGGTCATATACTGTACTCTCTGACTGTACTCTGGGTGTGGGTCATATACTGTACTCTCTGACTGTACTCTGGGTGTGGGTCATATACTGTACTCTCTGACTGTACTCTGGGTGTGGGTCTTATACTGTATTCTCTGACTGTACTCTGGGTGTGGGTCATATACTGTATTCTCTGACTGTACTCTGGGTGTGGGTCATATACCGTACCCTCTGACTGTACTCTGGGTGTGGGTCGTATTCTGTACTCTGACTGTACTCTGGGTGTGGGTCGTATACTGTACTCTAACTGTACTCTGGGTGTGTGTCGTATACTGTACCCTCTGACTGTACTCTGGGTGTGGGTCATATACTGTACTCTGACTGTACTCTGGGTGTGGGTCGTATACTGTACCCTCTGACTGTACTCTGGGTGTGGGTCATATACTGTACTCTCTGACTGTACTCTGGGTGTGGGTCGTATACTGTACTCTCTGACTGTACTCTGGGTGTGGGTCATATACTGTACTCTCTGACTGTACTCGGTGTGGGACGTATACTGTACTCTGACTGTACTCTGGGTGTAGGTTGTATACTGTACACTGACTGTACTCTGGGTGTGGGTCATATACTGTATTCTCTGACTGTACTCTGGGTGTGGGTCATATACTGTACTCTCTGACTGTACTCTGGGTGTGGGTCATATACTGTACTCTCTGACTGTACTCGGTGTGGGTCATATGCTGTACTCTCTGACTGTACTCTGGGTGTGGGTCATATACTGTACTCTCTGACTGTACTCTGGGTGTGGGTCATATACTGTACTCTCTGACTGTACTCTGGGTGTGGGTCATATACTGTACTCTCTGACTATACTCTGGGTGTGGGTCATATACTGTACTCTCTGACTGTACTCTGGGTGTGGGTCATATACTGTATTCTCTAACTGTACTCGGTGTGGGTCATATGCTGTACTCTCTGACTGTACTCTGGGTGTGGGTCATATACTGTACTCTCTGACTGTACTCTGGGTGTGGGTCATATACTGTATTCTCTGACTGTACTCTGAGTGTGGGTCATATACTGTACTCTCTGACTGTACTCTGGGTGTGGGTCATATACTGTATTCTCTGACTGTACTCTGGGTGTGGGTCATATACTGTATTCTCTGACTGTACTCTGGGTGTGGGTCATATACTGTACCCTCTGATTGTACTCTGGGTGTGGATCATATACTGTACTCTCTGACTGTACTCTGGGTGTGCGTCGTATACTGTACTCTCCGACTGTACTCTGGGTGTGGGTCGTATACTGTACTCTCTGACTGTAATCTGGGTGTGGGTCGTATACTGTACTCTGACTGTACTCTGGGTGTGGGTCGTATACTGTACTCTGACTGTACTCTGGGTGTAGGGTCGTATACTGTACTCTGACTGTACTCTGGGTGTGGGTCGTATACTGTACTCTGAATGCACTCTGGGTGTGGGTCATATACTGTACTCTGACTGTACTCTGGGTGTGGGTCGTATACTGTACTCTGACTGTACTCTGGGTGTGGGTCATATACTGTACTCTGACTGTACTCTGGGTGTGGGTGATATACTGTACTCTAGACTGTACTCTGGGTGTGGGTCATATACTGTCTTCTCTGACTGTACTCTGGGTGTGGGTCATATACTGTATTCTCTGACTGTACTCTGGGTGTGGGTCATATACTGTACTCTCTGACTGTACTCTGGGTGTGGGTCATATACTGTACTCTCTGACTGTACTCTGGGTGTGGGTCATATACTGTATCTCTGACTGTACTCTGGGTGTGGGTCATATACTGTATCTCTGACTGTACTCTGGGTGTGGGTCATATACTGTACTCTGACTGTACTCTGGGTGTGGGTCGTATACTGTACTTCTGACTGTACTCTGGACTGTACTCTGGGTCGTATTCTGTACTCTGACTGTACTCTGGGTGTGGGTCGTATACTGTACTCTAACTGTGCTCTGGGTGTGGGTCGTATACTGTACTCTGACTGTACTCTGGGTGTGGGTCGTATACTGTACCCTCTGACTGTACTCTGGGTGTGGGTCATATACTGTACTCTGACTGTACTCTGGGTGTGGGTCGTATACTGCACCCTCTGACTGTACTCTGGGTGTGGGTCAAATACTGTACTCTCTGACTGTACTCTGGGTGTGGGTCGTATACTGTACTCTGACTGTACTCTGGGTGTGGGTCGTATACTGTACTCTGACTGTACTCTGGGTGTTGGTCAAATACTGTACTCTGACTGTACTCTGTGTGTGGTTGATATGCTGTACTCTCTGACTGTACTCTGGGTGTGGGTCATATACTGTACTCTCTGACTGTACTCTGGGTGTGGGTCAAATACTGTACTCTCTGACTGTACTCTGGGTGTGGGTCGTATACTGCACTCTCTGACTGTACTCTGGGTGTGGGTCATATACTGTACTCTCCGACTGTACTCTGGGTGTGGGTCGTATACTGTACTCTGACTGTACTCTGGGTGTGGGTCGTATACTGTACTCTGACTGTACTCTGGGTGTGGGTGATATACTGAACTCTAACTGTACTCTGGGTGTGCGTCATATACTGTCTTCTCTGACTGTACTCTGGGTGTGGGTCATATACTGTATTCTCTGACTGTACTCTGGGTGTGGGTCATATACTGTACTCTCTGACTGTACTCTGGGTGTGGGTCATATACTGTACTCTCTGACTGTACTCTGGGTGTGGGTCATATACTGTACTCTCTGACTGTACTCTGGGTGTGGGTCATATACTGTATTCTCTGACTGTACTCTGGGTGTGGGTCATATACTGTATTCTCTGACTGTACTCTGGGTGTGGGTCATATACCGTACCCTCTGACTGTACTCTGGGTGTGGGTCGTATTCTGTACTCTGACTGTACTCTGGGTGTGGGTCGTATACTGTACCCTCTGACTGTACTCTGGGTGTGGGTCATATACTGTACTCTGACTGTACTCTGGGTGTGGGTCGTATAGTGTACCCTCTGACAGTACTCTGGGTGTGGTTCATATACTGTACTCTCTGACTGTACTCTGGGTGTGGGTCATATACTGTACTCTGACTGTACTCTGGGTGCGGGTCGTATACTGTACTCTGACTGTACTCTGGGTGTTGGTCAAATACTGTACTCTGACTGTACTCTGGGTGTGGGTGATATACTGTACTCTAACTGTACTCTGGGTGTGGGTCATATACTTTCTTCTCTGACTGTACTCTGGGTGTGGGTCATATACTGTATTCTCTGACTGTACTCTGGGTGTGGGTCATATACTGTACTCTCTGACTGTACTCTGGGTGTGGGTCATATACTGTACTCTCTGACTGTACTCTGGGTGTGGGTCATATACTGTACTCTCTGACTGTACTCTGGGTGTGGGTCATATACTGTTTCTCTGACTGTACTCTGGGTGTGGGTCATATACTGTATTCTCTGACTGTACTCTGGGTGTGGGTCATATACCGTACCCTCTGACTGTACTCTGGGTGTGGGTCGTATACTGTACTCTGACTGTACTCTGGGTGTGGGTCGTATACTGTACCTCTGACTGTACTCTGGGTGTGGGTCATATACTGTACTCTGACTGTACTCTGGGTGTGGGTCGTATACTGTACCTCTGACTGTACTCTGGGTGTGGGTCATATACTGTACTCTCTGACTGTACTCTGGGTGTGGGTCGTATACTGTACTCTGACTGTACTCTGGGTGTGGGTCGTATACTGTACTCTCTGACTGTACTCTGGGTGTGGGTCATATACTGTACTCTCTGACTGTACTCTGGGTGTGGGTCATATACTGTACTCTCTGACTGTACTCTGGGTGTGGGTCGTATACTGTACTCTCTGACTGTACTCTGTGTGTGGGTCATATACTGTACTCTCTGACTGTACTCTGGGTGTGGGTCATATACTGTACTCTCTGACTGTACTCTGGGTGTGGGTCGTATACTGTACTCTCTGACTGTACTCTGGGTGTGGGTCGTATACTGTACTCTGACTGTACTCTGGGTGTAGGTTGTATACTGTACACTGACTGTACTCTGGGTGTGGGTCATATACTGTATTCTCTGACTGTACTCTGGGTGTGGGTCATATACTGTACTCTCTGACTGTACTCTGGGTGTGGGTCATATACTGTACTCTCTGACTGTACTCTGGGTGTGGGTCATATACTGTACTCTCTGACTGTACTCTGGGTGTGGGTCATATACTGTACTCTCTGACTGTACTCTGGGTGTGGGTCATATACTGTATTCTCTGACTGTACTCTGGGTGTGGGTCATATACTGTATTCTCTGACTGTACTCTGGGTGTGGGTCATATACTGTATTCTCTGACTGTACTCTGGGTGTGGGTCATATACTGTACCCTCTGATTGTACTCTGGGTGTGGGTCATATACTGTACTCTCTGACTGTACTCTGGGTGTGCGTCGTATACTGTACTCTCCGACTGTACTCTGGGTGTGAGTCGTATACTGTACTCTCTGACTGTAATCTGGGTGTGGGTCGTATACTGTACTCTGACTGTACTCTGGGTGTGGGTCGTATACTGTACTCTGACTGTACTCTGGGTGTAGGTTGTATGCTGTACTCTGACTGTACTCTGGGTGTGGGTCGTATACTGTACTCTGAATGCACTCTGGGTGTGGGTCATATACTGTACTCTGACTGTACTCTGGGTGTTGGTCAAATACTGTACTCTGACTGTACTCTGGGTGTGGGTCATATACTGTCTTCTCTGACTGTACTCTGGGTGTGGGTCATATACTGTATTCTCTGACTGTACTCTGGGTGTGGGTCATATACTGTACTCTCTGACTGTACTCTGGGTGTGGGTCATATACTGTACTCTCTGACTGTACTCTGGGTGTGGGTCATATACTGTACTCTCTGACTGTACTCTGGGTGTGGGTCATATACTGTATTCTCTGACTGTACTCTGGGTGTGGGTCGTATACTGTACTCTGACTGTACTCTGGGTGTGGGTCATATACTGTACTCTCTGACTGTACTCTGGGTGTGGGTCGTATACTGTACTCTGACTGTACTCTGGGTGTGGGTCGTATACTGTACTCTGACTGTACTCTGGGTGTGGGTCGTATACTGTACTCTGACTGTACTCTGGGTGTGGGTCGTATACTGTACTCTGACTGTACTCTGGGTGTGGGTCGTATACTGTACCTCTGACTGTACTCTGGGTGTGGGTCATATACTGTACTCTGACTGTACTCTGGGTGTGGGTCGTATACTGTACCTCTGACTGTACTCTGGGTGTGGGTCATATACTGTACTCTCTGACTGTACTCTGGGTGTGGGTCGTATACTGTACTCTGACTGTACTCTGGGTGTGGGTCGTATACTGTACTCTGACTGTACTCTGGGTGTTGGTCAAATACTGTACTCTGACTGTACTCTGTGTGTGGTTGATATGCTGTACTCTCTGACTGTACTCTGGGTGTGGGTCATATACTGTACTCTCTGACTGTACTCTGGGTGTGGGTCAAATACTGTACTCTGACTGTACTCTGGGTGTGGGTCGTATACTGTACCCTCTGACTGTACTCTGGGTGTGGGTCATATACTGTACTCTCTGACTGTACTCTGGGTGTGGGTCGTATACTGTACTCTGACTGTACTCTGGGTGTGGGTCGTATACTGTACTCTCTGACTGTACTCTGGGTGTGGGTCATATACTGTACTCTCTGACTGTACTCTGGGTGTGGGTCAAATACTGTACTCTCTGACTGTACTCTGGGTGTGGGTCGTATTCTGCACTCTCTGACTGTACTCTGTGTGTGGGTCATATACTGTACTCTCTGACTGTACTCTGGGTGTGGGTCATATACTGTACTCTCTGACTGTACTCTGGGTGTGGGTTGTATACTGTACTCTCTGACTGTACTCTGGGTGTGGGTCGTATACTGTACACTGACTGTACTCTGGGTGTGGGTCATATACTGTACTCTCTGACTGTACTCTGGGTGCGGGTCATATACTGTACTCTCTGACTGTACTCTGGGTGTGGGTCATATACTGTACTCTCTGACTGTACTCTGGGTGTGGGTTGTATACTGTACTCTCTGACTGTACTCTGGGTGTGGGTCGTATACTGTACACTGACTGTACTCTGGGTGTGGGTCATATACTGTATTCTCTGACTGTACTCTGGGTGTGGGTCATATACTGTACTCTCTGACTGTACTCTGGGTGTGGGTCATATACTGTACTCTCTGACTATACTCTGGGTGTGGGTCATATACTGTACTCTCTGACTGTACTCTGGGTGTGGGTCATATACTGTACTCTCTGACTGTACTCCGGGTGTGGGTCATATACTGTATTCTCTAACTGTACTCGGTGTGAGTCATATGCTGTACTCTCTGACTGTACTCTGGGTGTGGGTCATATACTGTACTCTCTGACTGTACTCTGGGTGTGGGTCGTATACTGTATTCTCTAACTGTACTCGGTGTGAGTCATATGCTGTACTCTCTGACTGTACTCTGGGTGTGGGTCATATACTGTACTCTCTGACTGTACTCTGGGTGTGGGTCATATACTGTATTCTCTGACTGTACTCTGAGTGTGGGTCATATACTGTACTCTCTGACTGTACTCTGGGTGTGGGTCATATACTGTACCCTCTGATTGTACTCTGGGTGTGGGTCATATACTGTACTCTCTGACTGTACTCTGGGTGTGCGTCGTATACTGTACTCTCCGACTGTACTCTGGGTGTGGGTCGTATACTGTACTCTCTGACTGTAATCTGGGTGTGGGTCGTATACTGTACTCTGACTGTACTCTGGGTGTGGGTCGTATACTGTACTCTGACTGTACTCTGGGTGTAGGTTGTATACTGTACTCTGACTGTACTCTGAGTGTAGGTTGTATACTGTATTCTCTAACTGTACTCGGTGTGAGTCATATGCTGTACTCTCTGACTGTACTCTGGGTGTGGGTCATATACTGTATTCTCTGACTGTACTCTGGGTGTGTGTCATATACTGTATTCTCTGACTGTACTCTGGGTGTGGGTCGTATACTGTATTCTCTGACTGTACTCTGGGTGTGGGTTGTATACTGTATTCTCTGACTGTACTCTGGGCGTGGGTCGTATACTGTACTCTCCCACTGTACTCTGGGTGTGGGTCATATACTGTACTCTCTGATTGTACTCTGGGTGTGGGTCATATACTGTACTCTCTGACTGTACTCTGGGTGTGGGTCATATACTGTACTCTCTGACTGTACTCGGTGTGGGTCATATACTGTACTCTCTGATTGTACTCTGGGTGTGGGTCGTATACTGTACTCTGACTGTACTCTCTCGATACTGAATACTCTCTGGGGTGACACAGCGAAAAGTACAGACCCCTCTCCTGTCAGGAGGAGCGAGAGATCAGTGGCAGAGAGGCCTTGTTTATAACATTGATATTAGTCTCAGTCCTCGAGCTATTACCTCATGCTTATATTGGTCTGGGACGAGGTGACTAACACATAGTTCTCTGCTGACACCAGCCCACAGTGAGTTTTTTTTGGAAATAGTAGAGGGGATAATTAATAATGATTATAAATATAAACTCATTGGTGCATTCTTGAGAAAGGCGTGTACAGTATTGAAAGTTCCTGTGTCTGCCAACCCTGACTCCACTCACTGCCGGCGCTCTGTCGATCCACAAGTTGTTGCACGCCAAGCCTCAAACAGGGACAAGATTCTCTCTCTCGCAGTCTCCAAATAAACCAACCCTTATCGCAGCCTCCGCCCGACTCTCTGTCCCCCAACATTCCATCCTCCTCTCCCAAAATCTGCTGGGCTAAATCCCGTGGTTCCAGCGTCCTCCCAGTCATTCATGTAAGAGCCTTTAATGGGGGGGAGGGAGAGTCCAGGAACCCATCACCCTGTTTCAAGCATCTCTCACTGGACTACTGAGAAAATCCACACAACAAAAATGCATTTATCTAGCGCCTTCAACGTGGTAAAACGTCCCAAGATGTTTCACATGAGCGTTATCAGGAAAAAATTTGACACCGAACCACTAAAGGAGCTATTAGAACAGAGGTCGGTTTTAAGCAGCGTCTTAAAGGAGGAGAGAGAGAGGTGGAGAGGTTTAGGGAGGGAATTCCAGAGCTCGGGGCCTAGGCAGCAGAAGGCACGGCCACCAATGGTGGAGCGATTAAAATCGGGGGATGCGCAAGAGGCCAGAATTGGAGGAGCGCAGAGATGACGGAGGGTTGTGGGGCTGGAGGAGGTTACAGAGATAGGGAGGGGGTGAGGAGGCCATGGGGGGGGGCGGGATTTGAAAATCAGGATGAGAATTTTAAAATGGAGGTGCTGCCATACTGGGAGCCAATGTCGGT
>JASTWF010001990.1:0-15000 GCA_030390025.1 Squalus acanthias | reverse complement strand
GTGCGGGAAGTGTATCCAGCTGCAGCTACTGGCAGACCGCATTGTGGAGCTGGAGCTGCAAATGGATACATACTGGAGCATTCGCGATGCTGAGGACGTCGTGGATAGCACGTTTAATGAGTTGGTCACACCGCAGGTAAAGGCTACACAGGCAGGAAGGGAATGGGTGACCGCCAGGCAGAATAGTAGGCGCAGGCAGGTAGTGCAGGGGTCCCATGTGGCCATTCCCCTCTCAAACAGATATACCGCTTTGGATATTGTTGAGGAGGATGGCTTATCGGGGGAAGGCAGCAGCAGCCAACTTCCTGGCACCGTGGGTGGTTCTGCTGCACAGGACGGGAGGAAAAAGAGTGGGAGAGCTATAGTGATAGGGGATTCTATTGTAAGGGGAATAGATAGGCGTTTCTGCGGCCGCAAACGAGACTCCAGGATGGTATGTTGCCTCCCTGGTGCAAGGGTCAAGGATGGTGGATGGAACATTTTCGGACTGGAGACCAGTTACCAGCGGTGTGCCACAGGGGTCGGTGCTGGGTCCTCTGCTGTTTGTGATTTTTATCAATGACTTGGAGGAGGGGACTGAAGGGTGGATCAGTAAATTTGCTGATGACACCAAGATTGGTGGAGCAGTGGATGAGGTGGAGGGCTGTTGTCGGCTGCAAAGAGACATTGATAGGATGCAGAGCTGGGCCGAAAAATGGCAGATGGAATTTAACCCTGATAAGTGCGAGGTGATTCATTTTGGTAGGGCAAATTTGAATAAGGATTACAGGGTCAACGGCAGGGTTCTGAGGAACGTGGAGGAGCAGAGGGATCTGGGGGTTCATATCCACAGATCTCTGAAGGTTGCCACTCAAGTGGATAGAGCAGTAAAGAAGGCCTATGGTGTGTTGGCGTTTATTAACAGAGGGTTTGAGTTTAAGAACCGTGAGGTTATGCTGCAACTGTACAGGACCTTGGTGAGACCACATTTGGAATATTGTGTGCAGTTCTGGTCACCTCACTATAGGAAGGACGTGGAAGCATTGGAAAGAGTGCAAAGGAGATTTACCAGGATGCTGCCTGGTTTGGGGGGGAGGTCTTATGAGGAAAGATTGAGGGAGTTGGGGCTTTTCTCTTTAGAGCAGAGGAGGATGAGAGGCGACTTAATAGAGGTTTATAAGATGATGAGGGGGATAGATAGAGTGGATGTTCAGAGACTATTTCCTCGGGTAGAGGCAGCTGTTACAAGGGGGCATAACTATAAGGTGCATGGGGGGAGATATAGAAGGGATGTCCGAGGTAGATTCTTTACTCAGAGAGTGGTTGGGGTGTGGAATGGACTGCCTGCTGTGATAGTGGAGTCGGACACTTTAGGAACTTTCAAGCGGTTATTGGATAAGCACATGGAGCACACCAGAGTGATAGGGAGTGTGATAGCTTGATCTTGGTCTCGGACAATGCTCGGCACAACATCGAGGGCCGAAGGGCCTGTACTGTGCTGTACTGTTCTATGTTTCTATGTTTCTATGTCTCGGAGCGGCTGCAGGGCATTCTGGAGGGGGAGGGTGAACAGCCAGTTGTCGTGGTGCACATAGGTACCAACGATATAGGTAAAAAACGGGATGAGGTCCTAAAAGCTGAATATAGGGAGTTAGGAGGTAAATTAAAAAATAGGACCTCAAAGGTAGTAATCTCAGGATTGCTACCAGTGCCACGTGCTAGTCAGAGTAGAAATAGAAGGATATTTCAGATGAATACGTGGCTAGAAGAATGGTGCAAGGGGGAGGGATTCAAATTCCTTGGACATTGGAACCGGTTCTGGGGCAGGTGGGACCAGTACAAACTGGACGGTTTGCACCTGGGCAGGACTGGGACCGATGTCCTAGGGGGAGTGTTTGCTAGTGCTGTTGGGGAGGTTTTAAATTAAATTAAAATGGGAACCTGTGCAGGGAGACAGAGGAAAGGGAAGCAAGGATAGAAACAAAAGACAGGAAGGAGAAAAGCAAAAGTGGAAGGCAGAGAAATCAAGGGTGTAAATCAAACAGGGCTACAGCAAATAATAATTCTAAAAGAACTAAGAATGTTAAAAAAACAAGCCTGAAGGCTTTGAGGGAAAAATTCAGTTGGTTGCGCCTCCCGTTAGCGCCTTAAGAGGGTGCTAATGGGGCGCAAAGCAACTAACGCCCGGACGCGGCGATGTTTGCGCTGCTCGCGAAATTAACTAGACATTTTGCGGCGGCGCTAAACACTACCGCCACGATCTCCTGCGCCGGCAGATCGTGACGCCATTTGAGTGTGCAACGCCCCGGTAGCGCCCCGGAGTGGATATTGAGTGGCGCCCCCTGCCTTACCGCCTGCCGCTAGCAACGACAGGTTGAGGGGAGCATTTTGCAGTCAGGAAGGGACTGGGGGAGCGCTATTTAAAGGCGACCACATCCTGCCTTTTTTTGTTGGTGACATTTTTGAACCACGCATTCTGAGAGAGAGAGAGAGGGACTTCTGGAGAGATTCAACGCTGTGTGAAGGAGTTTTGGCTACAGAGCAGCACTTTGCAGGTTCATTTTGATTTGCCCTTCCTTGTATCGATTTAGAAGAGACTGTGGGGGTTGCACTCTGAGCTCTTTCCCTGGTTGTCTCTATTGTTCTTTCCAGCAGATTTGATGTACAGGTCTCTCCAGGCCGAGATTCAAGGCTGCAATGAGCAGGATGTGGATGGAAAGCAAGATCAATCCTCCCCTTTAAGAACAGGCCGGCACCATTGTGTCTGTGTTCCATTGCTGACTGACATCACATGAGCTTCGCCAGCGCTCTGAGGTAGCACCTCGCTCCTCGGCCTTGGCGCCTTAAGACAGATGTGTAGCACCTGATTTAGCACTCCAATCAGCTCCAGGGGCGATTTAAGTCAAGTTTGCAGTCGGAGGCGATAATTAGCGCCAGGCGCTAATCTTTGCGCCTGGCCGATAATTGTGCCCCAAACGGTGCGATACTGAATTTTCCCCCCTTTGTGTCTTAATGTGAGGAGCATTCGTAATAAGGTGGATGAATTAGCTGCGCAAATAGATGTAAACGGATATGATATAATTGGGATTACGGAGACATGGCTCCAGGGTGACCAAGGCTGGGAATTCAACATCCAGGGGTATTCAATATTCAGGAAGGACAGGCAAAAAGGAAAAGGAGGTGAGGTAGCATTGCTGGTTAAAGAGGAGATTAACACAATAGTAAGGAAGGATATTAGCTCTGATGATGTGGAATCTGTATGGGTCGAGCTGAGAAATACCAAGGGGCAGAAAATGTTCGTGGGAGTTGTATACAGACCCCCAAACAGTAATGCTGAGGTTGGGGATGGCATTAAATGGGAAATTAGAGATGCGTGCAATAAGGGCACAGCAGTTATCATTGGTGACTTTAATCTACATATAGATTGGGCTAACCAAATTAGTAACAATACTGTGGAAGAGGAATTCCTGGAGTGTATACGGGATGGTTTCCTGGACCAATATGTCGAGGAACCAACTAGAGATCAGGCTATCTTAGACTGGGTATTATGTAATGAGAAAGGATTAATTAGCAATCTTGTTGTGCGAGGCCCCTTGGGGAGGAGCGATCATAATATGATAGAATTCTTCATTAAGATGGAGAGTGAAGTAGTAGTTGACTCAGAGACTAGGGTACTGAACTTAAATAAAGGAAACTATGATGGTATGAGGTGCAAGTTGGCTAGGATGGATTGGGGAATGTTACTTAAAGGGTTGACGGTGGATAGGCAATGGCAAACATTTAAAGATCGCATGGATGAACTACAGAATTTGTTCATCCCTGTTTGGCATAAAAATAAAACAAAAAAGGTGACTCAACCGTGGCTAACATGGGAAATTAGGGATAGCATAAGACCCAAGGAGAGGACATATAAATTGGCCAGAAAAAGCAGCAAACCTGAGGATTGGGAGCAGTTTAGGATTCAGCAAAGGAGGACAAAGGGATTAATTAAGAGGAGGAAAATAGAGTATGAGAGTAAGCTTTCAGGGAACATAAAAACTGACTGTAAAAGCTTCTATAGATATGTGAAGAGAAAAGGATTGGTGAAGTCAAGCGTAGGTCCCTTGCAGTCAGAATCAGGGGAATATATAATGGGGAACAAAGAAATGGCAGACCAATTAAATACATACGTTGGTTCTGTCTTCACAAAGGAGGATACAAATAACCTCCCAGAGATGTCGGGGAACATAGGGTCTAATGAGAGGGAGGAACTGAATGAAATCAGTATTTGTAGGGAAATGGTGTTTGGGAAATTGACGGGATTGAAGGCCGATAAATCCCCAGGGCCTGATAATCTACATCCTAGGGTACTTAAGGAAGTGGCCCCAGAAATAGTAGATGCATTGCGGTCATCTTCCAACATTCGATGGAATCTGGAACTGTACCCATGGATTGGAGGGTAGCTAATGTTACCCCACTATTAAAAAAGGTGGTAGAGAGAAAACGGGGAATTATAGACCGGTAAGCCTGACATCGGTAGTGGGCAAAATGCTAGAGTCCGTTATAAAAGATGTAAAAGCAGAGCACTTGGAAAACAGTGACAGGATCGGACAAAGTCAACATGGATTTACAAAAGGTAAATCATGCCTGACTAATCTACTGGAATTTTTTGAGGTTGTAACTGGTAGAATAGATAAGGGAGAAGCAGTGGATGTGGTGTATTTGGACTTTCAGAAGGCTTTCGATAAGGTCCCGCATAAGAGATTAGCGTGTAAAGTTAAGGCACATGGGATTGGGGGCAAGGTATTGACTTGGATAGAGAACTGGTTGGCGGACAGAAAGCAGAGAGTAGGAATTAATGGGTCTTTTTCCGAGTGGCAAGCAGTGACTAGTGGGGTACCGCAGGGATCGGTGCTAGGACCCCAGTTATTCACAATATATATTAATGATCGAGACGAGGGAACTAGATGTAATATCTCTAAGTTTGCAGATGATACAAAGCTGGGTGGGCGTGTGTGCTGTGAGGAGGATGCAGAGAAACTCCAGTATGATTTGGACAGGTTGGGTGATTGGGCAGATGCATGGCAGATGCAGTATAATGTGGATAAATGCGAGGTTATCCACTTTGGTGGCAAAAACAGGAAGGCAGATTATTATCTGAATGGCAATAGATTGGGAGAAGGGGAAGTGCAACGAGACCTGGGTGTCCTTGTGCACCAGTCACTGAAGGTAAGCATGCAGGTGCAGCAGGCGGTTAAGAAGGCAAATGGTATGTTGGCCTTCATAGCGAGAGGATTCGAGTACAGGAGCAAGGATGTCTTGCTGCAGTTGTACAGGGCCATGGTGAGACCACACCTTGAGTATTGTGTGCAGTTTTGGTCGCCTTATCTGTGGAAGGATGTTCTTGCCATGGAGGGAGTGCAGCGAAGATTCACCAAACTGATACCTGGGATGGCAGGAATGACATATGAGGAGAGAGTGGGTCGATTAGGCTTATATTCGCTGGAGTTTAGAAGAATGAGAGGGGATCTCATTGAAACTTATAAAATTCTAACAGGACTAGACAGACCAGATGCAGGAGGGATGTTCCCGATGGCGGGGGAGTCCAGAACCAGGGGTCACAGTCTAAGGATAAGGGGTAAGCCATTTAGGACTGAGATGAGGAGGAATTTCTTCACCCAGAGAGTGGTGAACCTGTGGAATTCTCTACCACAGAAGGCAGTTGAGGCCAATTCATTAAATATATTCAAGAAGGAGTTAGATATATTTCTTAAGTTCTAAGGGGATCAAGGGATATGGGGAGAAAGCAGGGACAGGGTACTGAATTTGGATGATCAGCCATGATTGCATTGAATGGTGGAGCAGGCTCGAGGGGCCGAATGGCCTACTCCTGCTCCTATCTTCTATGTTTCTATGTAAAATGAGACAGAAAAAGGAGGCTTATAACAAATGTAAGGTTGATAATACAATAGAGAAGCAAGCTGAATATAAAAAGTACAGAGGATATCTAAAAAAGGCAATCAGAGGGTAGAGTATGAGAATAGATTAGCAGATAACATAAAAGTCTTTTATAATCACAAATAGTAAAAGGCTCGTCAAAGGAAGGGTGGGGCTGATTCGTGACCAAAAAAGAGATTATCTTGTGGAGGCAGAGGGCATGACTGAGGTACTAAATGAATACTTTGCATCTGTCTTCACTAGAGAAGAGGATGCTGCCACTGTAACAGTAAAGCAGGAGGTAGTAGCGACATTGGATAGGATAAAAATAGATAACAAGGAAGTACTTAAAAGGTTAACAGTACCCAAAATGGAAAAGTCACCCTGTCCGGATGGGATCTATCCTAGGTTACTGAAGGAAGGAAGGGTGGAAATTGTGGAGGCTCAGGCCACAATCTTCTAATCCTCATTGGATACGGG
The DNA here is from genome assembly GCA_030390025.1 of Squalus acanthias. Lineage (NCBI taxonomy): Eukaryota > Metazoa > Chordata > Chondrichthyes > Squaliformes > Squalidae > Squalus > Squalus acanthias. The sequence continues at coordinate 8,625 of JASTWF010001990.1, read as the reverse complement.
GGTGGTGTCAGAGGACTGGAGGATTGCAAATGTTACACCCCTGTTCAAAAAAGGGGAGAGGGAATAAACCCAGCAACTACAGGCCAGTCAGCCTAACGCCAGTGGTGGGGCAACTTTTAGAGACAATCCAGGACAAAATTAATTGGCATTTTGAAAGATATGGGCTAATAAATGAGAGTCAGCACGGATTTGTTGAAGGCAAATTGTGCTTGAATAACCTGATCGAGTTCTTTGATGAAGTAACGGAGAGAGTTGATGAGGGTGGCGCGGTTGATGCTGTATACGTGTTACCTGAAATTCGGCACCTTAGCGCGGCTGTTATGGCTGGTTTCGTGGAAAAAAACGGCATCTGCCTCGTTTCCGCCCAGCTCCGGCGTGGGCTGCGCCAGACGCTGTATTGGTGAGGGCAAAAAAAAAAGGCGTCGTTTACCTTCGTCTGAAGCAGACGGTTAAGCAAATAACGTATTGAAATAAGGGGCCTAGCTCCTGCTTCTGCTTCCTCTGACAAATTTGGCTTGTGCCTGAGGCAGCCAGCGCCCGTGCTGACTGCCTCCGGGAAATTTTGCTAACAAGCCTAATATGTGGTACTTTATCAAAGACCTTTTGAAAGTCCATATACACAACATCAACTACACTGCCCTCAGCTACCTTCTCTGTTACCTCATCAAAAAACTCAAATCAATTTAGTCAACCACGATTTGCCCTTAACAAATCCGTGCTGGCTCTCCTTTATTAGTCCATGCTTGCCAAGCGGCTATTAATTTTCTCCCGGATTATTGTTTTTAAAAGCTTCCCCAACACCGACATTAAACTGACTGGCCTGTAATTGCCAGGTTTATCCTTCTCCCCTTTTTTGAACAAAAGTGTAACATTTGCAATCGATCCTCCAGTCCTTTGGCACCAGCCCTGTATCTAAGGAGCATTGGAAGATTGTGGCCAGCACCTCCGCAATTTCTACCTTTGCTTCCCTCAGCAACTTAGGATGCATCCCATCCGGACTGGGTTACTTATCCACTTTAATTACCGTCAGCCTTTCCAATACCTCATCTCTATCTATTTTTATCTCATCTAGTATCCCAGCAGCCTCCTCGTTTACCATAGCTTTGGCAAAGCCCTCTTCCTTGGTAAACACCGATGCAAAGTATTTATTTAGTATTTCAGCCATGCCTTCTGCCTCCACCAGTAGTTTTCCATTTTGGTCCCATATCGGCCCCACCGCTCCTCTGACAACCCTTTAACTGTTAATATGCCTATAAAAGACCTTGGGATTCCCCTTTATGTTAGCCGCCAATCTATTCTCGTACTGTCTCTTTACCCTTATTTCCTTTTTCACTTCTCCCCTGTACTTTTTATATTCAGCCTGATTCTCCCTTGTATTATCAAGCTGACGTCTGTCACACGCCCCCTTTTTCTGCTTCTTCCTACTCTCGAACTCCTTCGTCATCCAGGGAGCTCTGGCTTTGGTTGCCCTACCTTTCCCCCTCGTGGGAATGTACCTCAACTGTACCCGAACCATCGCCTCATTAAAGGCCGCCCTTTGCTCCATTGCCCATTGCCAGTCTTTGACTCCAATCTACCCGGGCCAGATCCACCCTCAATTCGCTGAAATTAGCCCGCCTCCTATTTAAGATTGCTCCTTGTCCTTCTCCACAACTAATCTAAAACTTATGACTCTATGATCACTGCTCTCCAACGGTGACATTCCCAACTTGTCTGGGGAATGGGGGCTTGGGGGGAGGGAGACTGGGGAATGGGGGTTCGGGGAGAGGGAGACTGGGGGCTCGGGGAGAGGGAGACTGGGGAATGGGGGCTCGGGATGAGGGAGACTGGGGAATGGGGGCTTGGGGAGAGAGGGAGACTGGGGAATGGGGGCTCGGGGAGAGAGAGACTGGGGAATGGGGGCTCAGGGGAGAGTGGGAGACTGGGGAATGGGGGCTCAGGGGGAGTGAGACTGGGGAATGGGGGCTCGGGGGAGAGAGGGAGACTGGGGAATAGGGGCCTGGGGAGAGAGGGAGATGGGGGAATGGGGGCTCAGGGAGAGAGGGAGACTGGGAATGGGGGCTCAGGGAGAGAGGGAGACTGGGAATGGGGGCTCGGGGAGAGAGGGAGACTGGGGAATGGGGGCTCGGGGAGAGAGGGAGACTGGGGAATGGGGGCTCAGGGAGAGAGGGAGACTGGGGTATTGGGAGGGGAAAGATGGAGACTGCGGAATGGGGGCTGGGGGAGAGAGGGAGACTGGGGAATGGGGCTCAGAGAGAGAGGGAGACTGGGGAATGGGGCCCAGAGAGAGAGTGAGACTGGGGAATGGGGGCTCGGGGAGAGAGGGAGACTGGGAATGGGGGCTCGGGGAGAGAGGGAGACTGGGAATGGGGGCTCTGGGAGAGAGGGAGACTGGGGAATGGGGGCTCGGGGGAGAGAGGGAGACTGGGGAATTGGGGCTCGGGGAGAGAGGGAGACTGGGGAATGGGGGCTCAGGGAGAGAGGGAGACTGGGGAATGGGGGCTCGGGGGGAGAGAGGGAGACTGGGGAATGGGGGCTCGGGGAGAGAGGGAGACTGGGGAATGGGGGCTCGGGCAGAGAGGGAACTGGGGAATGGGGGCTCGGGGAGAGAGGGAGACTGGGAATGGGGGCTCGGGGAGAGAGGGAGACTGGGGAATGGGGGCGAGAGGGAGAGAGGGAGACTGGGGAATGGGGGCTCGAGGAGAGAGGGAGACTGGGGAATGGGGGCTCGGGGAGAGAGGGAGACTGGGGAATGGGGGCTCAGGGAGAGAGGGAGACTGGGAATGGGGGCTCGGGGAGAGAGGGAGACTGGGGAATGGGGGCTGGGGGAGAGAGGGAGACTGGGGAATGGGGCTCAGAGAGAGAGGGAGACTGGGAAATGGGGGGGAGAGAGGGGGACTGGGGAATGGGGGCTCGGGGAGAGAGGGAGACTGGGGAATGGGGGCTCAGGGAGAGAGGGAGACTGGGGAATGGGGCTCAGAGAGAGAGGGAGACTGGGGAATGGGGACTCGGGGAGAGAGGGAGACTGGGGAATGGGGGCTTGGGGAGAGAGGGAGACTGGGGAATGGGGGCTCAGGGAGAGAGGGAGACTGGGGAATGGGGGATCGGGGAGAGGGAGACTGGGGAATGGGGGCTCGGGGAGAGAGGGAGACTGGGGAATGGGGGCTCAGGGAGAGAGGGAGACTGGGGAATGGGGGCTCAGGGGAGAGAGGGAGACTGGGGAATGGGGGCTCGGGGAGAGAGGGAGACTGGGGAATGGGGGCTCGGGGAGAGAGGGAGACTGGGTAATGGGTTGGGGGGAAACCAGCCTTTCCCACAGAGCCGAGAGCAACTGCAACGTGGTGAGTGTGAGCGGCAGAGAGGAGCAGCCAGTGGATTTTAGCAAGGCTTTTGATTAGGTCCCACATGGCAGACTGGTCACGAAAGTAAAAGCCCATGGGATCCAAGGCAAAGTGGCAAGTTGAATCCAAAATTGTCTCAGTGACAGGAAACAAAGGGTAATGGTTGATGGGTGTTTTTGTGACTGGATGGCTGTTTCCAGTGGGGTTCCACAGGGCTCAGTACTGGGTCCTCTGCTTTTTGTGGTATACAGCAATGATTTGGACTTGAATGTAGGAAGTATGATTAAGAAGTTTGCAGATGATACAAAAATTGGCCATGTGGTTGATAATGAAGAAGAAAGCTGTAGACTGCAGGAAGATATCAATGGACTGGTCAGGTGGGCAGAACAGTGGCAAATGGAATTCAATCTGGAGAAGTGTGAGGTAATGCATTTGGGGAGGGCTAACAAGGCAAGGGAATACAAATTAAATGGTAGGACACAGAGAAGTGTAGAGGAACAAAGGGACCTTGGAGTGCATGTCCACAGATCCCTGAAGGTAAAAGGACAGGTAGATAAGGTGGTTAAGAAGGCATACTTGCCTTTATTAGCCGAGGCATAGAATATAAGAGCAGGGAGGTTATGCTTGAACTGTATAAAACACTAGTTAGGCCACAGCTAGAGTACTGCGTGCAGTTCTGGTCACCACATTACAGGAAGGATGTGATTGCATTAGAGAGGGTACAGAGGAGATTTATGAGGATGTTGCCTGGGCTGGGGAATTTTAGCTGTGAGGAAAGATTGGATAGGCTGGGGTTGTTTTCTTTGGAACAGAGGAGGCTGAGGGGAGATTTAATTGAGGTGTATAAAATTATGAGGGGCCTGGATAGAGTGGATAGGAAGGACCTATTTCTCTGAGCGGAGGGGTCAACAACCAGGGGGCAGAGATTTAAAGTAATTGGTCAGAGATTGAGGGGGTAGTTGAGAAGAAATGTTTTCACCCAGAGGGTGGTGGGGGTCTGGAACTCACTGCCTGAAAGGGTGGTAGAGGCAGAAACCCTCATCACATTTAAAAAGTACTTGGATGTGCACTTGGGATGCTGTAACCTGCAGGGCTACGGACCAAGAGCTGGGAAGTGGGATTAGGCTGGATAGCTCTTTGTCGGCCGGCGCGAACACGATGGACCGAAATGGCCTCCTTCTGTGCTGTAAATTTGTATGATTCTATGATAAAGGGGCGAGTGAAATCTGGGGACCTTACTGTGTGTAAATAGTGAATGATTGTTTCGGACTGTGACAGGAACACAGAAAACGCAAAATAAATTAAATCTAACGAAGAGCCCCTCATACGATGTCCTTCCCGACAAGCTCCTATTTATACACTTTCACTTCCCTCTTCAAGCCCCATCTCCTGATTCCTCTTTCATAATCTCAACACAACATGCAATCACAGCGCTTTTTTTTTCAGAATGCTATAAATACTTTCATAGCCAGCACTTCTCTGTATACTATTGTGAGAAGTCGCACAACACCAGGTTATAGTCCAACAGCTTTATTTGAAATGACAAGCTTGGTGTTGTGCGACACATAACCTAGTGTTGTGCGACTTCTCACATTTGCCCAGTCCAACACCGGCATCTCCACATCCTGTATACTATTGACAGTGGAAACACCCTCCAACAGAGGCACCCAAAACCCACCTTCCGACTGTAAGATAGAGTGTAGAGGGAGCTTTACTCTATATCTAACCCATGCTGTACCTGCCCTGGGAGTGTTTGATGGGACAGTGTAGAGGGAGCTTTACTCTGTATCTAACCCGTGCTGTACCTGCCCTGGGAGTGTTTGATGGGACAGTGTAGAGGGAGCTTTACTCTGTATCTAACCCGTGCTGTACCTGCCCTGGGAGTGTTTGATGGGACAGTGTAGAGGGAGCTTTACTCTGTATCTAACCCCGTGCTGTACCTGCCCTGGGAGTGTTTGATGGGACAGTGTAGAGGGAGCTTTACTCTGTATCTAACCCGTGCTGTACCTGCCCTGGGTGTGTTTGATGGGACAGTGTAGAGGGAGCTTTACTCTGTATCTAACCCCGTGCTGTACCTGCCCTGGGAGTGTTTGATGGGACAGTGTAGAGGGAGCTTTACTCTGTATCTAACCCCGTGCTGTACCTGCCCTGGGTGTGTTTGATGGGACAGTGTAGAGGGAGCTTTACTCTGTATCTAACCCGTGCTGTACCTGCCCTGGGAGTGTTTGATGGGACAGTGTAGAGGGAGCTTTACTCTGTATCTAACCCGTGCTGTACCTGCCCTGGGAGTGTTTGATGGGGACAGTGTAGAGGGAGCTTTACTCTGTATCTAACCCGTGCTGTACCTGACCTGGGAGTGTTTGATGGGGACAGTGTAGAGGGAGCTTTACTCTGTATCTAACCCGTGCTGTACCTGCCCTGGGAGTGTTTGATGGGACAGTGCAGAGGGAGCTTTACTCTGTATCTAACCCGTGCTGTACCTGCCCTGGGTGTGTTTGATGGGACAGTGTAGAGGGAGCTTTACTCTGTATCTAACCCGTGCTGTACCTGCCCTGGGAGTGTTTGATGGGACAGTGTAGAGGGAGCTTTACTCTGTATCGAACCCGTGCTGTACCTGCTCTGGGAGTGTTTGATGGGACAGTGTAGAGGGAGCTTTACTCTGTATCTAACCCGTGCTGTACCTGCTCTGGGAGTGTTTGATGGGACAGTGTAGAGGGAGCTTCACTCTGTATCTAACCCGTGCTGTACCTGCCCTGGGAGTGTTTGATGAGTCAGTGTAGAGGGAGCTTTACTCTGTATCTAACCCGTGCTGTACCTGCCCTGGGAGTGTTTGATGGGACAGTGTAGAGGGAGCTTTACTCTCCTTCCTATAGTGTGGTGACCAGAACTGCACACAGTATTCCAGCTGTGGCCTAACTAGCGTTTTGTACAGCTCCATCGTAACCTCCCTGCTCTTATATTCTATGCCTCGGTTAATGAAGGCAAGTATCCCATATGCCTTTTTAACCACCTTATCTACCTGTCCTGCTGCCTTCAGGGATCTATGTACATGCACGCCAAGGTCCCTCTGATCCTCTGTCCTTCTTAGGGTCCTACCATTCATTGTGTATTCCCTTGCCTTGTTAGTCCTCCCAAAATGCATCACCTCACACTTTTCAGGGTTAAATTCCATTTGCGACTGTTCTGCCCATCTGACCAACCCGTCTATATCGTCCTGCAGCCTGAGGCTTCCCTCCTCGCTATTTACCACCCCACCAATTTTCGTGTCATCTGCAAACTTGCTGATCATACCTCCTACATTCATATCTAAATCATTAATGTACACTCCAAACAGCAAAGGACCCAGCACCGATCCCTGCGGTACACCACTGGACACAGGCTTCCAGTCACAAAAACAACCTTCGACCATCACCCTCTGCCTCCTGCCACTAAGCCAATTTTGGATCCAACGTGCCAAGTTGCCCTGGATCCCATGGGCTTTTTATCTTCTTGACCAGTCTCCCATGCGGGACTTTGTCAAAAGCCTTACTGAAGTCCATGTAGACCACATCAACTGCACTACCCTCATCCACACACCTAGTCACCCCCTCAAAAAATTCAATCAAATTGGTCAGACATGATCTCCCCCTGACAAAGCCATGCTGACTATCCTTGATTAATCCTTGCCTCTCCAAGTGGAGACTAATTCTGTCCCTCAGAATTTTTTCCAATAATTTCCCTACCACTGATGTTAGGCTCACTGGCCTGTAATTCCCTGGTTTATCCCTACTACCCTTCTTGAATAATGGTACTACGTTAGCTGTTCTCCGGTCCTCTGGCACCTCCCCTGTGGCCAGAGAGGTTCTGAAAATTTGTGTCAGAGCCCCTGCAATCTCCTCCCTTGCCTCACACAGCAGCCTGGGATACATCTCGTCTGGGCCTGGGGATTTATCCACGTTTAAGCCTGCTAAAACTGCTAGTACCTCCTCCCTCTCAATACTAATTTGTTCAAGTATACTTTGTATCTAACCCTGTGCTGTACATGCCCTGGGAGTGTTTGATGGGACAGTGTAGAGGGAGCTTTACTCTGTATCTAACCCGTGCTGTACCTGCCCTGGGAGTGTTTGATGGGAGAGTGTAGAGGGAGCTTTACTCTGTATCTGACCCGTGCTGAACCTGCCCTGGGAGTGTTTGATGACAGTGTAGAGGGAGCTTTACTCTGTATCTAACCGGGCTGTACCTGCCCTGGGAGTGTTTGATGGGACAGTGTAGAGCGAGCTTTACCCTGTATCTAACGCGTGCTGTACCTGCCCTGGGAGTGTTTGATGGGACAGTGTAGAGGGAGCTTTACTCTGTATCTAACCGGGCTGTACCTGCCCTGGGAGTGTTTGATGACAGTGTAGAGGGAGCTTTACTCTGTATCTAACCGGGCTGTACCTGCCCTGGGAGTGTTTGATGGGACAGTGTAGAGCGAGCTTTACCCTGTATCTAACGCGTGCTGTACCTGCCCTGGGAGTGTTTGATGGGACAGTGTAGAGGGAGCTTTACTCTGTATCTAACCCGTGCTGTACCTGCCCTGGGAGTGTTTGTTGGGACAGTATAGAGGGAGCTTTACTCTCTATCTAACCCGTGCTGTACCTGCCCTGGGAGTGTTTGATGGGTCAGTGTAGAGGGAGCTTTACTCTGTATCTAACCCGTGCTGTACCTGCCCTGGGAGTGTTTGATGGGACAGTGTAGTGGGAGCTTTACTCTGTATCTAACCCGTGCTGTACCTGTCCTGGGAGTGTTTGATGCAAAAAAACAGAAATGTATCATAATCTTTGACAAGTATCATTAAATTGAAACTGTTTATTGGCTGATGTGAATGAGGAACAGGAGCAGCCCTGATGATATCTGTGGATTTGTTGGCGTTCGTTGATCGGATGCCAGTATCGAGCTCGTTGGTTGCAGCCTCCGCACTTTCAAGGGCCTGAAATTGAAAAGGGATCGGGCGTCACTTTGACCTCTGACAATAGAGTTAAACAGTTCCTAGCGATTCCACCTCTCTTCATTTTTATTTGGGTAATTAAAGTCCCCCAATATCACCACTCTATAGCTCTTGTATATCTCTGCGATTTCCCTGCAGATTTGCTCCTCTACCTCCCTCTCACTATTTGGAGGCCTATAGAATACCCCCAATAGCGTGATCATTCCCTTTTTGCTCCTCAACTCTAACCAAATTGATTCTGTCCTTGTCCCCTCGAGAACATCCTCCCTTTCCAACACTACAATGTCTTCCTTAATCAGCACTGCCACCCCACCTCCC